>KK502511.1:381064-460345 GCA_000688735.1 Glossina austeni
ATATGTCTATGCGAAAGTATATAAATACATAGATATGCATAAAAGTGTGCAGTAGATGCAGTTGTGTGCTTCATTTGAATGTAATGTAAAGGCGAATGCCTGCCTGGCAAGTAAGGATATTTTAATAACAAAAACAAACTCTCATGTACAACAATAGGGTTTTTGTTTTTTTTTTTTTTTTTTTTTTTTTTTTTTTTTTCTTTACTGTAAATGACATACAGAACCAGACAAAACGAAAAACAAACAAATACTGAAAGCAATAAAACAGAAAAAAAAAAAAAAAATATTGAAATTTTATTTATATAAGATGATGACGTTTATTGTGATAATGATGATGATGTTGTTGAATAATAATTATACGGCTGAAATGCTCAAAAACTAGAACAATGTACTCTTCGACTGCTAATAAAGTACAGCAGAAATGCAAAAAAAAAAAAGGCAAAGAATTAAAAGTTATGCAAAAAGTAAAAGAAGAGAAAACGTAAGCACGACAAACAAACACGGAAGAAGAATTACGACGGAAAAAGGATTAAAATTTGTTTACAAATACAAATACATATTTAAATATTAATAAACGAATAGTAGTTTATGCGAAGCATGATACTCCCCTTGGGAAATATTAAATTATTTTAAAGTTTATAAATAATTGTTTAATGTTTGTAAAAAAAAAAACAAAAACGAATAGAAATTTTACTTTTTCTTCTTCTATTATATTAGTAACGCTTAGACTTTATTCATATTACAACGGCTTCACACAATGAATGTCCATCGGTCAATGCGCTGTTGCAATTCTCTAAAAAACAAACGTTGCAAAGTTTAGCGGCGAAGAGAGCGGGAGAGCGGGATTTTGTTAAAACGCGAGAAAGATATTTCTGATCAGTAGCAAATTCCGGATCACTTTAAGCATGTCCGTCTGTTCAACTTTCAAATATTTGTGGTAAAAATTTCCCCAGATTCAAATTTGTTCGTATGAATAGCCAAATAGTAGCTAAAAGGACAGACGTACAGTCCAACAGAAGCTGAGAAGAGTACTACTGTCTGAGCTTTTTGCTCATCACTCGTAAGCTACAATGGACGCAAGAAAAAGACCACAGATCCAATCACGTCTTGTCCATTGGGGTTAAACACCTACAGACAGCACATGGGAAGCTTTTGATTCTACTCTGACTAAACGTGGTGTTCGTTTCGAGAACAGCTTTCTCAGAGAGCTTTCTCGCTGTAGAGACTGCCAGCTAACCCTTGCCACTGCTTTTCTCGATAAACGAGGACAAGTCTCAGAATAATTTCGATTTTTTCCGATGTAATCACCTTCCCTCAGCGTCCACTACGTTCAACGATATGTGTGTGTACCCCAGCACGGTGTTGCTGGCAGCAAAGCACCTAAAAAATTGTTGTTTTCACCCCTTCAAATAAATAGTACTTTTGAACCATATTTTTTCATAAAGCCATCTTTCTTCAACCTACAAAATGCGAATTTTCCCGTTATTTTGAAAATGACGAAACGATGATCTGGAACTCGTAAACAAATAATTGAATCAACATGAAATTTCGACAGACAGCTTTGGGAGGATTGCTTCTTACCTCATATAATATGGATTTTTTTTTTGTTAGACAGGGACGACATCAATCGGATCAATCGCTGACGGATCACTGACCGATATATTTTTACACGTAAAATAAATTGCGATTTACATCTTAAACAAATTGTTGTAGCGATTTCAAAGTACGAGCAGGCTTTCATTATAATATATATAAGTATAGCTAAGCCAGCCTTTGATTCAGTCCATCGTACATATTTCGCAAGCTGTTTAAGATAGAATTTTCAACTTCTTCACAGGTCCACTTTCACAAGTACTGCTACATTGCGTTTGCATACCAAACTCGTTGCGTTCATATTAAGACATAGCGTTTTAAAAATTAACTGTTGTTTACACTACAAACTTTTGTGATCTTACAATGCTTACAAAGCTGTTTGTTGCTGATGAGCGATCAGCGCAAAAAAGAGACGTGAATATTTTCACGTGCACCGAAAATGGTACACGTGGCAGCGAAAAAACTGTATATAGTTTTTCCCATAAGTATGAAAGAAATAAAATTTTTTGAAACAAATTTATAAAAAATAAAAAAAATAAAATTCCCCCTACTTTTTGAACATAATTTTATTTTTATATTATGAATACAAAATTGACATATCTGAACAAATACTGGTATACATAAAATGACGTATGTATAATATATGTACACATTTTATATAAGTATATAAGTTTTTGTAAAAATTTCTAGTCAAATTTCAGTCTCTTCTTACACTTGCATGATTTTCTTTCATAGTAAGGAATGTATCCGTTTCCGTTTCATTTCAACATTAATAACGCGTGCGTTGTTATTTTCTTTTTATGTAAAACCATTTTCTGTGGGAAAGTGTTGCTAAGTTTGTTAAGCACACTTATCAACATGTCGCTAAGTAATCTTAAAAATTATTTTATAGAAAATCATTACACTTGGCAAACTTACTGCAGTGCTATTCCATACGCTTGCTCGACTCTTACATATCGATTTTATTGCTTTTAAGTAAACTTTTTAACATATCTCGCTATGCGTTGCTTGCACTTGTTTTCTTGCAGAGATTCATTTCAGATGAAAATGCATTAAAAATGCATAAAAACTTATGTATACATACACGTGTGCAGAATGCCTTTAAATGCTTTTGTTCTTAAGCATGGCACACTATTCGCACACTATATCCTTTTAATACGAGATTTAGATAAGATGGTCGGTCCCACTGGCGAATTGCAATTTATTGCAATATTTCAGAGATTTTCGATGACCGTTCATTAAAGAAAAAGACTTTTAAATGCCCAAAATGTCATTTCCTTTTCCTTTCCCGACTTGCTCACGCTGTCAAATTGGAAACTGAGATAAAAACTTGAAATTTAGGACGTTCTAAACCTAAGCGAGTCAATATCATATTTTTTTGTTATCAATGAGTGATGGGTGGAAAACTTTACTTGTCAGTTTTCAGTTTTCCAAAAAGAAGAGAAGAAAAAAAAAAACAGATAATAGTATGGCCATACATTGCCATTTCACTAGACTTGTTGCGATTATTATCGAAATTATTGAAATTTTACAAATACAAGCTTCCATATACGTATGTAATGCACATAACTCCGTTTAAAGTGAACTTAAGCAAAAAAAAAAGTAAGAAGAAAACGTTTACACTCACCACTTAAAAAAAAAAAACGGACACACACACACACACACACACACACACACACACACACACACATACACACATACACACACATACACACAAAATGAAATTTCGATAAGTGAACTTGGGCGATTTTCCCCCATATTAACGGCTCACCTAGAGAATATAACGGGAAATCTGTTGTAGCGTGTGAGTAATGAGCGGAAAACTCTTTTTTTTCGCTTTCTTTGTTTCGAAAACAGAGAGTTTTCCAATTTAATAAAATTAAACAGTAGAGCTGTCCTTCGGCCGATTTAGCCCATTTTCAATACCAAACCTGTTTGCAAGAAATTTCAATGATTTTTATTAAATTTTAATTATTGCGACCACAATAATTTTCATCACATTACGTGGTCAGCCAGTCAGACAGACTGACGGATAGAGAAACATTTTTTAAATCGATTCAGAATTTAATGCTGATTAACAATATATACTCATACAGTCTCCATAAGTTGTTAAAAACTATCTCCTGGAAGTTTCACATTTTGGCAAAATTAAAATGCGCCCAACATTTTGGTGATAGGTATAAAAGGCAGTCAGATTGTTTCTATAATATTTCCTTTCTCATATTTGAAAACAATTTTTGGAAACAAATTTTACATCATTTCTCTAGTTAATTATTATGACATATACATACATACAATACATAATTTTGTACTGTTATATAAAAACAAGTAGAAACACGATATCTTTAAATATTCTACACCGCTTCATGAATATAGTTAGTCTATATAAATGCATTTCAAAATAAGGTCTGCTATAGGAAGTGGTCGAAAAATTGGCCCGGCTCTTGGGCCAAAACACGTAAGTATGCCACGTTTCATTAAAGTATCTCGGAGATTGCGGCCGGTAACGCGCAAGAAAACTAGATGGACAGACGGATGGACAGCCGTACATCGACTCAGTATCGTTTTCTATATACAATAGGTGGATTTATCTCAAGTCCTTCCGGGTTTTGCACAAGCTTAATTTTTTCATATACCACAAGTAGTGTAGAGTATGAAAACCGAGATTCTTTTGAATTTTGAATCAAAGATTTTTTTTTCTCATTCAAACTTCCTTAGAATCAGCAGCTACACGGTTTTCCCATTTTTCCTTGCCAAAGGACGATTTCTGTGTATAACGCAAGTATAACGGGCCTTTTGAAACTATCCATCAATTTTTTAGATAACTTTACAAGAAGTCGCCCTACTTCAATAAACAATAAGTCACTGTTTCAAGGAGCTGTTAGTTAGAAGACGGCATGTCTAGTGAATACAGCGGGAATGATAGCGCTTTTCAATGGAGTGCTGGTCCAATGTTCGCTAAATGGCTTTCCCAACATAAATCCAAGCTACGACATAGTAAAAATTTAATTCAACCTATGACACATTCGACGTATTCCAGGTAACTTTGCGTTCCGCGGTAATGATTTCGCCGGCTTAACACAACCTGTGGTGCGCTAAACTCCACAACTTGGCCTAAATAGTAATACCAAAGATATTCGGTTTTGCAATCGATGTTAATGGTTCTCCTGACCTGCATTATGTCGTTGTGTGCTATTATATCGCATTCAGTTTTCATTTACAGAACTTATTCAGCGGCTCTTCAATGCGAAGTAAACAGGAAACATAAGTGTCCCCGTTTACTCTCTTGTTTTATTTTTACCACAAACCTATACAACTAGACTCAAATTTTATAAAAACTATGTTGCGATGGAATAATTTGTACAATTGTGCAACTCGTGAACACTCGTGAACTGAGAGACATGGTTGTTAATTAAAAAAGATGCGCTATGTTTTAATTCATTTATTGATGATGCATAAGTTCAAGAGCAAGTGAAGTAAGTTAAAATGATATATTTATGTAATCTATGCGCAATGGTGGACAACAGGTCACTTTGTCATTTTCTCAAAATATATATATATATATATATATATATATATGCATCAATATCTACTTTGTCCCGATCACATTAATTCCCCCTTGGACATAATACACTTGTGTCAGGGTTTTTTTTTCTCAATCGTCGATGTAAGACCTTGAGCTCTTCCAGCGATGCGGTTCTCATATCCTTAATGTATACTTTCATGTTCATGGGGCTGCTCCGGTTTGGAGACAGGAAAATTCCGTAGGGGGTCAAATCCGGTGAATAAGTCGGATTTTTGGGCAAACAATCACGAATAAGAAATGATGCGCAGAGCAATATCCACGACTGCTTGTCCCCCAATTCCAAGCGTTTTTTCCTTATTGCTTCACACAAACTCCGTATAACTTTCAGGTAGTATTTCTTATTGCCCACACGTCATCCTGACAAGAATTTGCGATGCACCGCTCTATTGTAATCGAAAGAAACAGTAAGCGAAACCAAACACATTTGACCGAACTTGGCATACTTTTTTCGCTCTTGGATCTTCTGGACGTATCCCTTAGAATAGTCTCGGGTTTTGGTTTAGATATCATAACCATATGCCAATGTTTCATTATCAGTTATGATCCTTTCGAGCAAATCTGATGTCATTCAGTGGTTCCCCTATGGCGATGCTTCCATGCCATGGTTCTTTTCGTCAAAATTTGGCAATTTCGGAATTTAATCGATGTTTCAGAAGAATAAGTCCCAGCTTTTGCGTCGATTCATAAGCGTGGATATAACGGGGATGCATTACTATGCAAATAAGAACAAAGGCTAGTCAGCAGAATGAATCGAGATGAGAGAGAAGAAGAAGAGAGAAAGAAGGCTAAGACACTTTCACTTACTGGGGGAGTTATAATGTCACTCTTATGGAATGCGTGGTTGAAAGACTTGAAAATTGGCGATTTCAACAATGAGGACAAGAAGCGCTCCGAGAGATTAAAAGCACGCCGACCTACAAGCGACGAAGCGATAAGATGAAAATTCTCGTATCCTTTGTTTTTGTTTCATTTCTCATCAAAACTCGGATACTTAATCAGGCATATAATAAACTGTGACATTAATAAGTAAATTGAAGTGTGCATAATATTCGTATACTTTTAACTCTAGTACGCAGACTGTTACGCTGGAGTCTATAGCACTATTGCCTAAAAAAAAAAAAAAAAGAAAAAAAAAAATTTTTATGAAACGATTATTAATTACAACAAACAAATGGATAACATACATACTTAACAGCCCTACTGGCATACTGAAGATTTATGACATTAAGAAAATATATCTTTTCCCATGAAAATTCTTTTAAGCGAAGTTATTTATTAAAATGTTTTTATACAGCAAAAATTAATATACATAGCTATCAATTATTTATTCGGACACCGGGTCGTATTCTTAACTTGTCTAACGCTAGCATTTAACTCAATCCTTATTAGCCTCTTATTCAATTCAATTAGATTTCGTTTATGTGATATATATGCAATACATATACATATATATATATATATATAAATATCTAAACCTTACATGCAAATACCATTCTACATATGTATATGCCTATGTGTGTGTGTATTTTCTTATAAGAAGCATACAAGTTTCTAAATTGTTACTCTCTTTGATATATTAGCTGAAATTCAGGTTAAGGAGAATTTATAGCAAGTTTATTAATAAAAATCAAAAACAAAATAAAATTAAAACAAAAAATAAAAACAAAAAGTTTTCCTTTGATTTTTTCTTTGTTTTGAAAAATTCACTGCATCTACTTACTCTAATTTTATACATACATACATACATACAAGCATTTAAAAACACTATAGTAACAGATACAAGATACGTGCTCTCGCGTACATGTATGCTTGTACGCACACACACACACACACACACACACACACACACACATACTACGTTAATATGTATATAGGTATATGCGCATGTAGATCATAATCGAGTAGTTGAAAAAAAGTTCATTGTTCTACGTCAAGGCGTTTTATAAGCCTAAAAAGCTGCACCGATATATTTAAACTAATACAAAGACTTTTTGCAACAACAACAACAACAACAAAGCATAACATTAGCATTCTCAGCACTCAGCTCCCAAACTCAAACCGCCTTCGTTTTTAGTTTCAATGATGACTGTGGCAAGTGCAATGTACGTTTTTATCATTCATTTGTCTATGTATGTATATATGTTGGGTACCTGGTCTTCTATATATATATATATATATGTATATATATATATATATATATATGTGTGTGCGTGTGTGTGTGTGTACGTGTTTATGCACTTCAGGGCCGTCCACTTGAAAGTTGAGGTAAAAGCTTTTTACCCACAAACCAAAAAACAGTAAAACCACCCTATCACTGCCTCAGTAAGCGAATAGTTTTCGTTAGTTTTGTATGCTTGGATGCGTGCGTGCGTGCATGCATGCGAGCGAGCGAGCGAGCGTTCATATCTATTTGATTCAGCAGAGAGAGAAATACATTTATTTGTTGTTGTTCTTGTTGTTGTTGTTGTTGTTTGTAGCACTCGGTAGCAGTTATAAAATGCATATAATACTCATACACTTACTTATGCAATATATTGGTGTTTGTGTGTATGTTTATAGCTCTACTTCTGAAGCATTAATGAAAAATGTTAGTTATTTATAATGTCGTGAATTTGTTTCGTGTGTGTGTGTGTGTGTGTGTGTGTGTGTGTGTGTGTGTGTGTGTGTGTGTGTGTGTGTATGTGTCTATATGCGTATGTTTTTGTAAGCGTGCATGTGCGCTTGGATATCAGTCTCCTTTGCCTATTTGGCGTACAACAACCCTTTTGCCTTCAACTACGATTATCATATATATATATATATATATACATATATACATATATATAAACATATCTATATACATGTTTATGTATATACACATCTATGTAACCTATTAGTTAACTGTAATCGACTTGACTTGGCCTGACTTTCTTTCAGTCTTTCAGTCAGTCCGCATAGTTCAGTTGTTTTTTTCTTTCCTTTTTCAGTTTAAAGGAAGGCGCCACTCATTGAAGGTGCATCCGCGGAGAGAGGATAGTTTTCTCTATTGAGTTTATTCTCTCTTTGGTTCTGTTGCTAGTTTTCTATTGCTTGCTTACTGATGGCTTTCTATGACTTTATACACTCAAACATTACATTTACGCATACATACACATATACATACAGGCGTATATAGAAAGACATACTTAACGTGCTAACGACGTTGTCGTTCTCGTTGTCGTCATCTTATGGTTCACTGTATTTTCAAGGATTTTTTTTTTTCTTTTTTCTTACTTTTCTAAATAACTTTTTTTTTTTATAGCTGTCGTTGTTGTTTTATTTTAGTTTTCAGTTTTTTTAATAGTTTTCGAAGAATTGCATGTTTGGTATTAAATAGAAGACCACAAAAACTATTAAGAAAAAGGAAAGAAAAAAAATGAAAAAAAAGTAGTAATGGGAACTAAATATCGATACAAATGTTTAAGTCGTCGCTTAAACACCTTAAGCAACAAGTTTACTTTAATACTTCACAATGAGTTCATTTCACTATGTATTCGAAAAAATGTATTCTTGATCAGTAAATGTGTTACGTTTACCGCTGGCACCCTATACCCTTCAGGCTACCGTTCGAGACCCCACACCGTTCGTACGTTCTCACTTCCCATACTCAGCCGACCAGCCAACTGAGGCATTCGGGATCATGTTGAAGAAAAAAATAAAAATCCATTTTTTATCATCTTTCCTAATAGCGATCGTAAAAGAAGACGACCGCTTTGAACCCAATTACCGAAGATTGTATGATTTTATTGGAGAACTTGAAATCTTTTCAAAATCTATTTTGACTTTAGCACTAAATTGTATTAAAGAAATCTTTTTTTCACGAAATCGAGATTATAAAGATGTTGACATTTGCCTCGCAGAGAACGTTTCGTCTTTTTTTCTTTTTTCTTCGTTTCATTTTCTCCTTTAGTCTTGCAATTTGTTTCATCCCGGAAATCAAAGAAGATTAAAAAACTATAAAATGAATCTATAGCTTGACAAGTTAAAACACTATGGTGCGTTTAGGCCTAGCAATAAATACCCTACACGATACTTCGATTAATACGGTTCAGTTATTTTTATAAAACTAATTTTCAAAGAGAGTCGTCGAAAAAGTGATTCAAGTCGAATCATTTTCAATAGCGTAAGCTTTTGCATCAAAAACACTTTGGCGTTCCAACTTTTATCACAAAATGTACATCGAAAATTGCGATCTGTAGGCTGAACAAAAGCCAAATACAAGACGGACAGACAGGCATTCAGAACACTCACAAAGTGATTGGGAATCGATCGGTATGACAAAAGGTGAGCATATTTGAAATCTTTCTGAATGTTGTACACATACGCACTAATATAATACACCTACCTATCACAAGTGATGTAGGGTGTAAAAATGAAGCACAGTACCCTATGAAGAAATATTTCTACTTTGTCATCTTAACATCTACCCTATTATTCCTCTCTTCCTCTCTCTTCTTTACTGTGGCCGCAGAAATTGGTAAAATTCAATTAAGGGGGAAAGGGAGAGAGAGAGAGAGAGAGAGAGAGAGAGAGAGAACGAGAGAGAGAGAGAGGCGCTGACCGTTATTAAAACTGCAGTCTTTGCCGCAATCCTGTCATTGTCTCGCTGTTGTCACTGTTGTCTGTTCCTTTTTTTTACACTGAAATCATTTTTCCTTAACTCGATAGTTCGGCTAACCTTGAAAATTAGCCCAATTATTATAGGAATTATTTAATCCTAACAAGGAGGCCTTCTTTGGATCCATTTGCCGATTATATCGATAACTTTTGAAATTTACCTCCACAAGGTAATGTTTTAGTGCAAGCAAGTGACATGACGGATGATCACAAGCGTAAGGTCATAAGCATTCAGGCGAAAAGACTCCATAAAAATGGCGGTGAAAACTTTTCTTAGATACACTTGGAAGCGATAATTGCAATCGTAACAGGGAGTAGGGAATGTTGTCTTGATCGAAAAAAGCGCAATGCTTCGGGTGACGAAAAGCGAAACGAAATCGAGTTGTCCAAGCATGGACGCTATCAACCAGACCAAGAGTTCCAGCCTAGTGAATAAGAAACACCGCTTACTGCAATGAACGTTAAAGTGTATGTTCAGCTGATTTCAAAATCTTCGACAAATTTCAGATAAGATCGTCAACATTGCATTAAAGCAGGCTTTCCCGCTTGAAGTATGCGTTATATAGATTTTTACATTTGAAACCTAATATGAAACAATTCTAATTCTATTTAATAATCGGAGACAATGGATAGAATTGCTAACTAACGTCCAGATGCCCTGCACACGATAATCAGATTCCTGCAGTAGCGTCATTAAAACAACTGTAAATTTGATGTTAGTGGTCAGAATGTCTCGAAGTTTGTCCACATTTCGTTTGAAACGGGATCTATTTAATTATCTAAAAATCGTATGAACTCATCACTCTTGATAATATGCATATAGTATCTTGCGTACTTATTGAGTGATGTGTTATGTATGAATTTTTTACTTTTTTCTCATCATCATTTAGATATGTCTGGTCCTTCTTCCGTTTAGGCGAATTCGTTCGTATGGCTACCTGCCTGTATGCCAATACACTGGCAATTTGTGTGTCCTTCCGTCCAATCATAAATTCTTTACAACCTTCTTTCGGCAGGATTCTTAGTTGATCCTTTTAGTTTTATTTGTTTGTCCGTCCATCCATATCCTCATTCATAAATTCGTATGTGAGCTTATTTGTTAGAAGATTATAATGAGTTTGTCTTAGTTATAAGCATTTACTCGTCCGTTCACGTTTATCTGTCCATCTGTCTGTTTGTTATAATATTTCGATGATGGCGATGATGCAGCGATATCTTGGTTAAACTATCTCTTCCATAAATCCTACGTATCAGTCTATTTGTACTTAGCGCTATTGAAATCCTAGATCTAACTAAGTTAGAAAATTTACTTACTTTGGATATGGTTCGATTTCATGATAAATGGGGGCGCAATATGTCCTCGAATGGGTAAAAAATATGTGAAAGAATGTGAAATAAGTTTGAAAAATAAGAAATAGATTCTTATCAATAAGTTGACAACTTCGGAATCAGACCAATTCCAAGCTTGAAATGCACAAATGAAATGAACGCATTTAGTTTATTTTATTTATTTATTTTTTCTAATATTAAGATAATTAAATAGAAGAGAATATGTTTGCAAAGCGCGTATGTGTGTGTAACGTTTTGTTATTTATTGTTTTTTTATTTTAGTTTTCATTCTTTTTTAATAATAAAAAGTTTTGTTGACTATTAGCAGCTAACCTCTCCTACTAGTTACGCCCCTGTAGCCTTTAACATAAAACTCTTAGCTCTTAGGCGAATGCATATGAAATGTTGTTTTTTTTTTTTTTTTTTAGAGAAAATTGTTCGTGTTGTTCGTCTATGAGCAGATGTGAATGAGTGAGTGAATGAGTTCTTAGTATATATATATATATATGTATATTGTCTTTATCAGCTATTTAGAAATAGAAAATAGCGAGGGAAAAAGAGTTCTGTGGGTGCGTACATGTATGCGTTTTTTTTTTTCTTTTAATTTTTTGTTTTTGTTTTGTTTGCGTATATGAAACCATGTATGGCTTTGACTAATGCCTAATGCACTTTTAAATGGTCTTTGGCCCAATTAAAGTTCATTGCTATAGTAACAAATTGTTAAAAATATATAGTGAAGGAGAACCGATAACAAGAACAACAACAACAATAATAACAAAAGCAACAAGATTTCTAATAAACAAAATGAATTTCTAAGTTAAGAATGTATGCATGCATGTATGTATGTATGTATGTATGTATGTATGTATGTATGTATTTATGTATGTATGTATTTATGTATGTATGTATGTATGTATGTATGTATGTATGTATGTATGTATGTATGTATGTATGTATGTATGTATGTATGTATGTATTTATGTTTTTATGTGTGCATGCTTGCATGTGTGTGTATATATGTGTGCGTGCGTGCGTGTGTGTGTGTGTGTGTGTGCGTGTGTGTGTGTGTGTGTGTAGCTTTGTGCCTTTGTGCGTATACATATGTACGATAGAGAATGCGTTTCTTTAAGCAATTTATATAGAAAACAATTCAATTTCGAATTGTGCAATGAATGACATCGCAACAATCGGTAAGATTTGGCCACACATGACTGCGATGTGGAAAATTATAATCATTTGTTTTCGATAACGCATTATAGCGAATCGCATGTAACCACAAAGCAATTGCGCACCTTTGTAACTTCATAGTTAATTGAAATTCTGTTTTTTTTTTCGCTCTTCTTCATTTTTCAATATCCTTTAATAAGTATAAACATTTATTTATATTAAAAACAAAACATTTTTCATTCATTCATTTATTTATTTGTTTTTTTTTTTTCTTTGGCATTATTTTCAGCTGTCAGACAATTGAGAATATCTCGGTTATATTCCATATAAAACTATAATTGAAAGAAAAGCAGGTAAGAAAATAAGTAAGTCGATCAAGGCCGACTATTAAATACCCTACACTATTTTGCCTAATACATTTATTCACTCCTTTTTGGGAAACAATACACGAAAAATTACTCATTATTTTCCTTGTACGCGACGGTATTCAAAAAATAGGCTTACATGGTCCAAATTCGGTAAGGCTGATTTCTAGGCCAATTCACTATTATGAACTAGTTTTTACTATTTATTCAGTTCTCGTATTCAGTTTTCGTAGGAGACCCCAGCCGAAACAGATTTTATATAGCAATTTGGAATGTCGAAATACTATTCCAGATTGAGTTTGATTGAGAAGTTTATAAAGATGGCAATTTGGTCGAAAAAATGCACCGATACAAACCCTTTTAAATGGCATTAGTCTTTGGATCAAAGCTCCTCAGTGTACCGAATTTCAGACATCAGATAGACAGACAGACGGGCAGACAGGCTTAGGAAATAATTCTGAAATGATTGATATAATGAAAGGTGGGTCTCTCTTAACTCCTTCCACGTGTTACATACGTCCGCACAAACTTAATGTAAGAAAAATACTCAGAACAAATCTAACCGACGAAATATCGGACCAATGAAAATATATATGTTTTTTTTTTTATATAAAAACTATCACTCACGGTGAGGATTAGAAGGAATTGGGAAAAGAGAAGTGAAGAAAAGCGGAGTGCGGCCGCCCCCTAACCGACTTTACCGAATCATTACCGCTGTCAACTCTGCTTTACACTACACTGAGACTTAAACCGTTAAACACCGACTCAGTAATCGCGACTTTTATCTATGGGACTATACGACGGCTGCAAAATTCGTCGAAATGTACCAGTGCTTTAGACAAACTTGCTTCTGAAATAATCACAATACTACCCTCCACACTTTGTACTGAGAGACATCGGAGGCCGAAAAAGCGAAATTGATTTTAAGTTCAAGTTATTTATGTTCGTTCTCGACTGTCATCAAAAGTCTTTTATTATTTTTGGTCAATTACTATAAGGGCTGAGCAAATAGAGCGAAATGCATTTTCAAGCATAGAAAAACTCCGCAAAACGGAAAAACGGAATTATGCGAATTGCTTCTAGTAGTACGCGCTTTCGCTTGTAATACTCTAATTGCAATATGATAATATTTTTGAATGCATGTCCAATGTTATCAGGAGCGCGATTGTCGCCAATCTTATCTTTCGTTGGCACGTGGACAAGGGTTCACTTGGCAGCTTGGCAGCTTGGCTCGATAAGTAAAAACCAAAAATATTCTGCTTTGAATGCTTCTACCTGTGTAACTCAATACTAACAATGTGACGTCAACGCTTACATTCTTTTCTCTTATAAGCAGCAGTTTTACCTGCACAACGAATGCATAACAGACCCTCAACTATATCGAGGTCGACCTGTTAGGGTTATAAGATGTTACGTAATCTTACTCAGGCCAACCCAACGATGATCACAATCCTTGACAAGTAATATCGTAATACCACTACTAGATGGCGTATGCGGTGCCTAACTGCTGCCATTACATACTCCGCGCTCCATGTTGTGCCGCTAGTATTAGTAGGAATGCAGTGAAAGTGCGCGTTTTCTTATCAAAGCATTTTCAATGAAAACATTAAATATTAATCAGACACTGGTCTTGTACATGCTTTGTGTTAGTTGTATACGTATGTATGTATGCATATGTATGTTTATATATATATATATATATATATATATATGTTTATATATATATATATGTGTGTGTGTGTGTGTATGTGCGTATGTGGGGGGGTCTGTATATATGTGTTTCAATACGAATGCATTCAATTATTGTTTGCTAAATGCAGATAAGATCGTATATTACTAAAAAGTAATGACAAAATATTGTTAATACATATACGATATACATACGATATACATACGATATATTTCAAAATATTTTCATACCTAAATGAGAGCAATCTAGCGGTAATTGCCTAAATTAAAAAGCATGTTATATACGCTCCTGATTAATTGCGCGCCAAGTTTTTTAACTTAAACCGATTCATTTTTGAATTTGATCGAACGGTATTGACAAGAAAAAGTTTGAGAATGAACCTGTTTTTGAAAGTTTGTTGCTTACATAAATCCATTGGAAGTATAAAATAATTCGGTGCATTTTCTTTTTCTGGCTGAAAATCTAATCAAATTATTTTCCTTCGTTGTCTGCTACTTTTTCCTGCTTCTCAGACAACTTGAATTTTATCTCGAGAAAATCTACCTCCGAAAGAACTCATATCTGAGCATCGTCGTATGAGTCATCTATTGAAATTCGCGTTAAGGCCAGGATGCAATGTGCACAACACATCAGACAAAGGCAGACTATCCCTCTCCCCTTTCAAATAGAGCCGCCATGAAGATTTACCTTTCTCGTCGATGTTAGTGGTTTGCCTACCCTACGTCATCGTTATTTGAAGTTTGAATATGGTGAAGCATCCATTGTTCACCGCCTTAAGTAGGGCGTACTTGGTTTGACTCAACATTAATTTCTTTTCACGATTTTAATTATATCGTGATTACGCAACGTATCTAATAAATTTTCCAAATGTTTACCGCAACAGTTATCAACATCGTCATAAACTCTACATATTTTAAATAAAAGCAAATTAAAGGAAATATTAAAACGACAGAATAGAAAAGCAATTAAAAAAACTTTGTTCGCCTTACAGCGGATATTTTGTACCTATTGCGACATTGCAAGCGTGTTTTTTTTTTCTCTGTCTCCTTCTTTTTTTTTTTTTACTTTTACTAAGCATCTAGGGAATGTCTCCTATAAATGTGTGCGGGTGTATGCAACGACCAAAGTCAAGCTTCATTTTTGGATTTAATCTAAGGGCCAAGTTTCGGTTTTCTATGATATCTTGACCATTTCCAGTTGTGAGTCCAACAGTCCACTGACACAAGCACTGACAATTATAATAAAATAGATTCAGAAAGTCGAAAGGGTTAAAAACTTACTGTATTTAGTTATGAAGACATGTCAGCTGAGCGATATAAACCATTTCAAGACTTTTCGAATTTATAAACGGTCCAAGTAAATACATTATGCAACTTTTTGGATCATTATCTCGTAGGGATCGCATTCATTTTCATCATCCTAACTGAAGTGAGCGCGAAAGTCAACAACAATTTTCGCTTTCAATTTTTACGCCTATTAGCATGCGCTCTGCATCAGACAGTAAAGAAACGGAAAGACCGACGGATTAATACCTGACTAAGTCGAGTCAGAACCTTACTTTACACATTAAAAAATGTATGTGCACTTTATTGTAAATATTTCTGGGTGTTAGAAATAGCGGTAGCACTATTCGGTGAGTATTCGATGAGTATTTGGTAAGTATTCGGTATTCAAAGATCCAATAATCTAAACCGAGCATAATTAATTTTTCGGTTTTATATTATTTGTAAATATTACAATTTATATGCAAAACTTGTTCTAAAGTAATATATTATATATATGTACTTGTGCTAAATTAATTAGTAAAATTATTTACCTTTCACTGAGTTTTTCAAGCACTTGTGTTTTATTTGTTAAATATTTAGAAAATTTCCCATGTATGATACGCTTCACGCTGGCTTCATATAAATTATATGAATTTAAGATGAATCCTTTAATTAATGTTTGTTGTGGGGCAGCGGTATATACGGAGGGGAAGCTGTAAACATAATAGAAATGAAATGTTATTTAAAAAAAAAAAATTTCTTCTTAATAAAAAGATATTTATAAAAGCGCCATCTATGTTTATTAAATAGCATTAACATTGAAGAGATTTGCAACTCTGTCAGTAAACGAAAAGAAATTGGCGGGCTTTACAAACAAAAAAAAAAAAAAAAGCAAAAAAATAACAGAAATTCCGTAAAATCGCAATATGGAAAAGAAATATGAAATGCACTCCTTTTTTACTGTTTTTTCTTTCTTTCTTTGTTTGTTGGTTTAAAGGAACGTGAAGTTGACAGAGAAATTGGAAATTGCACAAATGCAAATGGAACAGATAATGTGCATAGATGTGCACGAGCTCAGAAAAAGAGCTTTATAAATAAACGAAGAGAGACCGAACGAAACAAATGTAAAAATGAAACGTACGTAGTTCGTGCATCAAAGTGAAATGATATGAAATTGAATGCGGAAGTATTTCGTTTAAAATGTGAGATGTACACACACACGCACACACACACACACACACATGTGTGTGTATATATAGATACCATTACAGCTGCTTAGTCGGGTTTCTATTCTCGTTTGCTGGTTATTGCACTTGATGAAAAGGTTGTGTGTGCGTGTGCATAGAAAACATTCACTTTCATTGAGTGCACTTAAGAGAAAGTCTAATTAAGCGCAAAATAATTAAAGAGTAATTGCGTAGATTGCTTTTTCTTTTTTTTTTTTGTTTTGTTTTTCTAGGAAATAACGAAGAGAAATTTCGTCATATTTTCTCTTAAGAAATCTTTCTCTTTCCCGTCATTTCTAATATCTTCCACTTTTCTCTTTCTTATTTTATATGATTTTACTTCGAAATTTTTTTTTATTATTTCATTAAAGGTCATTGTTATTTAAGGTCTCTGAACTGATGAAAGAGGAGGCCTGTCTGTTGTTTGCTGTTGTTGTGTGCTGTTGTGCTTATATGTGCCAATACGTTTCATTAACCCCTGTGCTTGTCAATGCAGTCAAACAAACAAAAACACATTCTTTTGCTTAGAGCTGTCTTTCCTTTTTTTTTTTTTTTTTGAATATTTTTTAATATTAATTTATACGAAAAGTATTATTTTTGAGATTTTTGTTTTTTTTTTTTTTTAAATGTTATATAAGTTCTATACTTACAAAATTGATTAAAATTCTTTAAAAAGCACATAAACATTTTAATATTAAAATAATCCTTGTCACGTACAAAAAAAAGATATTGACACACTGTCTCGAAGCAATTGATTTTTCAATGCTTGATGTTATTTGTTCCGCTTGTAACCATCAAATACTGCGAACTGTTTTCACCACCTATTCAGGAAGTTCGATTGAATATAAAAAGGGGGGCACAATGGCTTGCAGTAGTTGATTTAACCGCCAAATCGTTTAAATTGCTGCTGGTTAGGGCACTCAGAGACCTAAGTCTTTCCACCGGCATCTCGCAAGTCGCTACCAACATGCATTTCCCTCTACAACATAAAATAAAGTGCCTTAAAAATACACACCCTTCCTACGAGAGTCACAGGGCATATGTAAGGAACCACGTATACGCTGATCTTAAAATGCCGGACAAAAATTCCATTTTTCCCTCGGTATGTTCGATACGTTTGCGGACCAACAAAAACCTGGGAACGCCATTTAGTAAAAGTTCGGTTCAGCGTAATGTACAGACACTGTTCACACTCTTAAGGGAATCTGTTAAATATTCACCGTCTTACAAAAAATATAACAATGTTAACGATTACCGTTTTGCGGAAGATTGTACACATGAGCATTGTTAAGCCCCATTAGCCCAAGTTCTACAATTCGAAGGGAATATAACAGTGAGGTTATACGTGACAGACGTGAGTATTTTTGCTTTTCCTTCTAAAACAAAACATTTAAAAATTTGTACGTGTAAGACTTAAGTCTTCAAGGTAACGAGCAAAAATTAAAATTTTCCACTCAAATCGAATATAACTTTTTCGGAGGGTTTCCTAGCCGTAAACTTCCTAAGTATCGCCGACTACGATTTCAATTTTTAATATCGTTTTCATACTGTTTTAATCCAGAATTTCATATCATTTATTAATTTAAGAAATGATTAGTATATCTGTGAGAACTAAACATTGAAGCATCGCGCAGCTAGTTTTGGGGACAGCAGGGTAGGCTTTTTAAAAAAAAGGAGAAGTCGTCCCTTATATATATCTATACTCATATATCTGTATATATATATATATATATAAAGTATATATATAAAGTCAAGGTCTTTAGCACAGCTTATTATTCTTCTTTTTTTGTTCTTCTCAATATAACTTTGGAGGATTTCGCTTTGCTTTTCTAATGTTTCTCCAAAATTTTTGCAATTAAACAAAAAAAGAAGAAAATTCCTCAAAAAAGTACATCAATAAAGTGCCGGTAGTTCTATTCTAATAATACAAGAAATAAAGCAGACATCTTTATATATTTAAATACGTACGGGCAGAGTTGCCGGCCGACCGCCGACCGCCGACCACCCACTACGGTTGTAAAACTTTAAAATTCATTAGAAAAATTGTTAGCAATAAGGAAGTGTTTGGTGCGATGTTCCAAAAACACTTGCAAATATTAATTTCGTTTAAGAGCGAATAATTTATTTAAGAGTCGAATGAAAGCAACGATGAAAAGAGAAAGTTAACGCGAGAGCATAACAAGTGCTTCCTAAGTATGTGTTGATTTTCGATGGAAGTAATTGTGTTGGTGGTGGTAGTGATGATGATGATGATGATGATGATGATGATGATGATGATGATGATGCTCCACAACAAACTTGTTCAACATGTTACATTTCGTGGTATGGCGAGTTAGTGTTACACAGGGAAGAGGAAGCTTAAATTAAGCAAACCAAAGCGAAACAAGTTGGGAGTAAACACAGCATGCTGACTAAGCATATATGATGATATTAACTAGGTACATGTAGGCATGGAGTTCCCCTTAACTAAAGTCAATGAACGTACGTTCGACACAGCGGTGAATGAATGCACGAGGCGTACAAAATGTTTAAATACAACAACGATAACAATAATGATAATAATAATAATAATAATAATAATAATAATAATAATAATAATAATAAAAAAATAATATTTTTATCTCCAATAGTTCGATTGCTTATAACGCTGATATTGATGATGCGTGTTCGATGGTGTAGTGTGTGCGCGCACATCTATATCTAGGAAGTTGTTGCCCAACATTGAATCTAAAACATATAAACTTAAACACAAACATTCGAACATATGACGAAAGGGCTTAAGTTAAAGAGAAAATATCTCCACTAACTCTTCCTGCTTAATTACTTATTCTCTGCTACGGTAGCGCGAGAGCATGCTACCACCATAAGCATATAAGTGAGCGCAAGACGAGAGTAAATTATATGAAAAATAAAAAAAGGAAAAAAAAAAGAAAAAATAAAAGAAAAGAATTGTGGAAAATATACTAAACGAACGTACGAAGTAGAACTCTAAACACACATAAAAATAGATTTTTTCTCGGTATATAGGATAACGACCATCAACGACCCCAACATTTTGTCACGACGCCAACAATTGCAATGAAAACACTGACAACAATAACAACAACAAATAACCAAGGCAACAGAGACATATTGTATTTATAATGTAATGTTGAGGTTTTCATTACGTGGCTATGGCTGTGTGCTTGGATGACGATGACGTTGTTGTGTACTTTGGGATTGATATAAAAAACAAAACAAAAACAAAAAATAAAAAAAGAAAAAAACAAGCAAAACCAAAATGCTGCAAGAGAGGAGCCAACGACCCCTACTTTAAGACCAACACAACAAAACTGTACACGAAACCGATGCAATGTTGATGTGAATGTGTGCACATTAGGTAACAAAAGCATAGTATTTGTCTTTTCAAAACAAGTGAATTAATTCTTTACCGGCTAAGACCGAAACTTAAACGCTGACCCGTTCTAAAAGAGCAAATAAAAAGGATGATATCTTGCACTAGGGAGAAGTATATCGCTGTTATCGTGTTCAAGCTTTCAACAGCGTAGAGATAATGTTCACTGTATTGTAGATTATCCCAACAATCGGTTAAAATATTTTTAAAGAGAAGCATCGATTGACAAACAATTATTGGAATATTAAAAAAAAAAAAAAAAAAAAAACGAAAAAAGAAAAAAGAAAAAAGAAAGAAAAATTTGTAGAAGAAAATCTGCAGACAATTCCTAATAGCAGCGCAGTGTCGACGGAAATTGAGTCGACGAGTTGTTATTACTTATTTCATCTATGCAGTGTTTTACAGTGAAAAAGCGAGAGAAGTTTCGCAACCGTACATATCTTGCAACAGTTCTTTGACTCATTTGGAGTTACATTCGATCCTCTTAGACATATCAACGACCGACTTCCAACTCCGACTATACTAATTACTTTTATTGAGTCGATGAATACACTTCTAGCATAGATCGAAAAAATATTAAAAACCATTTTTTTTTTTTTTTTTTTTTTTAAGGACTCCAACTGCTTAAATAATAATGGAATTAAGCAACAACAAGCCTATGGTGCTCTTTTCACATATCATAACTAAATTCAACGAAGAGGTCCAACTAAATTTCTAAACCAATTTCGTACTTGAGATAGCAAAACTTAAACTGCTCATAATCTTTACACCCAGCTCCGATATATTGCATAGAACTTCTAACTCGAACTGTCGCTATACTCTTTATACTTGCATAACGGATATCATTAATTCATTAATTTTCGACTAGTTTCCCGTTTCCCGGAAATACCTCGAAAACACTCTAAATGTAATTTAACTGACTTGAATGACTTGCATACGTCACAGTTGTCGTAAAATGCCGCCACACATTTCAACTTGAACAACTTTAACATATGCGCAGGCGGAAGGATAACTGTAGGCATCTGCTGTACACTTGTTACGTCATTTTCTTATAGACCCACTAACGATTTCATAACCTATCATAAGTATTGTGAATCGGTTGATGTCCGTTTTGCAACTAATGTAGCTGAGGATATAAGTGACCAGAACGATAGCTTTGGAGGCATTTTTTCTTTGAACTCTAATTTTTCAGCTTCGCGGTCTTTACGCATTTCAATTGAAATTTCGGCCTTAAATAATTTTTTCCGCTAAAGACTTTCCTTAGCGAATCAACATTTAATTACGCTTTCTCTCTTTCTATCTCTCTCTCTCTCTCTCTCTCTCTCTCTCTCTCTCTCTCTCTCTAATTGTGATCTTAAGGTACGTCTGTAAGGATTTTTGTAATATGAACGGTTCGTAGCATATAGTTAGCTTGGCATGTCGTTATCGTCAACACAACTATTTGTTATTGTTTTCGTAGAGGTTACTGACCTCGGGCCTCAGGGTCGTTTAAGGTTATTGAACCTACTTTCTGGTCTGTAGTTTTTCCCCTTCACCTCAATAGAGAATGTATGCAGCCATTTTCATTTATGTGTGCCTATGCCTATGCATGAATATCCGCGCGCGAGTGTATACGTCTGTGTGTGTGCTTGTGTGTGTATGTGTGTGTATGTATATGTATATATACATATATGTATATATNTATATGTATATATACATATATGTATATATATATATATATATATATATATATATATATATATATGTGTGTGTGTGTGTGTGTGTATGCATGTATGTATGTGTGTGTGTGTATGTTTGTGTGTGGGTTTACGGCTTTCAAAGTGTCTGCCATCATTCTCACTAAGGGAAGAAATGTGTGTTAAATTCAAATACATTCACATGTAAACGTGCGAGTTGTGCAATCCTTTAAACGGTTTTTATAAACGAACAGGAACAGCTGCAATTCACACACAAATAAATTGTTGTTATTCTCGTTGTTGATATATTTGTTATATTAATATTAAAGTCTGTACTCTAGCTGTCGTTGCCGTCGTTGTCGTTGTCGTTGTCGTTGTTGTCGTCATCATCATCGTCATCGGTTTAACAATAAAATTTTTCTGCTCTAATCTATTGTGTTATTTTTTTCTTTTTCCATTGAAAATAGTAATGCACACAATGCACAAATATTCTCTCGTGCACGCAGCCAACCACACACATATACTCTAACACATATACTTTAACGTGTTGTTGCTTAATAATATTTTTACTTGTATACCATGTTCCTGTACATGAATATTTCGTATGGTAACGCTCTGTTCAGCAACATGTGTGCAAGCATTTTATGGTTGCCGCTCCTTTTGTTGTTGGCGTTGTTGTTTTTATAATTGTATAGAATTTATATATATAAATATATATATTTATACATATATATATGCATATATATATATATATTGCTTTATCACACACAAACATATATACTGTTGCTTCCAGTTCGCATTTATTTCTGTTGCAAAATTAGAAGTGCATTGTCGAAGGTTAGTTATTGCAAATATTTCTTTTTTTTTGCTTTTTTTTTTTTGCTCGTTGTATATATTTAACGTGCTTTTATAGTCTTTCAGCTTCTTGCACTTCCTACGACTTAATAACGTTTATTCGGGTGGTTTTTTTAGTAACGTGCATTCCGTAGTAGTCGTAGGAAGACTTAATTTCTTATATGTTTCTAAATATCGGCTGCACTATCTATGATTTAAATATTGGAACAAGGATAGCCAGCTTGAATCTCTCTTCATATACGATTCAATTGTGTTTTTTAAAAATTAATATCAAAAATCTTGAGTTTAAACTCAAATTTCACTCCTATAAAGTTTTATCGATTATCATATCGAGTCAGATTAGCATATGAAAAGTTGATCGCTGTGATGGGTCATTAGCAACAGATGGTTATACCAAGCAAATTAATCTTCTCGTTGTATCTGGAACTATAATGATCGGTTGTTCATCTCAGTAATTGATTAAAAAACTGTTTCACACATTGGTGGTACTTTCTTCCATAATAATACCTTGGGTTTCACTTCGAACTTTTGTACAGACACAATATCCAACTAGTGGAATAATATATCTTTGAGTTTTTTTTTATTCCTCACTTTTCGTTCGAACCATATTTGATTTAATCATCTAATCGTGACAGTAGTTTAACGGTACTGCACTGTTTTTTTGTTTTTGTTGTTGCCAAAATTATGATGTGAGAAGGGCAAGGTTTCTAACAAAACTTTAAAAGAAGAAAAAGACAAAGATCTCAGGGTTGAATGTAACGCAAATGTCGGGCCCTTTAATATCGTAAGAGATCACAAAGTTGGTCTGAGTTGACTTTTGTGAAATGAAAAGAAAGTTTTCTCTCCTACTTTACCTTATCCGAGCGGATCTCTTAAAGCTGACTTGTCTACTCACTTACGTTACGGTTTCGTTTTGCGCAAGAAATGTGTCTATGCAACTAGACAATAGGCCTATGGCTTTAAAGTTGCTTAATAAATGAATAATTGAGAAATGAGAATGAAAAGAAAATCAATGCTTATCGGGGATGCATATACTTCCTAGCCAGTTAACCTTATTCCCCTGTCTGTCTGACAAAATATGTATTCCGAATAATGGACGAACATCTCTCTACGCACTAAGGAGTAGAATTTGGGCAACGACATTCAGGTAAAAAATTGCTTGTCGGGGAAGACGTTGTTAGCGTCCAGTACAGTTTGCCTAGTGGCTGTTAATATATTGGCACTCAATGCTTCTTTCCTCAATACTCGAATCAATGTCGCCAGTAATTGTTGGTTGTCGCCTGCAGTGTTCTTTTTATGTGAAATTGCATGCAATTTCACATCCTTGGATTTCTTTGGTATGTCAGGGCCCAACCCTTCACTTTCACATCGCAAACGCCGAAGTCCGGTTTTAACTGACGATCTGTAACTTTTGGAACATGTTGCTGCGTAACCTTCCACACGGAGCAAACATTTACTTACGATCTGCTGCAATGAAATGCTACAAATGCTCATTATTAGGCGCAAGCGCTGTTATTGTCGGCAGCAACAATACATCGAGGTGGTGATAGCTTGCCAAAATAATCCATACTTTTGAAGGTTTATGTCTTTGCTAAAAACGTATTTGCTAAGTTTTACGATTTATCGCAAAATATAAAATTAAAAAAAAAAACAGATAAGTGTTTTAAAAGATAAAGAATATTAGGAAGAAAGCACATATATATAGCAACCTACAACAACAAAACTAAGAAAACTAAGTTATTGTTGTTAACTCTCGTGTTCAGCTACAGTACAAAGACTGAAAGAATGCAATCGTACATCTAGAAAAATGCTGCAACCTATCAGAAAAATCTAACTTCATTTCTAAATCTTATTCATCACCGTCAAAATCAGTTCTTATAAAAGGTTAGGAATCGGTTTCGCAATGTGAGTTTTTACCTCAGTTGTTGAAAAGCATTTCATCAATGATGTGAATGTTAAACGACAAGAACCGTCGAGTTGAGCTTGAAAGTAATCATGATCGGCTGTCAATAGACTATAAGATACTGATAATATATAGGGATAAAAATCTACACACAAACACTGTCCAGTACCCACTTTAAAAGTACAATGTTCAAAAGACCCCCGGTCGGAAAGTTAGCCGTCCAGAAATTTCCGTAATAATAGTTTGCATGACGAGCCTTGTAAAAACGCTTGCAAGCCCTCTAAGTAAAATGCAAAAGTGCATGGACAGACATTAGATGAATAAAAGGACAGACCGTTTCCGTGTCTTAAGGCCTTCTTGGTATTAAATAGATTTGAACACAAACTCAATACACAATACATTTTAGTGCCACACAAGTGCTAGAAGGAATAAATGGAGCGCTAATTGGACACACGTGGAATTATTAAAGCTCTTCGACAATTACGCCAATTGATTGGAAAAAACGAGTACGAGGAGAGCACAACGAAAAGATTGTAATTTTCTTGTTTGTGATGACGTTTCCTGGCCATCTTATCCGTAAGTGAATACTGTTATGGATATGATAAGCAAAGGTCAGTAGTTAAGATCTGAATGAGTTACATGCGAGAAAATAATAGCCTTACTTCACGGCTTAATTGGCTAAGCGATCGGCGGCATCCCCCAAAGAGTAGGACAATCGTTATGATAAAAGAAAAGCAGGACTTCTTTCGATGCTCCTCTTAGGCTTCCAAGAGAACAACCCGTCGTCAGGTTGTAGATAGTGAACTTTAAACTCTTCCTTAATGATAACTGTCCAGTTGTTAAAATGGGAATATTTAAGCGAGTTGTTGCGTTTAGAGCGTGTACCGCGAAAAGTTAGGGGTTTCGGCACGTCTATGGTCTGCGAAGACGACCGTACTTTCGTCCATCAAAAAGAATAATTTTCTTCCTCTGTCGCACACATTCACTGAGCTCACACACAGTTCGCATTACCGTTAACTGATTCTTTTATTCACTTTGTAAAATGGGCGGTTCCAATTACAGGCAAATTCGTATTAAGTAGAACTCTTTAAGGTAGAATTCATTTCGATACCAAAAACATATGGAAATCTTTTATCCCTTATGTCCGAAAGAAAATAATGGCGTCTGCTTTCTAAGAAGAGATTGTCGTTAAACTTTTTTTAAAAATATATTTGTATCGGAACGATTTAAAAATTTTAAATCGAAATTTATTTAAGGTACACGAAAAATAGATGGAAAGGTCTACAAACTAACGAATCTCACTCACAAAATAATTTGAAAAAGGTCTTCTAAGGCATTCTCCTGAAATTATTAAACTAGTATAAGTCTGTCTTTCGATTATGGGAACTTGTACGAGAACAAGCGAAAGTATTACACTCGACCACGGCCAACCGTTGAATGCGCCACACGACCTTGCTTGCTCTACCAAAAAGTGTATTTTATCTTCATGGCAAAGTCAAACATTTTTCATGAAAGTCCTCATATCGGAGAGGGTCCTAAACGTCTAATGACGTAAGCTTGAAAAATTTCCCCCTCTGTTTCAAAAAGTTCACATCACCTTGAAATGACGAAATACAATTGCTTAGCCATGTTTGTCGAGGAGTTTTGAAAATTGCAGTTTTTTTCCTTTTTTTCATAAAACCTTTGAAAATAAGTCGTTGAAGGGAAGAAAGTGGACGACAAAGTGCTACGATCGGAACCATTTTCAAAGGGATGGATTTAGTGTTTGGGTTAAAACAGGCTGAAGACAATGGTTAAAGCGACAGATGGACGGACGGACAAGCTTAGATCAATTCAATAACTGATTTTGACTCGAGCGGTATAATGAAAGATGGGTCTATCTCAAGTTCTTCTGCACACATCCGCACATAATCTTAATACACCACAACTGGTATAGGGTATGAAAATGGGAATGCTTTTGAATTTTGAATCAAAGTTTTTTTCTTTCCTCATGCAATATTCCTTGGAATCCATTGTTATTTATAATCCTTACCACAGACAATCTTTTATTTAATCAAAGAAAATCTTCACTTCATTGAAGTGAAATTCTGAGAAACATCATTAATAATAATAATAATAATAATAAAATTATAATGAATGCTGCAATGATTGCTTTGATGCTCGAATGCACAACAAAAGTCCTGTAATCCTTTTATTATATTAAAATAAAAACAAAAAAAATAAAAAAAATAAAAAAAATAAAAAGAACAAGAAAATACTAAACGATTTCCTTTCATTATAATAAATAGTTGTTTGTGTGGTTTTAACTTTCATTTACAAGAAATTAATGCACACATAAAGTGTTTTTCATGAACAATTCAGTAGCAAACCTTACCGGGTTTACTCAAATTACATAAATGCATAACGAAAGTGCATGTGTGCGCACACATACGGCTAACGGAGAACGAATAGCTTGAACTGTAGTTAAACAAGCTATCTACACATCTACACATCTACACATGATCTGTATTATGAGGTAAAGTAAATTAAATTCTTCAACTTATTGCTAAGCAACCAGTTGAATACAATGCCGTGTGTGAAAAGAGAATTATAATCATCTCGACAACAACGTTAACCGCTCCTTCAATATTGCGTATAATAAAAATTACATTTCTTTACGACATGGATTGGAATGATCCTCAAAATTATAGATGCAATGGCCTTCTTATGCTTCAATCTTTCTTATGCTTGGCAATCACATTCGACTCAAATCCATCCACAAAACAAAAGCCCCTATACCTCCGGCCAAAGCTGGGATGAGAACTTACTGTAAAGTTTCTATAGAACACAAAATTTAAAAGAAACTCTAAAGTAGGCTTAGAACGCAAATTCTCATGTATAGGTCTGCTTTAATTCTTCCATTGGTATTGCGGACAGTGGTGTAAAGTTTTGGGTGACCTCAGTAAGCTTTTCTACACCCTGCACCTCTTGTAATATAAGGGTATATGAAGTTTGTAAGGACATATGATACAGACTGACTGAAGGATTTAAGATACAGACTTAGCTTTTCTTATACCGATCGATTCAGAATCACTTTCTGAACCTTGCTATTCGTCTCGTTTTCTTGCGTTTAATCTACAGATCGTAATTTTGAAGATATTTTAATAAAATTTGATACACGGCCGTTTCCTCGTACAAGGACAAATGCTATTCAAAATGGTTCGAGTCGGACCAATTTTTCAATCACTTCCCATATAACGTAGGATATAGGTATAGGGTATTTAATTGTGGGCTGTGGACCACTATAACCCTTTGTTTTGGTTTTCTTAAATATAAGCAATCACTCAGATGGATATCCTTTATAGGCGTATCAAGGCGATGAGAAGAAAGATGTGGGAGAAGTGAGGGAAGGGGAATGGCTGCAGCTCTCCTATGTGTAAATATTACGTCTTTACCAACCGAGCATTCGGCATATGGTCGCACACCAATCGAAATTAAAGCATGGTCTACCGCAATGGGCCGCGTTTTTCAACTACTTGCGTATTCAATAGCCCTCACTAGGCAGGCCTTGGCAAACTTCTGCTCCTTCGCAAATTCCAGCTCTGCCAATGAATTTCGTAACGAAAATTTCGATAATGGTTCCCGCAATGTCCGCAACTTTTGTGGTAATGCTATATAAGCTATTTTCGCCGACATTTATGTACAAAAGACTCACAGAGAGCTATTGGCAGTAATGTTGGTCTCGTTAAGAGAAGCTCAACCAATTACTTTGAATAATCTGAATAGGAATGCATGAAGAAACCAACGAAAGAAAACTACAATTAATACCCTACACAATTTATCAAAATGTGTTGGTATATGGGAAGTGGTCAAAAAGTTGGATCGATCCGAGCCATTTGCAATAGCAATCGCCTTTGGGCCAAGATACGTCAGTGTACCAAAATTTCATCACAATATCTCAAAAATTACGGGCTGCAGGTTGAACACCACGAAACAAGAACCGACACATAGACAGACAGGCGGTATAATAAAGGGTGGATCTATTCCAAGTCCTTGTGGATGTTGCACACTTCCGTACAAGCTTACATTCATCCTTGTTCCAAAAGTGGTATAGCGTATAAAATCGAAAATTAAACATTGCATTGAAGCAATTTTATGGTAATCGTGGCGTAGGAGCTCTCGAAGCAAAGAAAAAAAAAACATTGGCCATATTACAAAGCTGCTTTAACCTCTCACATTTCCGATCACAAACCAATTGACTTAAAATTTCAACTGTACCTTCGTAATAAGAGATTCTCAAGTGAAACAACCTTCTCTAGCGAATCGGCTGCTTCAAGTCATGGGTCATTGAAAATTTTATATTGAGAGAATATCACAATTGCCGACGGCATTTGGCAATGATCAGAAATCGAATGCAACCGTCATTTTTGTTTATAGAAATGAAAAAATTGGTTGGAGCAATTTTGCCTCCGAAGTTTGTTCTATATTCAACATGGACTTGCACGTAGATCCCAAAAATTTCTAGAACAACAGCAAGACGTTCAAGGTAATTGTATTTTGAATCTTTTTTTCTTCGAACTAGTTTAGCAGTTTGCCTTATTACCCAGGTATTCCATTCACTGCTATCCCATATTGCATAAGCAACGAGAAGACCCAGATCCGATCCTTTGGGCGACTAGATAATAAAATTTATTTTAGAAAATTTGTTCTTAAAATTCTGAAATTTCATTTAAACAACACGATAACTACTATATATAATAGTTTGGTGGAAGAGTGCGCTTTGGTGCGCTTGGAAAGTAAACATAAAAGAGAATGAAAGCCCGAGCACTTTTTCCTTTCTTTATTCATCGTCATCGTTATTTACTGCATTTCTAATTTAAGATACTTGGAAAGTTCGTGACTTTTTTAATGCGGTTATTCTGCACTTCGTTCGAATTGTGGAAAAGGAGTGCGAGTTATTGAAAAGGCCCGTAAAACTTATTACTGCAGACGATGTTTAGTTTTTAGTGCGAGTTAAGTCGATAGTGAAAGGAGATCATAGACCATAGACATGAGCCTAATCGCCTTAAAGTTCTAATACTTAGATACTTTCTTCACTGTCGGAATGTTTTATTTTTTTTTTTATTTTTTTTTTTTTTTTTTTTTTTTTGTAAACGTATTTAAATTTAAAAAATGGTTTATGCCTTAATTTTTTTCTTTTTTTTGTGAAAAAATTTTTAACATAATTACACATATAGTTTTAGGAAGTGTTTCTGTCAAGGTGCCGGTAGCCATATATGAAATGTCACAGTCAAGGTCAACGTGCGTACATCAATCATCAACAAAAATTCACCAAAACGAGCTAAGAAAATAACAAAAAAAAAAGAAAAAAAGAAAAAAAGAAAAAAGTAACAAATCCCCAGGTGAAGCGACAATACGCAAAAATTTACTTTTCTCCATATAAAGAATTAATTAACCAAAAATGCTAGAAGTACTACGAAACTCAACCAAAATATGGAAATCTAGTATGAATCAAATATTTGAAAAAAGAGTTTTTAAGAGTTCAACAACATACACCAAAGAGAGGAACTAATTTAAAGAGCTATGTTTTTATTTGTACGACTCTTCTTTAAAGTGCGAAAACATCTTCTTTTTTAAATAACAACAAAACGATACGATACGAAAAGTAAAGTAAATGCAACAACAAGAATGGCTAGGTCGGTCGTTCACCTGCAGTACACACTCACACATAACAAAATACTGAAGGCATGCATAAATATTCCAACTATAGAGTGGATGAGTAAATATGAGTAAAATGATGGGCGCCATCTGGCGACCGCATACATATACATATTATTATAAATATATAAGCAAAATGTAACAGATGCTCAAGCATATAAATCGGAACGATGGAGCAAGGGCTTAACACCACTTTGCACTCTCACGAGAGCGAATAAAGATTAAAGAGTAATAAAAATGCGCTCTTTTGAAATCAAAAAACAAAAAAAAGAAATAATAATAATAACAATAATAATATTAAAAGAGTACGAATATACTGACTTCTTCCTCTTGAGAAATTACAATATCTCCCTTACTGTTTTTATTGTTGTTGTTGTTGTTGTTGTTGTTGTTGTTGTTGTTGTTGTTATTATTATTATTATTGCTGTTGATTTTCTTTTTTATTGTATTTTCTGCTCCCTAGAGTTTAATGACATTTTTACAGTATTTGTTTATATTCTACACGCCAGCACACATTCACATTAAATATATGTTAGTATGCGTATGTTAGACAAAGATAGCTTACTCTACCTCAAACAATCGGCTTTTAAATTTTATTGGGATTGTATGTGCCATTCGCAATTATGAATGAAAACGGAAACCCTTCCTTCGAGAAAAAGAAAAAAACCATTAAATAAATTTATTAAAATAATTTTTAAAATATTTACATCGAATCGACAATTGAAAATATTATGTTTAATAATATGTATACATTTTTCTTTTTTTGCTATAGTTGTGACAAATTGGTCTATTGGCTTCGTCAACACGTCTGCCACTCGAAAAAAGCAAGAGAGAGAAACTATACAAATGGAGCCCTTTCTTCAATCATTGGCTCAGTTTAGTTACGAATTTAACCGTTCACGTGTTGAATTGTTCGCTCAATAAATCGAAAACTGGAAAAATTTAAATTCGACCCAGTTTGAGGATTAAGGTCTAATATTGCTTACAAGCATCTGTTGTTTGATTCTAAGTTCCTTTATATTCATGTCAGTAGGAATACATGGAAAAGTTCAGGGGAAGCTCAACAACAAAAAAGAGTAATTAAAATCCACAACACTTCACGTCAACGTATCAACGCATTTGTTTTTTCTTCATTCGCATTCAAGAAGCCATCCTCCAGAGGACAGAAAAAAAACGAAACATATCCGCATATGCTTCCGATTTTCTGATTGGTTTTGTGCCTTTAACAACTTGAAAAACAACAAAAAAAAAACTATAGATTTAAGAATTTTTTTCTTCGATCGCTAACAGCCTCCATAAATGCTGCTATCATTACTTGTTAACGAACCTGTTAGTAGAACCACATGAATGTGTTTATTGGAATCGTTGAAATAATGGTTAGTAAATTAATGCTGAAAGCCGGCAATTTTGGGCAATTATTATAAGGAACGCCTTATGGCTCTTTAAATATCAGCTGGAGGGTATCAAAGTTTCGCCTTGGGACGTACAAACTTTTCCTACTTGTTTTATCTTCTATAGTTTCAATATCATTTTGAATGGGTTTGTGTGTGGGTGCATATATGTTTGGTTGTCAAGTTCATACACCTCTCTCTCTCTTGTTCTCTCTCTTATATTGACTATATTGTCATCTCTCTCTCTCTCTTGATGTTTCTCTTTCTCTTCCTTTCTCCATTTCGATATAATATTCTTTCTGCTGTTGTTACTGCGTCGGCCCTTTCCTCTTCATATATTGTCGACTTCTAATTGGTTTTTTTTCGATTTTGCTAAATGTGTGTTAGCTTCGGTCATTCACTTTGAAACGTGTGCCCTTCTTCATTTGTTCTTCATGTTGTTGCTGTTTTTACCATTTTCTTAGTAAACTGTGCGCGCGCTTTTTCTCTTATTCTTCTTTTCTCTACTACATCGCTACTGCTGCTTAAGTTTTCGGTCACACTGTGTGTGCGCTGTTTCAAATAGTTATGTTAGTTTAGCTTGCTACGTACGTATGTACGTGTATATGCGAGTATATGTCTATATGTAATTGTTTGCATGTAGTCAATAGGGAAGTATAGAAATGTGTACTTAGTAGGCATTAAACAAAGTTAAACAGTCATGACCTAATAGGTTTTACGCAAATTAACCTAAACCGATTACTATGTCGTCGCCGCGACAAAGTTTGCGATCGTTGCCTCACTGACTGACTGCTCATCTGATGGGTTTCGATATATAAGAATAAAAGATTTAATGGCACGAAAAAGATGCACTTCAGAATCGAACACTACGACGATGACAAACTTCAGAACGAAAAAGTGTATTAATCGCTTCTTTTTTTTTTTCAAATCACTTCGAAAGCGCTGTCCTCGCTAGATTAAAACATTACAGTAGCGATGTGTTAATGTGAGCGGACGGACATATTTTAAAGAAAGTATGGTGGATATGTGATGAAAAAAATCATTATCTCTATCACTGCGTACAAATACCGAATCTAAAGAACAACTCGTCGGTTGCAAAATGGGGTGTCCTCCGGGGGATTAAACTTCGTTGAAACATCGAAAAGATTTTAACCTTTTATGTGAAGTGGACAGATATCAAGTGTTACATACATCTGGACAAACTTGACATATGCTTGCTGCACAATCGATGCATAATGAAATACACAGCTTGTCAATAATAAGGAACTCAGACGCTCCCCTTTGCAACGAACTCCAATTTCCTATGGAAGCGCGTCACTACATGCTTCAGCTTAAAGTCCTTCTAAGCCAAAAATGAAGTCAACAGCAGGTGCTATCGCACAATCTTACACTTTGAGCGAATGTGCGTTAAAAAGCTACACCCGCACTACATTAATAGACCAACATTATGCATTATTTTCATGCAAAGACCGCATATTAAAGGATGCCCAAAACATCGTATGACGTGGTCCAAATTTAGCAAACTTACTGCGCTTCCTAAAAATTGTATTATTTTTCAAATACCGTCACAAAAGGCTAGAAGTTATGCTTCCTCTAGCCGACATATGTTGAGGTCTAAAAAATAGATTTATGTGGGCCAAATTCCCTATCGCTAATTTTTTTTTGCATGGACAAATTCGCATCACAAAATATTAAAAATGAAACCTTTTCCTAAAGAGCTTAGTATTAGTAGTAGAGAAATCTTATATCGAGTGGAGTCCAAGAAATCGACCCATGTGGTTCACTTAACTGCTATATGAAATGACTGCCAGAAATCCTTACATGTGGTGGTATTCAAGGAACAGACCTACGTGATAAGGTTGATTTCTTCGATAATTTACTATTACGAACCAATTTTCAATCAAATATTGAAAATTATACCTTTTTACGATATAGAGATTCAGTTTTCGTAGGAACGATTATATGAGAAGGGGTTCCAAAAATTGTCCCAGCCGAAGCATTTTTTTTCGTATGCATTCAAAATGTCGATCTCATTATTACTCAGCGACATTTGCTGAGAAATATCGAAAATTGTAATTTTTTTCAATACAAGGCATTATTATATGGGGAGCGCTCAAAAAAGAAAAGCGATCCGAACCTTTTCGTATAGCACTCATCCTTGAGTGAAAACACGCCAGTGCATCACATTTCATCAAAATATTTTAAAAATATGCGACCTGTAGTTTACACACAAAAATACATGGACAAACATTAGGCGGACCGACGGACAATCATGCTTAGAATCGTTCTCTGAATCGATCGATATAATAAAAGATGGGTCTACCTTAAGCCCATCTGGATGTTACATATCTCCGCACAAACTTAATATTCCCTCTGCCACAAGCGGAGTAGCGTATAACAAATTAGAAACTAAAAAATATTTATAAATTTAAAATTTTACATATAACATATACACACACTTTTACACAAATATTAGTCATTTATTAAACGCTACTTCAATTTAAATACAGAAAGAAAACGTTTTGCTCACAAACCGCAAGAAACCACAAATCACAACAAACATATTCAAAAACTGCTCACTTTAGATCTTATGCTTAACAATTTTAAATAAAATTTTCAAAGCTTAGGAAAACTTATCAAATAAATTAACTGCCAGAAATTTGGAAGGCTTCTGGGGGAAAGCGATTTTATATTATTTACAGTATTTAACTTTTGTATACCTCACCATTACGTTTCATTTCCATATTAACTCTTTCTTTGGCACGTTATGTGTTCTACTGAATTGAAGGCGATTCTAATTACAAATGCATCCAACAATTTCAACTTTGACGACTTGTCGTATAACGGCCAACATATTCATATATTTCAACAATAAAATTAATTTTCTGTTGTTGTTCTGAATTGTTGTTGTTTATGCTATCAGATTCCGACAATAAAAAATAGAATTAGAGAATGTCAGAAAATTGACTTTTGGCCAAGAAAACTAGTATTTGGAATCATAGTGCGGCAGTGGCCCAGACAACGCCTGTGGTATGTTTATTCAAAATCGAAAAATCAACTTTTTTCCCTTAACGAACGAGTGCAGCTCGTAACTAAATGAAGGGTTGAAAAAAAAACAAGTAAGCAAATTATATTCGGTTGTGACCGAATCTTTTATACCCATCACAGTTATGCTAAAAAAAAAAAAAAAAAAAACAAAAAAAGCAAAAGAATTAAATATTCATGCTCTATAACACGGAGTGGGCGCAGCTGATTTTTTCTATTTTCAAAATAAAAGTTTTTGTCGCATAGGCGCGTCGGCGTTGTACGCGTGTCCTTTGAAAAGTTGAGGTCTCTTCTGAATTCTTTTGTAACTTTGTAGGCGCTATCACAGATTCTACACCGATCGGCACACGAACAGATGGACAGCCGAACAGACGGATATCCGTAGGTGAATTCCACATTTGAAATCAGCCAAGAATTTGCGGGTTATTGCAGTTTGTTAAGGCGCGTTATAAAGGTATTGAAAAAAAATGAAATTTTAATGCACTATAATATTGGAAAGGCGTGATCAAATTTTCCGATTTTCCTATAGGCATTACACCATCACCTTAAGAATGTTTGTTCAAATTTTCTCACATTCATCTGCTATAGTTTATGAGTAGCGAACAAAAAAAGGACTACATTTTTATTCCTTTTAAAAAATAAAGGCATTATCAGCTTAGGTGGTACTTTGAGCGAGTCCTTCGGCCGAATTGGCCCATTTTCAAGACGCACTCGCAATGACTCTAACAAATTCAAAGTCGACATCCAAATATTTTCGAAAACGGAATTGTCAACAACAGATACAGAGCCGACCTAGGGACAGACATAGCTAGATCTATTCGGAATTTGACTCTGATCGAAAGTATACAATTTTCATAGGATCTCGGAGGCTTCCTGGTGGATGTTGCAAACATTATGAGAGTATTATAACTTCAAGCTCAAAAAGAACTTTAAATAGGCTCATCTTTTATTATACCCCTCGATTCGGAATCATCTTCTGAATTTATTTAAACTAATAGCCGAGTAGATAAGAATTGCGACTGCGGGTTCACATCTCAAGTAGTGAAACTTTTCCATTTTAATCATGAGTAGTTTTATCCTTTCTTAGATTAACAACATCCTAACTGACGGCTGTCAATATCTTCAATTTTCCATCAGAGAGATACTCGTTTACTGTGAAGCGAGAAAGTCAACAGAGTCAAAATCATCATACCGCAGGGGGCGTCAGAAGTCCCTTTAAGGTTAGTCAAGCGAAGAGGGCGATTAGGAAACGAATTGAGCTGAATTTTCACTGAAAAAGTTTTAAAAACTAATGCTGTAGCAAACAGCGCTTTGTCGTGATGTAAAAACCAAAAGTTGTTTGCCTATAATATTGCTGAATAGGTAAACGCAACCGACGCAAAAGACTCGAAGAATAGTTGATGTTTATAAGGAAGTAATTCTCAAAAAACCATATGAAAATTATTCTTGATATGTTTTAGTCATGATAGTAGGTAAGCCATCGCTTAATAAGTGCGTGTGATTGGGGCCGTTCTTTTTTTTTCCATTTCGTGATTTAAACGCACTAGTGGTACTATGTCATATTTATTATTGATCGTTTGTTCCCTTCTAAGATACTTGATGAATATAATAGCATGGACATCTCAAAGTACCGACGCCACAACTTTCAGAGCCGACTTTGGCGTTTGTCATCGCTTTAGATGCTTGCTGTCCACTCGGCTGACTACTGATATGATTTTGGAATATAGTGATGAATGTATGTTTCATTCGCTCACTTATCGTAAAGTCCCTCTTCAAACAGCGCCAGACAACGCCCTGAGTCATCAACACGTTGTTGTTTTGTGGTCAAATTTGAGCAAATTCGGTATCCACTTCGAGCGGATCTTTCTCATCGATCAATGTTTGTGCGAAAGAGGTCAATACACTACCTTCTGATATCGTCAAGATGTGGCCTATCTCGGGCAAAAACGATGCTGTTCGCTTGTTTTATGTTGACTGCAGCATGATCCACATCGTCGATGTCCGTATGGACATTTGTTTAAAATTAGCAAACGATCTACATATTTATTTTTTTGATAGGTAAAAGTCGCCATTACTTCTTTCAGGCCCTTGCTGGTTGGGAGTTGTATTGTTTTTCGTCAAAAGCAACCTTTAATCAACAAAATGATTGCTTTGAAAATTACAAAAGCTTCGTCACTAAAGCAATTCTAACTTGTAAGTTAATGATCGGATTAACCTGAAATATTGATACATTTTGCTCGTAGGCTGGCGCCATTTACAAATGGTATGGATTCGTCTATAGTGGCGGCGTTTATCAATTTATCGAGTATCGTATTATATTAGGTTGTTGCTCGGAAAATCATTTCGTTTTTTCCTAACATTCGATTTAATTGCGTTTGTTTCTATGTACTTGATAGCTGATGCTGATGCTGATGCTGATGCTGATGATGCTAGTTGAGTAGAATGCTAGTACCGGAAAATGTTGTTTGATTCTGCGCAAAAGTTATCGTTTGATGCCTTCACACAAATATGGAAAGTCGAAGGCAGCAATTTCGGCTTGCTTCACTTCTATTACTAACTAAACGGTAAGAATGATGATCAAACAAGAAAAAAATTATTGGATGCGTATGGAGGCGATAAATGGTCAGAACGCCATGATATTTTGAAAATATCATCGCGATCTATAGGCTAAATATAGGAATACAAAGTTAAATGGACTGATAGACGGACTGATGGGGAGACGAGGAAAAAATTCTGAGCCGATCAGTATTTCATACATCTGAACAATAGGGTATAAAAAATAGATTTTATGTAGAACGAATTGAAACCAATTAACTACTAAACAGGTGAAGTGCTTAAAATCATCTCATAAGGTTTTAGGACAGGAGAACATTATTGCAAAACTTTTTATGGCAAAGGATAAGAAAAGAATAGCTTTGCAGAAGCGGCTGCAACCGGCTTACAAACCGGTTTTGTTACCAAAACCAAATTGATGAAAGGACGCTACGAAATACTGAAATATTCACTGGCGATCCCAAACATCAAAGAGCTTCTAATGTGATCCGCCGTAGAGAGTTATTTTGAACATTAAGATAGACCTATGAGACCTACGCAGAATCGTTAGAAAAATTGTATTCAACGTAAGAGAGGTGACAAGACAGATGGTTTCGTTTATAAGTTAAAACTATGCCGCCTGACTTAGTGTTAGTTGTGCGTGGGTTAACGGATCGTATATTATTTTTGAACTAATGCTGCAGTGATTGAAGTGAAGTGAAATATGCGCAATGGTTTAATTTTTCTCTTCTTGAAGATTTGAATAACAAACGTAACGAAACGGCAAACATAGAAATCCAAGTGAAATCAACTTTGAATCGCCCTTTCATCACATCGTTGTTCACTTCTGAGTTTTACAAACAGACTGACAACCTAAGTATATGAACATATTTCGTGGTGATGTGTATATAAATTTATTATATTACATGTGCGAAAAGAGGAACAAAAAGAACGAAGAATTACATTTATGGTGAAAATATGAAACCATCAAAAAAAAAAAAAAAAAGAAGAAAAGGAATTTACTAAACGTCTGTTATTAGAGTTGGGTTTAAAAAATGTCGTAAAAATTAATGGTTAAGAACAGCAACGCCATGGTACTGCAACGCTAAAAGTATTTGCCTTTAAAATCAACAAAATGGTAATTTTTAGCTTTTTTTTTTTTGTTTTGTTTTTCTGGCCTAAGCCTACATAATCACATACAGAGACCTATGTACCGTTCGATTGATTACATGCTTGTGTCATTTAATGAGAAAAATATGTTAATAAACTTTATTATTTTTCCATTGTTGCTGTTGTCGTAGTTAGCTCGATACATTCCTAAGTTTTTATTTTTCTGTCGTACTAATTTTAAATCAATGCAAGCGTTGTTGCACATTGTAACATGAATTTCACGCGTCTCTCATATTCACCATTAAACAACGAAGTTATGCTCAATTTCTTATACGATTTGCGGAAAGTTGCATTTAATTGCTACATATGTGTGTGCACTTTACACTACACATGTAATAGAAAGGAAAAATAAGGAATTGAATTTTTTTTTTTTTTTTTTCATTTTTTTCATACCTTTGGTCGCTATTCATAGATTTTTGGGGGGAAATTAAGACATGATTCTCATAGTTGTACGTTAATCATAATATTAATCAGTTACCTGCCTGACTAATCGGTAAGTCTCATGCTTAGCAAGTAACGAAATACTCATCTGAAGATGAATAGAAAACTTTTCGCATCCATTAGTTAAATAAAATGATGGTAAACATGTATAGGAAGTAAATATAAACACGCACACCTGTGGAGGGATTATCTTAATCAACCTGCCTAATGGCGAAATCGATTTAGCTTTGTCTGACCGTCGGTCTATATCGAAATGACAGACACCACGAGGAGCTTTTGTTCTAGAACAACCATAAAATTGATTTAAAGACTGCTTTGGGGTTTTGTGGATTCAACCTCCAAAATCTGAGCAATGTTACGTCTATACACCTTCTCCTATTCCTCTTCAACAAGCTGGTTTATTTCATTAAATTTCCCTTAGTCCCTTGTTCGATATTAAAGTTATATTTTATTTTATTTTTTTTTTTTCATTATATGACCAATCATTCAGGAGATGTCCGTTATGCGTGTAATACGGTGACGATCGGAAAGAAGTGAGAAAAGAGAAAGAGATAGGGAAATGACTGCAGCCTAATGCACTGACTGCAACTACGATCACAGTAAACTCTACCCCACTGAAGTTTCAGCCCACGAACACAGACTTGGTGATCGAGATTCTCACTTACCCAGCTTCTTCAATCTTCATTTGATCGACATCAATGTTGACTCTCCGACTGGGAGGCGAATAATCGGCAATCTTTTTTCAAATATGTGTGGAATCCTCGACAACCGTTGAGGATATTTTCCATCAAATTTATTAAACAATATCAAGTATTAATTATTATTTTGCTTGCGAAAAATATTCCTAAAAATCGAAGCTGCTTAAGAAGACTCCGCGAAAGTGACGAGATGTCTAAGAACTGGTTTATGATTTTCATATCCAAGATATTCAATACGCCCCTCACACGGTCCGACACTGTGATAAAATTGATAAAATTGAAGTAGTAATCAACGTTATCTAGTACCAAACGTTCACCGTTCTATCGAACATAACCTCAGAATTCATTTATTAATGGCTGATGGTGTCCTCTAACTGTATATGTTTTTTTATCTAAATTGCGTTATTGGTTATTGAAAATAACGTTCATATGATAGTCGATCATGTTTCATAATTTTATTGAATGCAATGCTTTCCTTAAACAAATTTTTAAAACAAAATATTTTTTATTTAATTTAAAAAAAAGTATTTAAAAAGAAAAAAAAGAAAGAAAAAACACTAATGATGGGCATCGGAAACTTCGCTTTAATCCGAATATGTTTTCTTTCTCGCGTTTTGCGTTTCTATTTTTTTTTTATTTTTATATTTATTTATTTATTTTTTTTTTTTTTGTTTTTTAATTATTATTGTATTTAACTAGCATTTCTGGCTTGTTGGTATTATTGTAGTTGTGCTCATTTGTAGTCTTTCAGTATAAAATATTTTAAGTTCAAGTACCGTTATCTAGTTAGTTTTGAAAATACCATCACTCACACAAATACGCACATTTATTGCTTTGAATGACGGAATGAATAAGCAACCGATAGGCCAAACGCTAAATGCTACCACTACTACTATTATTACTACTACTACTACTACTACTGCTATTAACAGGCTGAGCTTTTGTGTTTACTATGTATACGATAAACCCGACATTAACGTTGATATTGCTGTTGTTGTTACTAAACTCTTGGTATATGTTATGAATGCTAATTGCCATTATGTTAATATCGTTGCTGTCGCACTTGTGGCGGCAATAGTCGCCCAGATATATGACTTAAAACAAAAATAAATAAATAAATAAAAATAATAATAATTATTATTATTATTATTATTTTAATTAATTAATAAAATGTATTGAAAAATTCAAAGATATTTTGCAAAAATTTTAATAAATTTCTAACGGTCCCCTATAGTTTTCTGCAAACTGATATTTAAAGCATTGACTACCTGAAGCAATTTTCACTGAGAAATCTAAACTGAATAAATGTATGTTCAAATATTTTCATATATAACTGTATACACATACATATACATGTACATATATATATATATATATATTTCTCTTTTTTTTTTTACATTAAAACTTTCTATTCAACGTAAACTTAGAAAAGCTTTAACACATTACCTGAATTTATTACAAAGTCAAAGTTTTCAATCATCGAACAAAGTAACTTATAATTAGACGGTAAGAATATGAGGTGAGACAAATAAATAGCTGCTATAGAAAGAAAATTATGCTTTGCTTAAACTATTAAGTAACTTTATTAGATCATTCAGATTACGAAACAAAGGTAAAGTGAACATTCGAAACACTATTTATGCTCAGTACATTTGCCTTCATGTCGCATTCATTTCCTTGCAACGACCTTCCAATAACTATGGCTTGTGGAAATGTTTACAAAAAACTGAAAACCACAGAGATTAGATTTAATAAATGTGAGCGATGGACGGGCCGCAGAACAATTCGTTTGGCAACTGCTCAAATTTTGTCGTCTCCCTGAGAAGAACTCATTGGCTCTATAAAAAATGATATTTTCTCTCATTTATTTTTTTTTTTTTTTGATTTTCGTTCATTTTACATGTTGAAATAATACCTTGCTGTTGTTGTTTGATGGGGAGCGAAACTATGGGATCCCTTGGATGAACATAGATGTGCCGAAACCCTCACCTTTTCGTGGTGCTCCCTATAAACGTTGACTGTCGCTTTTATGGCTCTCACTTTCGAGAATCGCACAGTCAACGGCAAAGAAGGGTTCAAGGGTTGCTATCTATAACGTGGCGACGGGTTTTTCGCTGGGAAGCCTAAGATTTGTGTCGAGAGAGGGCTCTCTTTTCTAATGAAAACAGAGCATTTTTCTTCATCCTTTTTAGAGGGCTGGGGCACGGTTGGGTGTGTGCTGTGTGATGACAGCCTTGGAAACATTATTTCCTCGAGAAAGAATAGTGGTTGGATGGTCTTCCGGGACGTGTGGAGATAGTGGCCACGACTGCGTATAGTAAGAGATCATCCACAGCTGTATAGCATGGCGTAAGCTCTGCACGATCGAACTATAAGTCATGACTTTCATGGATGTCCACGGGTGCCCCCCACGGGTGTACTACCCATCTGACTATCGGGATGAATGGCTTCGTACCTGGTTGCTGGATAGAGACCTTCGGGGAGTGTCGAGGTGGCTGTGGTTACCCCGATGTTTCATGGAGAATCTATTTAAGAGGTGTTTAGATAGGTCTCGACGCAAACCAGTGAGCGAGAAAATGGCTCAAACCCAACTTCTATTTCGGTACCTCAGGGTAGTAAAGCCCCCTTCAAATGTGATTGTCTTACTCCTTTGGCGGTCCTCAACTGAATTAGACAAATTTGCCGATAGTTCGAGGGAATCCGTCTGATTAAGGCTTCACGCCAGGTGCGGACATTAAACCACAAATAACATCTGTTTTTGTTTGATGGGCGATATTATGATCCTCTTCCGAGGTCATAGACGTGCCGAAAGTCCTATCTCTACGCCGTGCACGCGATACTCGTAACTGCTCGCGCAAAGCTTCCTACTGTAAGAACTGATTAGTTATCATCAAAGTAGAGTTTAAAGTTTACTATCTACAACCGGACGACGGGTTTTTCTCTTGGAAGCCTAAGACGAACATGGCAAGAAGTTCCGCTTTTCCTTTACGAAAAGAGATTTTTTTTTCCCCATATAGGCCTCTGCTGTGGAGACCATTTTATCGGTCAATTCTGCTGGTACTGCGAAGTAATAATGGATTGAGGAATAGTTGGGCGCATGATGTGCTCAGACTAACTTTATAGTTAGACTAACATTATAGTTAAAATAGTGAATGTCCGCGGTGGCTCCTAATAAATATAATGCATTTTCCATGAGCGTACCGGAAAAATGCTCCGTTGCCTGTGTGCTGGGTAACATCCTTCGAGGACCGTCACGATGACTGTGCTGTGAAACGTTAAATGAGCCTCTGCACCGACCAGAGTCGAGAGAAAAAGGACTCATACCGATTTCTTATTCGTTTCGATACCTGTTTCTATACCTCTCTCTCTCTCTCTCTCTCTTATCGCTTCGCCAATTCACCCGTTATATGCCTATGAATATATATATATATGGGTGCTGTGAAGTAAGGCTATCATTTTCACGTTTCTTCGTCTCTATTCTTCGTCATTATTCTCCTTCGCAGTTCGCATCTTTCTAAGACGGACAAAATATATTTGCTTTAACCAGCTGCCCAAACTACTTAACGGATGGATTGAAGTTTTGCAATGTATTCATGTGAAGAAACGGAGTTGCCAGACACGTGGAATATATTTGTCGGGCTATGAAGCTTCTAACTACCCAATTCTGATGAGACACAATTGCTTATCATACCTATAAGAGAACCCGCCTTCGTCTGAAAAGGATTAGGTAGCATCATGATACACAAGAATATTACATGCATCTCGATGTGCACTTTTCTTATCCGTTTTTTCCAACCGATATACGATGAGCGATAGATCCACTTTTTGTCACACCGATCGATTCAAACTTCTGATATTCTTTTTATATTTTCGTCATTTTGTTTCTTCGCTTCTCTTTATATAGTTTGTATTAGTTATTAATAATAATTAGCATAAGACTTACTTGACTCGAGTGTTAATTTATTTTAGCTGAATTTCATGTGTAAATAAATAAAGAAAATGATTTTGTGAAATAGTTTACGCTTGTCTGTCTCTCTGTCTGTCCATGTATCTTCTTGTCTAACTTACAGCTCGCAATTTTTGAGATATCGTAAGAAAATTCGACAGAGAGACATCCGTAGCGAAAACGGAATGGACCAATTTTATGACCGCTTTCTCTATGACGGGTTATTTTGAAAAATTAATTTTAAAAATTTTTCAACAAAAATCACTGACTATTAGTATTTTTGGGCATTTCAAATTAATCTGAAATACTTGCAGCAGATGGACATATTTTTTGAGCTCCTTCTCATATAATTGCTTGCAAAAAAAAAAACTAAGTCACTATATGATAAAAAAAAATATTTTGTAGTGGTTTGAAATCTTATAAGCTTAGGGCAGAAAACTTGAACTATATGCGCCTGTTCGGACTCCCTGTCATATAAAGGTGCCCGCGTAAAGTACGCCTTTTAATAGCAACAAAGTACATTTTTTGATATTTTATGTCGCAGATAAGTGAAGAGGTTGTATGAGGCGAAATGATAGAAGGTGTTAAATAGTCAGCCTATGACACTACGACGTCTTTTGTTGTTTTTTACTTGCGTGCTTGTTGTTCTTGAACTTACTCTGTAATATTGGGGTGATGTAGATGAGCTTTGCTTCAATTTGAGCTTTCAGCCTTATCGACTATGAAGTTTGCAACAGCAAACGAAGCGCCAGATGAGCGGATATGATCAATTTGAGTGTTTGGATGAAAGAAAAAAAATAATAAATAAATAATTACACTGAGTTTAGACCACACAGGTTCAAAACCTTCTCTCATATACTATGAATAAGCGAGAGAAAAGTTTTGCGCTTTCAGTTATGACGAAAATCAAATATTTTTTTTGCAATTAAATTTGAGCCACGTAGGTCAACATCTTCTATAAAAGTGACCAAGAAAAGTAAACCTTTATATGACAAAAAAAGCCATCGTATTGAGATTTTGATCCTCCCTAACTTGGGATTATATCGCTCTAACCTGCAGGTATTGAACTTTTCAATTTCACGGGAGAAGGTATTCGTACTAAACTATTGATCAAATCAACCCTTGTTATAGTTTATGGGTTGAAACTTATTCGTTTTCTAAGCACATGGTCTGTGTATTCTTAAGCCTGATGTTTCAATCTAAACTAAGAGTTTGGATCAGATTTTAATCATAAATTCTCTCTTTTGTCTACGAATATATTTGAATAGTAAATGAAAAAGTTGCCACGACAAAGTAATCTTATTGGGTTGGTTAAAAAGTATGTATGTAAAGACACCTATATATCGGGGTAAGAAGTTTGGAAACGATTTATAATTTGTTCGATCACTTTAAAGATAAAGTGATTTAACAAACGGACATCCGTCCGTCTTTCCATCATATGCAATTATAATAATAAACTCATAACTTTCACCTAGCGCATCGATCTTAGCCATATATAAATATTTTTCGTCTCCAATCAGCAATATTCCGGTGCATGCGAACATTCAAGAAAGTTTTTTATACGAATTTTGAATATCGAAGTTCTATTACTCAGCGACTTTGGCCAGAAATTTTGAAAGTTGCAAATTGCTTCCATACAACGACTTTTCAAACTAAGACGTAATATGGCGTGAGGTCGGAAAAGTGGATCGGTCCGAACCATTTTCAATAGCATTTGTCTTTGGGTAAAAGCACGCCAGTGTACCAGGAAGGTTGAACACAAAAATGCATGGAAAGACATCAGACGGACAGACAAGATTCAGAAAATAATTCTGAACCGATCAGTATAATAAAAGATCAGTCTTGCTTAAGCCTTTCCAGGTATTAAGTACGTTCGCATAAGCTTTATGTACCCTGTACCACAAGTCGTACACTGCGAAAATAGAAACAGCCACAAGAAGCTCTTCGTGTACTTATATCCAAATAAGCAAACTTATGAAAGGAACGTAATCGTTGCACAGCTTCCATAATATCCTTACATCTGGTGAAACATAAGGAAATGCAAGCAATCCGATGTTTCTAATATTTTTGTAAGCGGGAGTAGCGACTATGGGCCACATTTATCGTGCACGCGTTCTCATTAGCACTTGAGTGTGCTTTCAACTAAACAATGCATACCATATTGCTGTCAAGACAAAGAGATAATCGCGTTAATGAAACTGAGAAATTTTTGTTGAAACAGTTTTTAATCAAAAAGTCCCATATATATGCAGATGTAAGTAAGTAGGCAAATGAATATATAGTCGAAGAAAATCTTTTCTTTTTATTAGAACTCGATTGATATGAAAGTGTATAGAACGTATATATTTATTTATTTATATTAATAAACACTTTATTAAACTAAAGTCACTGAACGGACATTGAACTTTTATTTGTGAATTTTTTTTTTTTTTTTTTTTTTGCTTTTCTTTTATTTATAGTTTATTATTAATTATATAAAATTACTTTGTAATTCAATGTCAGCATTATTGTACGTCGCATAGACAGACAGAGGAATATGTAAAGAAATTGAATCGGTTGCTAAGCAAACAGAATAATTATGAAGCATTAATCGCTATCCCTAGACCGTTAATAGAAAATATTGCTAAAGAATGCGCGAAAACTATTTAAAAATTTTAATACAAAAGTCAAGCAAAGAGTAACTTCGGTAACAATCGGTCATTACTTAAAATGTGTACGTTTTTTAATGCATGTAAATAACTTAAACACGAACACGAACACGAACATATTCAGAATTCTTGATGAGATGTAATGATTACTTTTTGAAGCTTGATTTCATAAATAAATGAATCATTCGCTGTAATGACAACAACTACACTTATTATGAACGATATTCAATGATTTTTAAATCACTATACTAATAGTAGAGGCTTATGCTACATAGTATAATACGCGTATTATTATGAAATATGCCCATCGTGGCAAGACTTGGGGGAGAGAGAAGATTAGAACGACTCAAATTCATGGGCCTACTAGTGTTCAATTCAATTTAAAAAATTTCATATATATTTTCATTAAATTCCGATTGAAGTCAATTAAAGTGTTGGTTTAATCTCGACATCCGAAACGACAGGCGATCATGGCAAACAGCATCTTGCAGATCGAAATCGTCTCAGTGAAAATGCGCAAATTTCTTTCGATCGTTGCCCATGCTTCTTATGGTGGGTTATGACGCATACCTATTTATGAATTCATGAGGCAATTCGTGCCTTTTCATAAAGTGTCGAAAGTACATAAGCGTTTGCCTTTGTCCCATTTTAAGTATACTTCAACTTCGTATCCCATATCAAGAATTCTTGACAAATAGTTTTTTTCATATGAGAGACGATACCTTATATTTTTGAAATATATGCAGAGAATGTTCATCGGAAATGCGATATGGAATCATTCATACCATAGATGCCGATGCCGAGGCCGATGCCTATGTCGTTGCCTGCACATAGAGAGAGATGAGACAGATAATATTTATTATTATTGTTTTGAAGCTTTGTGAGTTTGTGATAGTGATGTGAACATACAAATTTCCGTCCAAAGCCGCTTTATTATGCATTTCTTATCGATACGAGTGCATTAGGTTTGGCCTAGAAGTTTACAGGTCAAGACAAAACGATTACAATTACGAATAAGAATAAGATCTATTGCATATGCTCTGATAAATAAAACTGGGTTTAATTCCCCCAATCATTCCCCCTTTATACTCTACATCAGGTTTGATGCAAAGTTATATTAATTAAGTTTGTGCGGATGTATACAACACCGAGAAGGACACAATATCGACCCCATTTTTATTCTACCCATCGATTAATAATCATTTTCTGAATCAATTCAATATTGTATCTCCGTGTGTCCGTTGATTCGTTTGTCCATCTGCCCAATTTTTGATGAAATTTGGTACACTGACGAATCTTGTTGGCCCAAGGATGAATGGCAAACGAAAAATTTTTCGGATCGGACGCCTTCTTTGACCGCTTCCCATGCAACGCTTTCTGTTATAAAGTCGTAGGAAAGAAATATAAAACTTTATGAATAACTGCATTAAGCAAAGTGGTGTTGAGTGTTCAGTTGAGTCGGCAATGGCCGACTAAGATGGTTTTCCTTGTTTTCACTTATTTACTGTTATGTAAAATATGACATCCTTCCCCTCTCCATGCATTTTTCCTTAGGAATTATTTTCACTATAATTTCCTACAGGCAGTGCAGTAGGATAAGCATAAAACTTTGGCAACATTGCCGAATTGTATAATTTGAACTGAGCCAACGCACGCACATTCGGAGTTCAATGAACTAGTAAACCGAAAAAAAAAAAAAAAGAATGTAAAAATATCCAAAATAACGAACAAAAAATTACAGAGCTTACAAGTAAACTTTAGCAACAGCACAGAAAGCATACACAGTCGTATATACGTTTATTGCTCACGCACTTTGTAAGTTTGTTTTTTAATAGCCACCATACCACACCACCAACACCACACCATCACCATCACCATCATCATTATCATCGTCGTTATCGTCATTGCCGTCGTCATCAATGACAGAGCATACTAACTAAGTCAAATGGTTTGCTTGTTATGAATGAAAGCATAAAGGCATAAAAAATAAAAATATTCTTGGACGGGTGGTGGGTATCAAAAATATTCGACTTAAGCCGCATAAAACTGTTACTGTTTAATGTATTTTTTAATTTTTTTTGTTTTTGGAATTTTGTTAGAGAGTTGAAGTGTTGTGCCTACCGCTTTTAAGTGAAACACGTAAGGAGCGTATTATTGGCAATAGATATGAAGGAAGCTTATTACAAGCCGGTCGCTCGAAACCAGGGTGTGCTTGAATAATATTTTATGTATGTATGTATGTATATTGTAAGATATTGTTGTTGCTATTGCATTCTATTATGTGGAGCAAAGTAATGACAAAAGCTTACGAAACACCAAATTACATCAAAATATATCATTAAAGAATTTTTTTGCTTCCTTTTGAAATTTTTTATAAACTCTCGAAGAGAGAGAATAAGAAAAGTTTTGATAAGGGGTGTAATGTAAGAAAATTGATACGGTTCTCAGGCGAAGAAATGTACACACATTCGAAATGAAGCGTTAATAATTTGCCAGAATAATTCGGAATAATTCGGCTGTGAGTCCATTTAAAAGCATTTCCCGTAGTCTCAGTGCTTCTCACTACTTCCGGTTTACCCCTCGAAAAAGATGATTAATTCTACTTTTTAGCTAACAGTTCTATGTCTACATTTAAAATTCAGTTTTAATCGCCTACAAAGCATTTTCTTTAAATAAATTCAATTTATTATTTAATTTCGTAAAAGACAACGTCACACTCTTCAGCAGACACTTCTGTTCCTCCGCTTGGAAATTCGAAATTAGATTCTCATCAAAATATTTTGCATACTTTCGTTCAGTTTGTTGCCAAATTTCGGACAACTCACAACTGTCTACGCTAAGCATTTCTCGTTTAAATCAGAAGATCGAAAATTTCATATTCCTATCCGTTCCGAAATTTAGAATTTCAAAGATCCATAAACTTTAGGCAAATGACTTATCATTTATCGCACTTAAGTTATAATCACTTAGATTTTAAAGATCTTTTCTCAGGAAATTTGCAAACATATCCGCTCAAGCGGAAAGAGAAGCTCATCCTGTGTTCTCTTCTTTAGTCGGTGTCTCAACTCCATTGTCTGGCTCCATTCTGATTATCATTACTGCTCATAATATTAGGTGCTTGCATGTATTTTAATCAGGGTTCAAAATCATCGCATTTACCTGTTGGGCTCATTGATATTTCCATTACCTTATCATTTTCAAATATAGATGTCGCTGATCAAAATTCCCTATAAAAAATTATCGGATGTTATGAAAACTGATTTAATTCAAGATAAAAATGCTGATGAAATCTCCAAAATTTGACCCGAATATCATAAAACTAGCGGCCACACTAACACTTGAACATCACGATGCTCTTACGGAAACAACCCCTACCGCGAAGTGAAAGTTTTGAGTTTATTATGTCACAATTTGCTGGTAATGCTGGTACACACGACTTTGGCTTTACAGTAAAGAATTTATGTTCATAAGCAGTGCATAAGCAGAATGCGCCCGAATGCTTGACTCTGTTATACTACACAGAGTGCAGAGAGTAAGGCATAATACTAATGCGCGGCGAATATGATAGCAAAGTTTTGAACGGCCAGGAAGCTCAATGCTTGGCGAACCAACTGCAAATGTTTTACTACAAAACGGATAATGGCAAATGACGTCTATTGGAGATATTGACCAATATGCAGCTTGTGTGACTTGCGGTTCAGAATTAAAATGTGAAGAATGAAATGTCAATTCGATATATTGAGTCGATGTCTTGTCGCTAGTGCTTCTCGTATTTTCTTTTAGTCCCACAATTAATTTTTTGCTTTAAATAAATTATAAAAATAATAATAATTTGTAATTAAAATTATCGGCTTGTGTCTGTGGCGGACTATCTAAGTGGGGTGATATTTAAAATGGCTTAAAAGGCGGTTTTCCGATATTAAACTTTGACCATAAGTGCAGTGGACACTTTCTGGCAAGTATAAAAAGCAATTGTTGACAAAAAAAGCCATTCTTGAGCTACACTTGAAACTGTAGAAATTAGTTTTTTTTCAAAAATTTAATTTTTTTAGTCAGCTTCAATCATTGCGTGGACTTGGACTCATATTTTTAAAAAAAGACCGATATTGATAACCATCTTTTTTTTTTTTTTTTTTATTTAAATATAGGGCATAAGTACACTTTTAATGCACATTTTAATGTACCAAGTTTTACTATTTGAACAATAGCTCTGATCCGTTATATGATTAGGTAGACTTTTCTTTTATATTAGAAGACTTAACACATGAATTGTACTTGCAACATGCTTAGGCTTTTGTCATGTTTATTAAACATGTATATAAACATGATCGGGGATATTTACGGTCGGGGATATTTGTGTTGATGGTCGGGGAAAAGAGATAAATATGCTTACAGCTGAATATTTTATTTTATTTACAACCCGAATATTATGTAATGGCTGCTAGTTAAAGATGTAGTCGCAAACGATAAAACAAGTCATCCCGTATATGCGTAAAGTGAAATAGAATATTTTTTTCCAACACTTATAAATATTAGAACAAATACCTACGCAGGGTTAAAGTAACAATTTTGTATTCGATTCCGTTAAAGGTCAAGAATTTTGTATTCGGTTCTGTTAGCGAGAGAAACTTGCACTAGCAGATAGCTAAACAAAATTAAAACAATAGCCCGTTTCATGACGACGACGTCACTTATCGACTCATTTATGAAATGGAAATGGAAGATATATTTGTCCACTTAAAAGAGTTTAAGGAAGTTTACTGAATAATTGTTGCCAGAGATACTTACCTTTCTTTGTTAGCAGATTACTTGAAAAAAGCTTCGTATGCGAATTTTTGTACTTGAGTGAACCGCTTCTCTTAATGATATTTAAAAGCAAATTATAACGCAGCATAAACAATTCTTGAAAAAAAATTGTTTCCTTTTATATATTTTCCTATTTTGTCCTCGTTCCTTTACAATAGAAGGGGAAAAGAAAATGTATTTGAGTGTACTGCGAATTGGAATCTAGGTATTCCTGACATCAAGAGCATAACATGAAAAATTATTTTTGAAAGAATCTATTAAATATTTCACCTTGTTGTAGCATCGACCGTGTACTCATCGCTGACATAGATCGAGCTCTTAATTTTGGCTGATCCGCTGTAAGTCTGCAGCATTTCCATTTGCCCGGTAGCAAAACAATTACAACAGAACATGCTGTAAACATACCATCATCGTACCCGTACCCTTTAAGCAGCGAAACAATCCAGGAGTGAACCTAATGCAAGGTAAGACCGAATACAGTATACGTTAATTCGCAATTCGTGTCCGGTACGACCAATTAAAATACATAAGCACAGAGCCTTACCTCTACATAAATGTTATATAAAATACATCTGAAAAGAATACGATTCGGTAATACCTCAAGTCAACTGAAGTGAATTCAATTACAATGCCGCTAATTAAAGCTATCAGGCAATTTGGTATTGCAAGGAAAATTATAAAAATAACTGAAGTAGCGGTTTCATCGGTGAGCCAGGATAGTGCGCCGAACAAAGGAAAGCATAATATTTGAAAAGTAACTACGATGATTTTAGGCGATATATTTCTTAATAGCAGGACCACCACATTGTACATTATTAAGTAGATCGCACCCAGCAACATGGAATCGCGGAAACTGTGAAGAGTTACCTGGCAGCCATCGAGTTTGCTGTAGAATTCCTCGATTCTTCGCATATTCGCGCAAATTGTGTACAATTCGAGATCCTCATCTATGCGACGATTGCTTAAGTTAGTAAACCATATACCCAGCCCATCGGCGCTTACGAGATAAATCAAAATTGGGAAGAACGAAAGAGTAGATGTCAAGGCTTGCCATTGTTATATGTATGTATAGAAAATACTCGGTTGACTTACACGAAAAATAGGCCGGACATAACCACGCAACTACTCAGGAATGTCACTACGTAAGGTTTTTTAAAAAGTGGTCTGCCTTGATTTATTCATTCCCCATAAGTTTATTTATCAACAATTCTATAGCCTGGACAGCTAAGATTTTCCGGCTCGATTGGCCAATCCATCTTTTTCCTTTTGTTCACTCGATATATCCACTTTACCACTTTAATGCATTTCTCCTTACCCTGGGTACATAAGACAATCTCCGGACTATCCGGTACTCCTATTAGTAAGAAAATGCCTATAAGGCCGGGAAGACTGTTCAAAAGCATTAAAAATCGCCACGGTTTATGCACAATAAAAGCAAGATCGAATGTCCATTTTTGATGGATGAAGAGAGTCGCCATGGCGGGACAATAAACCATACCAAGACCCTGAAACATTACCATATATATGACAATGACACGACGGTGATCAAAAGTGCAAAACGCGGCCAAATAAGTGATGGCTGCAAAATTAGGACCAGCTGTACTAAAAATCATCAAGAGAATAGAAGAACGTTGGTCTGCTTATCTGATGTGTTACTTAACGGTAACTAGTTTAGGGGGTATAATAAATAAAAATAATGAATAAAAATTTTAGGAGTGCATAGACAGAGAACACTCTACAACAATGTCTTTAGCGACTAAAAGAGAAGAAAAAGGAGAGAAGGAGTTATGTTAAGATAGCTAATGACGTTTACGTTATTATCAATTTGGAATGTGACTTCGAGCGGGAAGACATAAAAATTCGTTCCGTAAGATATCCGCAGTTTGCACTCGAATGTTACAAAGAAATCTTATAAAATCACATTTCTTCGCACTGTTCGTTCTTTTCAATCAAATCACTTGCAAAAGGCCAACACAAAATCTCATGGCAATGAATAGAGGGAAAGTTGGCATCAACTCTCCCTGTATTAATGAAATGCAGCTATTAACTGAGGTTGATAGCAATGAAACCCAGCGGCGGCCGTAAGTGTTGGCTAAAACGGCCCACAAATATAAAGATACAACAACACCTGCAATTAAACCAATAGGCAATTTTCCATTGATAAGAAATGATGATAAGAGTTAGCGGCAGTGCGATATACCGATAAAAGCTGAGCAGTCTAAAGCCGTCATTTTCGTCCAATTCGTTTTCAAGTCACATTGATAAGCCGGTGCTATGATCGCCATTCGGCCATCACTAGAAAGCCATTTGCCAGCAACGGCCATACTTGAGCGAAACCAAAGTCTTTTAAATTATGGAGGTATATATAAATTATTTCAAAAAGATCATATTAGATCGCCTTCTGCTGACCTGCCTCGTTCATCATGTCCAGATAATTATCGAAACCTTCATTATAGTCGATTATAACCATTTTGCCGATTTGAAAGTCTTTCCACTGTTCATAAGAAATTTACACAAATAAAAGAAAAAATCAAAATATTTTATATTTTATGTATTTTTTTTTGGGTTGTTGAGTAAAGTTGGACTAAGCCAATAAATTTGTGACTTATATGTCCGAAGTGCAATACTTTACTGCATATTTTATGTATATGCGTAGTAAAGAAATTAAAATATGTCAAGTGAAAGAAGAATTAAATGAAAGTAAATGACATCAGGCTTAGAATTGTATTCCAAAGTGTGCTCCTCCTTTTTCACAGCACTCGCTTGCCATGCGCTTATTTAACTTTGTCTTACGTTTTGCGGCAGTTGCAGTTAGAATGTGATAGGAAAAAATATCGAGATGAAAGCGAAAAGATTGAGTGTATGTCTATGACATTAGGAACAAAAATTACAAATTTTTGTCAGATTGTTTCGTTTTATTCGCTTCTCAATAATAAATGTTGTGCCTATTTATGCATCCTTGCTAAACCGTGCGGGAAGATTGCGTTAGATAAATAAAGGCTTGATAAGATATCTTGGCGGAAGCTGTATGCAATCGTACATATTTCGCGTATAACTGTTGAATGATTTGCTTGTTGTTACGCCGAGTTTTGACAAACAATTACAAATTACAATAACATGCATGTGTCTGCACGATTGCATATTATTATGAATATAATCCATAGCAAGAATGCGCTTAATTAACGTAACGTTTATCTTCGGTAACAGTAGCAACTAACTAAACAACTATTGGTTGGGTCGGTTTAAGGTGACGTTAAATAAAATACTCGATGCAAAGATTGTCGGTGCAATAAATTGATAAAAAGTTATTGTTGCAATATGATCCTGGAATTAGTGGAGAGTTGAATAGAATTAAACTTTCGGAATTAAATTTCATTCTCCGATATCGTCGTTTTATCGTTCGACTTCCATCTTTGTCGGGACCCATAACTAATCAATTATTTTATTTTAATTACAACGACGCCTTAATATATCTAGTGGGGTTCCGATCCAAGGTTAACTATACAGAAACTATCAGGAAGCCTTGGGTCTACCTGGTCCACCGTTTAAAAGAAATTGGCAAGGTGCGTAGACAAGGTAAATGGATTCTGCACCTGTTGTCTGAGGCAAATAAAGATCTTCGGCGAACTATTTGTAATTCCATGCTCATCAGACTAAGTAGAGATCCATTTTTATCTAGGATCATAACTGGAGACGAAAAATGGATCCTTTATGATAAGATAAAGCGATCGAAACAAGGATTGTCTGCAAACGAGAGACCTCTTCCGACCCCTACATCAACCCTATCCCTGAGGAAGTTGTTATTGTGTATTTGGTGGGATTGTTCCGCTCTAATGCAATACGAATTATTGAAACCTGGGGAGACAGTTACTGGTGACCTGTATTGCCAACAATTACAACGGTTACAGTCCGCACTCATAGAAAAAAGACCAGCTTTAGTAAACAGAAATAGTGTGATACCCCAACAAGATAATGCCCGTCCTCATGCAGCGAAGATTACTCAAGAGAAAATTAAGCAGTTAGATGGGAACTTCTACCCCACCCTCCATACTCTCCAGACTTAGCACCGTCGGACTACCATCTGTTAAGGTCACTGGAGCATTCGTTACGAAATAAAAATTTTAATTTCTTATCCGATGTCCAAACGCACCTTGAGTTATATTTTAAGTCACGCCCACCCCACTTTTTTACGAGGGAGGGTTGAACTTTTGCACGAACGTTGGCAACAAGTCATCGCAAACGACGGTGATTACGTAAACGATAAAAAAAGAAAAACGTCATTTCAAAAAAACATTTTGTCTATGAATGCAAAATAATTGATTAGTTATGGGTCCCCCGAATAGTTTAGTTTCATATGTCGCTACTTTTTGCCAAACATCGCGTGCACAGTGTTGAATAAGGTTTGCTCTATATTTCCCGGAAAGCGGTTGATTTGAAAACGTCGATGGAAATTCTGGCGTCTCATTGTAATTTCGTCGCCTTAGTGGGGGGGCTATTATATTGCGTAGTTTTCTGCCATCTTGATTAAGGTAAATTTATGTTTAGGTTAAACTGTAGATTTCTCTACTCTGGCACAGCACCATAAGTTCAACTCGAGTAGAAAATACTTTTACTATTGAAATGCACCAAAATTTACGAAATATGAGAAAATAACGTTGTGAGGGCAAGTTTCAAATTCTCCGGTAAAATCGCCAGAGGCACATAACCACGCCCGACCCGCTTTACAGCAATCCTCCACTCATGAAAAATTAAATAAGAACAACACACGTATAGTGTATTGTATAACAACAAATTTTTAGTTCGTAGTGACAATAAAAAACGCACTACATTTAATTATTTTGTAATTTTTGTACATGTTTGTTAATTATATAAACTTTACATTCGATAATTTGCTTTTCTGCAAAACTTTCAATAGCAGAGCGTGTCTGTATTCTGAGCTTCCAAAGGTGATACACAGGCACGCAAGTTTTCATTTTCTTTTCGAAGCTAATGCTTGATCTATTTCGCATGCTGCAGCAGACCGACATATATATGCAATCACTTATTAGTATCGCTAATATCTATGTTCTGTGAAAGCTTTCGAAAACATTTCTTCATTAAATGATAAATTTTATGCGATTTCTTTCAAAACTTTCGCGGTGATATACTTACATGACAGCATTTATTGAAGGCCTCCTATATTTTATATTATAGGCCTTTGCCTCTGCCATCGTTGTAAACTCTATTTTCGAATTTTCGTTTATATTATCAACCGATTTAAGCCGTATGTCAAAAAATAGAAATTTAGGAAGAACTATGCCGAACGATTTAGTGAATGCGATGCCAGGTCAAAGGCAACGAGGTGATGTCAAAAGATAGAAATTGAAGGTTCACGAAATATGAAAAACTATGCCGAACGATTTAGTGAATGCGATGCTAGGTCCAAGGCAACGAGGTGAAGATAAATTTACGTAATGTTTGCAAAGGTATGCAAAATTGCCTTCCAAGTCCAACTAAAATTTTCATATTTCCTCAACGTTTTAATTCTTTAAGTGAATTATGTGTACGTGGCTGTGTACACTGGATACGTGTACCGTTTTCGGTAAACTTTCATAAATTTAATAATTTTGAAGAAATATTTTATATTTTCAGTTGCTTGAGCAACTATATATATTTCGCTACGTTGCATGTACCATTATCGGTACATGCCTCAAACAAATGTTGCAAAAATCATTACATCACAAAAAGTAGTTATGAAAATAATTATAATTTTTCGATTTTAATATTTTAATTTTAAATCTTTAACTTGGGGTACAAATGCATTTTAGCGTGTGCTGAAAACGGTTCACATCGCACGAAACGTGTTAATGGTCGGTGAATATCTTTGCTTAGTTCATTTCGGAGTTAAGTTACAATTTTTGAAAGCTACGCAAGAATTTCATTTATGTTTTCTTCATTAGAAAACGTTCTCGGATCTATTTAAATATTTTTCGTCATTTTTTAACTGAATATCGTCGTTGTAAGGCTTTTTTAAAATTTCCACTAACTTCGCGTATGAAATTTCTTTGAAAGAAAGAGAGAAAAATTGGAGGCAGATCGCATTACTAAAAAATTTAAGTAGAAAAATCAAATACAAAACATTATTCTCGCGCTAGCACTCGTAACCGACTTCGAGCAAGCTCCGAATGCAAGATATCTCCAATTTTTGCAGTCATGAATTGCCGCAAGCAATCGACCAGACTCATCTGTAAGCTGGAAATCTCCTCAATGAAATTTTGCGAAACATTTTGCTCATGACTCTTTTAAAGTCTACACGTCGTATGTAATTTTCTGAATGCCGGAAAGTTTTTTCTTTTTCTTTCCAATAATACGACCGCGAAAATACCCGTTTTCCTCCTTTACTTACAAAAGGTAAATAAAATTTTTATTATATATATTCTGGAACTCGATGAATACCTTCTCAGAACATCGTCGGAATTGTTTCATTTTGCTTAATCTACGCCGCCGCACACATTCGACGAAATCACGAACGTGAAAAGACTTGGCCAAAAAACAAAACAAGAAACCTCGCCCCATTTCTCTACAAAACTATATTTGCACATAAGTTCAACTCGTCCGCGTTATTATTGGAAATTGGTCCCACATAAACAGAAAGGAAATTCTTTTACAAGTCTCGAATCGAGTTGGGGAGGAGGTTGGAGGTAACGGCCATACAGAGCAGATCCCTTGTTACATGCCTACGAACATGAGTGTGTTTGCGTGTCATTGTAATTTATTTAGTTGTTTTATTTAAATCGCTTTTCTTATGCTTTTGGTGGTAAATTCTTTGGAGTAAAATTTTCGAATTTTCATGCCAGCGTTTAGTATAGAAGTTCCGGTAAGAAGCCATAAAAACGGGGAGAATAACGCAGCTGCCGTAATGGCATGAAAACTCTTCAATAAATCGGGAAAAATCATCCCCTAACAGAACTTTATGTGTTGCTATGTTAAAAACAAATAAATAAATAAATAAAAATAAAAAGCAATAAATAATTTTCTTTTTCTTTTTTTTTTTTTTTGTTAGAAAAATAAAACGCACATGCACACGCACAATCAACGAAAGCCGAAGAACCTTCAAAATGTATTTCAATGTCAAATAACCCTCAGGTTTTCGGTTGCTACTGCTGCTGGCCGCTTTTTATTTATTTATTTTTTTTTTAAATTACATTTTAAACATATAAAGAACATATATATATATATGTAACGCAGGAGTAAATTATATACGTACGTATATAGCTGGCTATATATACTTTATATGTTAAGTGTGAAGTTCTATAATCATCGAGAGCAGATAAGATGCTAATGCACCCTTTGCTGTTTATTATTTGTGTTGTGTTGGTTAACACGAGTGAAAGAAAAGAAACATGTCCATATATATATATATATATATATATATAAATATATAAGTGTGTGTGTTTATATGTGCGTGTGGGGAAAGTGTATTCAATAAGAAAAGTAGAGAAATTTTACGTACACACACGTATACGTCTACATGCACGTATAATATGATTATCATATCTTCTTCTTCTTCTTCTTTGTCTTTTTTTTTATTTGGTTTGTCTTTTTACAAAATTAATATGCATTCAATACGCATTAAAAATTTGTTTGTATTCTTTTCTTGCAAATATTTCTTTTAATAAATTACTTCAACTGATGATATGCATGCATAATAGTATGCGTAGTAATGCTTGGATGTTTTGATTTGCACGCGCGTGCATATATATATATATATATATATATGTATGTGTGTGCATGCGTATATGCAGGCGTATGCATCCATGTATCCCTGACATTGATAATGACTTTTATACGAAAACCCCATGACATTGATAATGACATTTATAGCGTGATTGCATTTCGTTTCTTACACCGAAAGAATTTTCTATGAAATGAGGTGTAAACTACACTGGCTGGATTATGACATTGATTGCGATGAAACCAGCATAAAAAAGCTTATTTATCCGCCGCCTTAATCTTTACTGTTTACTGTTTTAAACAAATATTGCGTTTATGTCATTCTCATTACTTCGATTCAACGATTATCGAGATAAACCCAACGCAATAATAATCATGATAATGACAATTAATAATAATTAAAAAAACCAGCGAAAATCAGTTCTCAACATTTATGCCGATTACTCTGATCGAACATAACGTCAACGCCGTTGCATCTCAAATATACTCGAGATCCATCACGGGTGTACGTACTTGTGTTCGCAAAAGTGATTTCATTCAAACTCATGTTTATTCATCTTCGTATTCATTATGCACTGCGCCAAGTCCAATCTGTAGTTTGATTTTGAAAAGCATGGACAGGCGTCAGCCGGATCGATTGACGGATAGGTATCTGTCTGAAATCGCTTCAAAAAATTATTCCGATTCGGAATTTGCATAATAAAAGCACCGTCTCTGCAGAAATTTACTACGCAGCTTGCACAAGTGACATACGGTACGAGGTAAGTGAGGAAAGGAATTTTTAATGGCGAACACATTTAGAGGTCAGTTTGCTTTTACACGCCATGAACAAAAAATATGTTGCAATCATTCGGTTTGCGGATATTTAAGTATACGGATACGTATAGCGGATCTATGACACGATTTTGGAAGAGCTTCGGATTCGCAATAGGTTAGTCCAATGGCCAATTATTAATTGCATCGATATATTAAACCTGAATAAATAAATTAAAGTACGAGAAAGTCCATGAAAGGCCATGCCGCGTTTTGTTAAACTCGGATAGAAAACGCTATCGTACGAAATTTTCTCAACAACATTTGCATCACTTTAAAAAGAAGAAGACAAAGATTTTTGTACGTTGACTCGTCCATATATAAGAGATTACGATTTGACGGTATAGTCAAACGTGCCCCAACGTGCCCCATGAAAATTCGGGGATTAAGCGGACTTCAGTTGTACAACTTTAAAGCAGCCATAGTAATAAAAGTCTTCGAAATAGAAAATGGAACAAATTTCGTGAATCTTCAGATCAATTAAGTATACAATGAAATATTTACCCATTCATTGTATTGCCGCGATTTTGATACCCACCACTGTAAGGTGGGGATACACTCATTCTGTTTTTTCCATAATGCATGTAACTCCCAAAAGGAAGCTTCAGAGACCCTATAAAGTATATATATATTCATGATCAACGTCGCATCCTGAGCTGATTTAGCCATGTCTGTCCGTTTGTGTGTTTGTGTGGTGTGTTGTTGGCACTCTACTGGTCGCACAAATGAAGATATCGAGTTCAAATTTGATAGAAAGATTGGAAGTTACTGTTCGCAAGTTGGTATTGAAAATGGGCCAAAATAGTCAGAGCCGAAGCGCGCAGCGGAGCGTAAACTGAACGCAACTCAGTTTTTTTTAACAAATATTTTTAGATTTGTTTTTTAGTTAGACGACTGAAAGTTTCCACACCTACTTTACGAAACACTCTAGCCTTTAGATCGAAAAATGGAACCAATCGGCCACGCCCATTAAAATTATGCCAGTATATGCAATATTTAGAATAATTTCAAATAAATTCACGTTCACAATAATTCCGAACCAATAAAAGCCTGTCCGTCCATATGATAATACTATGTCTGCTCATGTATGTAGCCCTTGGCTTACAATTTTGAGGATATTTTTATAAAACTTGGAATTCTGACATGTGATGGCCTAAGAACAATAAAACTGAATTTCTACGACCTTTCTTCATGTAAAGCCATAATTTGGAAAAGTCTTTAAAGGAAAAAAAAATTTTCAATTTTTTATATTTCTTCACAAAAATCACTGAACATTAGACTGCTGGCATATTAAAGGAAATTTGGAAAATTTCATTGTGATGATGCCATTCTTTGAATAGTTCCTCCGCTTTCGAACGTGCTTATAAAAGCTAACTTTTTGTTAGGGTCTTATAAGGGTTAGTTAAGAAAAGAAACGCGACATATGAAATTTCTAGTCAAGGTTTCGGGCCATAAATTGGGTACATTTTTCAAAGCTTGCCTCTTACAGGCGTCCTCATGACAAGTACACCTTTTTATTACCGATGAGTAACGAATATATTCATTTCGTTAAAACGTTGGCAATGTTCAGAAGTAGGCTTCCGAAAATCCCCATAAATTATATTTTATAGTTTTGATCAGAATCCAATTCTGAACCTATGTAAGCATGTCCATCTGTCCGCCTGTTATAAACATTTTCCGGACCGCAAAAATTAAGCCACTGACTTCAAATTTGGCACAAACATTGGAAATTCTTGCACGGAAATTGCTGTTGAGGATGGACCAAATTTATCGAAGCACATATTCACAGTAACGTGCCAACTTAGAACATCTCTAATGTCCAATGGGGAAAAAATTGGTTTCTTGCTCATTACTCAGAAGCTGCCGCAGATATACCTATAAATACTTTGAAATTATATTCTACGAGCGATGCAAACCGAATTATTGCAATACCTGTTCAAAAATGAAGAAAATCGGCCGCATCGTATCAAATTTTGCGATAGTGTATCAAATTTTCTTTTTTTTTGCCAAAACCCTTCTCAGAAGAAGGCTTCTTGATCAATGTGAAATGCGAAGTGCATCTAAACATGTCAGTTTGTTCGTATGTCCATCTGTCCATCTGCCCAACTGTGTAGTATCTGTGGTAAGCATCCCCTCGCTCGCAAAAATGAATATATCGCCTACGAATTTGCAAGAGAATATAAAAACGATTCAAATCGACCAAAGGGACACACTTACAATACCACAAAAACTGAGAACACCTTTACTTTCCATGTTTTTTGCTCATTACGCATAAACTACAACACCTCCACGAAACAAATTTCCACTTTTATTCCATAAAAATAAAATAAAAAAAAAATCAGCCACGCCCATCCAACATTGTATAGCATGAAAATTTAGTTTTTCTTTTTATTTTTTAGTCGTGTTTTAGGATAACGATGATGGGTATGAAAGATTCGGTCAAAGTCGGTCGTAACTTTCTTATTCGTTGATAGTTTACAATGAAAATAAACAAAAAACTTTTGTTAAATGAATTGCTGTAGAATGGTATTCAATAATCGCCCTTGACCGACTATAAAGTTTTAACTTGTTAAGTTTAAATTTCTTTATAAGCTTTAGAAAATACGATTTACTTTCTACATTATCGTAAGAATCATAAGTCATTTCTGAATGCGGAACGGTAATCTTTAAATTTTGTAAGAGTTTACGTTTTATTCTTCAATATGAAGTTACGTGTACTCTGCGAATGAGAATTTATATGAAAAAAACCTATTCTACCTTTAGTTAGTCGACGAGTTTGTCCTTTATTCACCTTAATAAATCATTAATAGAAGATATAGTTGAAAAGTGTATTCCATAGAAATGAATAAAATATAATTTCAATGCAAAGTACACCCACCTCTACAAATCTATTCCCATATATGGATACAAAAGCCAAAAGAGCACATGCAGAACAATGATTTCATGTTTGAAGAAGAGGGGAAAATAAGAAAAAAAAAAAAAGAAAACGAACTGTATATCACCGAAATATTTTTCCGGAATAAAATAACCAGAGATTGCCTTCATTCCTTCTAACGGCCATTGTTAAAGTTAAGCAGCAACCTTCCATTTTAGTACTAATGATAAAGTGAGCCAGCTACTCACCGCAATATCCTATCTATATATATCTACTTAAATATATATCTAATAAATGCATACATATATATAAATATATATATATATATATATATATATATATATATATATTGATTCATTCATTCATTCAGTTAACTAGTCAGTTCAACGAGTCGGACAAACGAGCAGGCACGCAGGCAAGCAGACAAACAAGCTAAAAGTAATCAAATGCCGAGAATAATGCACAACATAAGGCGCCCTTGTCACTACATTTTTTGATGGTCAATGTAAGCATAAAAAGCCATCCGAAACTATATAAAAGAAGAAGAAAGAAAAAATAAAAGCTGTCAAAAAAACAAAAAATTGAGGGCGGCAAGCGATTACGATAGAAACTAATCGTCGAGCTCACACGCTCCATGCTTACTATATGTTATAACAAATGAAATTTTGTGTGTATACGCAGCGAATACATACATACTTTCCAGCGGCAGAAATGACAGCCCCACGAAAATATCATTGTTACACTTAAATTGTTATTGACATTCATATATAAATGAAATTTCATCGCGTTTATATGCGCTTATGTATATGCTTATATATAAAACTTATATATATATATATATATATATATATATATATATACGTATATTTCCGTTTTGCCTCCTCGTCCTGTACAAAAAAGTAATACAACGCGTTTAAGTACAAATAATAGATTAACATATGCTTTAACTTTGCGCTTTAATAATAACAATTACCCACAAAAATGTACCCAAAATTTTCAATAGCAAAGTTCGATGAACTTTAATAACTGAAACAGACACAGACACAGGCACAGACACAAAGCACAGACCCAAAATCATATATAACTACATAATACAAACAGCTTATGCTCTACACGCAGTTTTCTATGCTATGTAAAGCTCACGCGCACTATCGGTTATTCTACTTTTATGTATGTACATATGCATGCACACTCTCACACACATATATTTATTTTTATATATATATATATATATATATATATATATTTTTTTTTTTTTTTTTTTTTTTAAGAATATAATCCTATAGATGTATGCGCGTAAATATATACATATATACATATATATATATATATATATATTTTTTTTTTTTTAATTTTCTATCCACTAACTTTTTTGGGGATTAATTGGGGAATGTTACGTTACCACCTTCCACTTCTCCCTTATTCCACAATCTTCATGCTTTAAACTATTACTCTCTTCCTCTTTCTTTCCCTTTTCATCCCTCTCTCTTTCTCTCTCCCTACCTCTTCAATTACATCTCCTCTCTCTCTGATGTTCTTACTGTGCCGCTACCTTATTCTTGATATTGTTCTTTTTTCCTTATAATATTTTAGTTAAAAAAAATACGAAAACAATTTTTATTGTAACCAAAGAAGAACGCATAGGAATTTTGTTTTTCAAGATATTTTGTTTTTATACTTTTTAATCTATTTTTAGATTAATTTCTTTTCTTCAAGTTATATAAAAATTTCATAAAAGTTTTCGTTAAATTTAGAAACGCGTTCATAGAGACGGTGAAAAGTAAAGTAAATTTAAATTTATGGATTTTTATGGTAACTCGAAACTGTTCAAGTCTTTACCTAATAGTAGGTAACCGATAGGGTCATGACAGCTTCTGAATTGATCAGCTATAGGATTTCTGTCTTCTATATGACGCGGTAACATATCTACAATCTATTTGCAAAATAATATCCAAAGAGCAGATTTATTCAACTTGGATGTGAAGATATTGCAATCAATCGAGCGATCGCGACACACCTGTTTAAGAGAGAAAAGTTTAGTTTAAAGAAAAACAGAAGTTGATGAAGTTCTGATACATACTTTTACCTCGCTTTTGTTCTGTGCTATGCACCATCTGTTGCCGCACACGCGTACGAAAGTAAATAACACTCGGTTTTGACAAAGTTACACGGATACGATATGGTCTGAATAGTGAGCTCAAATCATTAGAGTTCACATACGAATTCTCATCATCATTGACCTTAATCAGACCACGTTGTTTTCAATGCCTTCAAATTTGGCAAACATATTCTAAGTTCTTGCATGACGATCGGTGTAGAGAATACGCTCTGTCGGTCAAAGAACAAACCTGTAGTGTAACATAAACCGAAGACAACTTTGGTTTTTACATTGTTGCTCGTTACTTATAAGGCACAATAGACGCACAATAGGAAATTTCCACATATGTCCTACGAAAATGTCTGTCCATTTGTCTGTTCAGCGTAAAGGTCGCAAGCTTTCGAGATATTTTCATAAAATTTGGTACACTGGCGTGTTTTGGCCTAAGGACGAACGCTATTGAAAATGGTTTGGATCGGAACTCTTCTTCGACCACTCCTCAAACGACGTCTTCTTTTTATTAGTCGTTATACGAAAGTTTTCTAATTTTTAGAATTTCGAGACAAGAATCGCTTAGTGGTCGCGTTTCCCAATTCAAAATTTGTGTGAAAACTTTGGATCGAATGGGGCAATTTTTTGAACCGTTCCTACGGAAACTGAAACTATTTTATGTTAAAAAGGCCAAATTTTCAATATTCTCGATGAAAACTCCTTCATAATAATGATTTGACGTAAAACTCAACCGTATCGAATAGGGACCAAATAGGTCCATTTTGTCAGATCACAACCCATATAAGGGCTCTAATGAAAAATAAGGCTTTATGTACCAAATCGATCTAATTTTTAATGTCTTATGATGAAAACTGGTCTTAAGTAAATTAACTTTACGGAATTTGGATCACATGCATCTATTTTTTAAACTGCACCATATGTAGAGCATCTCATTAAAGCAAACACTTCCATGGCGTCATGGCCTAACTTATTGAGTGCCCTCCAATATGAACCTTGCATTTATATAAAAATAATGTATCATTTTTAGTGCATTATTAATTAAGCGAAGTGGTGTAGGGTACTTAAAGGTTAGGCTTATCCAACTATAGCATTCTTACTTGTTTTCCTTTAAATATGATTCAGGAAATGTCACCTATATGCGGAACACGGTGATCGTCAGACAGAAGTGGGGGAGAGATGAATATGAAGGAAGTGAGTGACACCGTAGCCTAGTGGATGTGTGCCCAATTGCCAAGTCCCATGCCTTTACAGAGTAAGTTGGGACAATAGAGTAAACTGTTACTAGTTTTCACATATAACGACATCAATGAAAATGCTTTTCATCATATTCTCAGCTTATCTTCCTGCAGATCTCACCGCTTTATTGACATCAACGATCGCAGTGATGTTTGTCAGGCCCTTTAGTTTACTAATTGTACGTTCCCATGCGCAATAAAACAATGACAGAACTCTATTTTTTCTTTTGTCTTTTGTCTTTTTTCTTTTTCTAAAAATTTTCATTTACTGTGATGACGAGAGATGACATTAACATTTTATTTATGTATTGACAGTCTATTATGTTCGTGTTAAATAAAACCTATTCATTGTCAGAAACAACTTCTGGCATAGGCTAACGAATGGATAAAAAACCAAACCCACTTAGCTTACTAATGCTTTGCTCATCCATTCTCCCTAAGGCTTTACTGTGAGCATATTAAACAAGTGATTTGCTTCACTACCCTTACTTGAATGCTATGAATTGCTGTAGCGCCCCTTACGAGCAACAAAGTATGCATAAATTTTATCATTTCATTTAACAAAAAAGTACCGGGAATTATTAACAGCTCATCAAGTGATCTAAATGCGTAATTGAGGCAGCGATGCATTTTCCGGGGGATTACTTAAAGTCGTTTTCCACGAAAGTTCAACGCGGATTTTTGAAAAAGAAAAACGACACAAGGAACTATGACTAAAAAGTAATACCACAAAGCGTTTTAAACGCACAAAGATACCATTAAAAGATAATATTAATGAGGCGTCGTTAGCGTGTAGTTATTCGCCAAAATTATGGTCGACTTTGACACTGAATTTGTGCAGCAATCGCCCCATTTGCTCGTGTAATTTCTGACTATTTCCGAAACACGAAAAACCGCTTCGTAGAAATTAGTTTAACTCGATTGAAGAGATAACTTCGAAATGGAAAAAATGTTGATAGTCATCCTGCAATTCGATTTTAGAAACTTTTTTAAAAATTGAACAGAGCATTGGCATCTACACGTTCTATCAACGGAGATGACATAACATTTAAAGGAATAACAAGGGTCTTACACTCTTTCACTCCCAATGACAACATAACCCCGTAAGAAGCAAATTGAAACGGACTCATATGATTGTGTGATTGTGACATGTGACGATGTAATGGAATATTGGTAGACGCTCGCTTGTCGTGTGCATATCGTAAAATAAATGAAAAGTCGAAATTTTCGTTCATACATTGCGGAAGTACGTCTTACTATCCATTATTTCTTACGAAATGAGGCACGGGAACTACATATGCGTTCGATAGATTTCGTGTTCTTTTTGTTTTGTTTTTGAAAAATTTCATCATCAAGCGGGAAAATTACGAGTCGGAAATAGTGCGTGAAATTTTTTTTGCAGAGATTTTCCTCTCCTCACTCTCAAGTTAATCGTTATTCACCGATGCAGTTTAAAGCGATTCCAACTATCCATTTATGGTAAACCCAAAAGTTAAAATATAATTTTCAGATTAAGTTAAAGAGCTATTTAACAAGCGAATTAACTCCGATCAATTGAAAGACTTTGCTCCGTCTTTGATGAACGCAGAGCTCGAACCTGAAACTCGCTATTCATAATTCAGTTAATTTGAAATATTTTCAAATGCATTGCGTTTGAATTGTAGTCGATTCTACGGTATACGGTATTTGGGCATTATATGTATGGCACATATTCAACTAAATTTACTGAATAAACTGTACATATGGAATCAAAAGCATATAAATTCGTTAACGAGAAAATTTTATTAGCATAGAATATTGGAGATTAGCCAAACGAATCGAAGGCGTTGAAAAGGTTAATTATTTTCGTCATTCAATCGGGGTAAGCTAGCCAAGTAAATTTTTAAATGGAAATGAAATATTTGCTCTTAAACGAAAGTTTTCAGTAGTTTAAGATAAGTGAATGAGAATAAATATATAAAACGATGAGTAATCATAAACATATCCATAGCTGCTAGGTGTGCTTTCAACAATCAAATGAAAAATGATTCTTCCTATTATTAATAATTTTTTTTTTTTTTTCTTCTTCGCTTTTTCTACTTTTTCTTTTTGTTTTTATTTCTTTGCAATGATAAATACACACTTTAACTCATTCGCACATTACTAGAAAAGTGTTAATTTTACAAAGCATATTAAAAAAAAAAAAAAAACATTTTTTAAATATTTCTTACGTATCTTTGCAGTGTACGAAGATGTGTGCAACTAGTGTATAAAATATTAAGAAAAAAGAAAAAAAAAAGAAGAGAAGAGAAGAGAAGAGAAGAGAAAAGAAACAAAATCAAAATAAATAAAATTAAAATATTAAAAATAATATTTAATGATAAAAACGTCAACGTTATAGCAAACCAACAAAGAGCATTGAACGTTAACGTTTACTTAAGAGCGGAAAGAAAAATAAAAAGTAAAAATTTATATAAGTATATAAATACATAACATATACGCATATCAACATTGTATTAAAACAATGCAATGAACAAACTAGATTTAATTTAAGTCGATCCTTAAGCACTCATCACTTACCCAAACCCTAATAGTCGCACTAATAGTAGCTGTCGAAATAGCAGTTCTAATTATAATAGCAGTACCAGCAGCAGTAGCAGTTGTAGCAATAATAGCAGTAATAATAGTAACAGTAGCATTAGTAGCCGTAATAGTACCAAAATATAATTGCAATTATGTCGTATGAGTGATATCTATTAATAAAGTAAAGTGCCGATATTCACCAGAAAGTTTGACTCCTTCCAACATGTAAGACATAACGTCTAATTATTCTATTCAGCGTACTAAAAACGGTCTCATCAGCAGCAGCAGTAGGAAGTTTAGTTTAAAGCGAATTATAAATAAAGCCAGAATTACAAAGTCTTAGCGTGTCTTCTTATAAAGTCGATAAGCAGGAGGTAAACGAGCAACACTTTTCCGCATAGCAGAAGTTTTCAGCTAGTCTTTCATTAGCACGTCGCTGTTGCGACTACGGTAAATGGCGCCTCAAATAGAGTAGCAAAACTTCCCGATAAACTATATATATATATATATATACAGTCTTATATATATATATATACTGGATTTATGCATAATTTCGGTTGAGGTCATTCGTTCGTGTTATTTTTCCGACTACTACGCACATGTACAAAACATATGGCGTCGAACATATTGAAATGTTGAATGTTGAAATGCGTGCCGGCAATTTAAACGAGTATTTATCGCAATCAATAATACATATGAAATTTCAATACAATTTCTATACGATGGGTGTATATAAGGGGAAAAAGTCGCAAACAAAAATGTGACTACGAAATGTGTTTGCGAAATTCCGTTGGAAAAATTTTGTAAACACAGAAGGATACTTCTTCCTCTGGACGGCCGATCAGTATTGAGATGCTCCGTCCATTACCGAACCAAGTATGAAGCAATCAATTATTATGAACGTCTTACAAAAGCTTGAATTGTTTGTGATCAGTTTACGTTTTTCTATTCATTGCCAATGCAAAAATGTTCAAATTTGTGGTAAGAAAGAAAGCGAAAAAGTTTTCGAAAGAGAAATGAGGAGGAGGATGCAAAACGACTACATTTACAAAATTGAGGCGGCAGAATACGAGATGTGGTAGACAGATTCCCCGAACAATGCATTCTCGAGTCTTGCAGTTTTAAACAAAAGGCAAAATGTATCGAATCCACTGGAATGAATGTTTGTTACAAATGGAAGAGGAAATTTATTGTGATCGTGCTTTCTGCTAAGTGTCGTCTTTTGCTACAGTTGCTGTAGCTTGTTCTTGTTGTTGGTCGTTTACTTTTACTATGGTTGAATGTACCCATTGTTGGTATTGTTGTTGTCGTTGATCTTGATCATGACTTTTCACAATGTTAATGTTAATAATGTGGTTATTGCTGTTGTTGCTCATTTCTTCGCATTTCTTTTTTCTTTTTTTTTTTTTTTTTTTTTTTTTTTTTTTTGTTTATTTTTCATTCGTTCTTTCTTTCTAGCTTTAGCAAGAGTTAAGAATTTTCTTTATCATAATCATGTTTTTTTTTTGGTTTTTATTTATTTTCGTTTTTCTCTCTCTCTCTGTTTTCATGGTGNTTGCTGTTGTTGCTCATTTCTTCGCATTTCTTTTTTTTTTTTTTTTTTTTTTTTTTTTTGTTTATTTTTGTTTATTTTTCATTCGTTCTTTCTTTCTAGCTTTAGCAAGAGTTAAGAATTTTCTTTATCATAATCATGTTGATTTTCTGGTTTTAATTTACTTTCGTTTTTCTCTCTCTCTCTGTTTTCATGGTGTTCATTAAGTTGTTGGCTAATATTTATTTTTTTTAACAATTAAATAAACCTTACGATAAGATTGTACAATAAATAAAAAATAAAAGCAAAAATGAGAAAAACAATGCAAAAAAAAAGCAAAAAAAACGACAATAGAATGACGTTCCAGAAAATGTGTGAAATATTTTATATAAAACCCAAAAATATTTAATACGCCCGTACAATTTATGTAATAACATCGTTTTCTTGTCTTAAAAAAAAAAATTGAAATTTTTATCTCGTCGCAAAGCCATTTTCAAATTATATAAACCCCCAGCTATTACAGTAATATGTTGTTAAGCATTTTTTCTCTTAACGACCTAACACTTAGCAATAAGTGGGCGAGGAAATGAAAGACTCCGTTACTAAATGATGTCCACATTCAGATGAATATTAAATGATCTACCAACCTTTAGAAAGGTTCGTGCCAAACATTCATCATATTTCGATCATTTATATATTATATATATATATATATCACAAAAACTTGACGATTCAAATAAAATGCAATAAATAAATAAAAATTATAATTTTCCCCCGAAAAAAAAGACAAAAAAATTCCTTCAAACGTCTACTAGTATGGCTGGCTCTCTTTTGCTTCCTCGAGAATGGTTTTTTTTTCGTTTTTTGTCAATATTGATCATATGACGCCTATGACGTTCTATTCACACGCACGCTTCCAATTTCAACCTTAAAAAAAAAAAAAAAAAAAAAAAAAAAAAAAAAGTGAAAATTAATATCTCCTCAGCCAACACCCAGTGATTGTTATTTGCTTCTTCTTACAAAGAAATGTCTTTTCATTTAGAAATTTCTCATATGCGTTTCTTCTGCGGTCACTTTTCTTACTTTTCAGAGATTCTGAATTTTGAATTTGTAAATATTTAATTAATAATTATTAAAGTCGGCGTTCGTTTGCGATCGGTGATGGTCGGGTATTTTCATCGTTCCCTTTACGAAGCAATTTGATCATCCTATGGAAAGATTTGCATAATTTTGTTCACTTTTCGAAAAGTACAAACGAAACCAGGAGGAAAGAACATATGGCGGAAGTGCTACGACTTTGCATAACCGTATCGATGATAGTCTGTGAACGTTTTTTTCAGGAAGTATGCATCTTTAGGCGATTCATTTTCTTTATTATTTTGAACAATGACTTGTACTTGCTTATCCGTATACATAGAATCGCATGAAATCGAGAATGGACGATCGGTAAACGGAACGTTAGATCGATAGAGGGAAGTATGATGACCAATGCAAACAAAGCAAAGTGAAAGTATTTTGTTAGACCGGCATTGCCTAAACTATTCATAGATGCGTTATATTTCAGTATTATCTCTAAACTTAGGACCTTTTTTGACTTCTTCGAGGGAGTGTATTTTTTTGGAAGACTTGAAGATATAGAAAATGTAGAGATTAAATTGAGACAAAATCCAAATTTTATGTTTACCAGGTGTGTAAATATGAAACCGGAATTTCCCAGTAGATAACATTAACATCACGTATAGAGGAAATGCAAATCTGAAATTGTGTTTTCTTTCTTACTTTGACTGAAAGTCAAGTTTTGTCGCATAAAAAGAGGCCGCATGATATAAAAGAAATGGCGTAAAATACCCCAACTGGGAATCAAAAGAGGGTATCTCAGGCATAAAAATCCATGCGGAGATCCATGCGTATCATCCATATTGATTGCTGGACTGAATTGCTTTATTAAAAAGTCGATATTCTATTAGCGGCAATTCTTCATGTACACGGTAATGCAATCCATATCGAATGCGTTCAAGGAATAATCCCGAAAGAGCCATCACCCTATCCTGGAAACCTATTGTATTTTTAAAGTACAATAAATGGCTTACAAGATTTCTACATTTGGTTTTAAGGAAAAATATTCCCCCTATTTTCCAAACAGACGGAATCAGCAGCGCACCCGATGTCTTCCAAGTTCGTCGATTGAACGAATTGAAAAAATTTGAACGCTCACGTCGCAAAGAAACCGCGAAAAATAGAACATAGCGTCGGTACGGGAAAATATTTGTGCGAATCTCAATTTATCGATTAAGCATCAATCACTTGAACTGGTCACGTGACGAAAATTGAAAAAATGTTGTATCTTGGAACTGTTGTTTCAAGTTATGATGTGTGATGACGTAAGAGATTGTGAAAAAAAGTATGCTGGGTGTACGTGTAATTGTGTCGATAAAGACATTGTTCTCATAAGTTGATCAGATCGAATCATAAATTATCCCAAGAAATCAGCGGAATATACCGCACACAAGCTCTTACGAACTCTTGGAAAAAGCAATCATTATATGTTTTTATACCCTCCAGCACTTATGATATGTTGTATTAAGTTTACGTGGATATGTGCAGCACCGAGAAGGACTTGCGATAGGTCCACCTCTAAGCGAAGTGCACTTTGACTCACTATCGTATTGCTCTTTTTAAGCGGAAACATGACACGCAAGTGTTTCCTTAACGAAACTTAGTAACACTATTAGTAAGTCGGCTACGTTTCCACTCTGCATCACTGGCGCGTCTGGCGCGGAGTACTTTAAGTTTGTGCGGACAGTTTGTGTGTCACTGAGAAGAACTTGAGATAGACCTCATCTTTTATCCTACAGATCTGAGCTTGTCGGTCCATCTCTCCGTCTTGTGTCCTTGTATTCAATCTACAGGCCGCAATTTATTTAAGATATTTTAATGAAATTTGGTACACCCAACAAGGACGTCTATTCTATTGAAACAACTTTTCAACCGCTTTCCATCTAACAACTTATTTTGGGGAGTCTTTGTATGACTAACTGTGTTAAACGAAAGGATATAGGGTATTTAATGATCGGCCGTGTTCCACTATAGTGTTTGTACTTGTTTCGTTTTTGTTTTCGATCAGCCCCCCAGGGGATGTTCCCCATATGCGCAGGCAAGATGGTGGTCAGAAAGGATTCTAGTTAGAGAAAAATGTAAGCAGAGAGCGATGTTTGTGTACTTTTAATTTAAACGTAGAAACGTCGCGCACGGTGGGGTGGGCTGTTGCTGGTAGCTTGTTCCAAAAGTGCACAGTGTGATTAAAGAACGACGAGTGGCGGTAATGTATGCAGCGATATCCAAGACGAATAGGTGGGAATATGCAAAAATAAAGCCTTGTCATCCTAGTAAAGAACAAATCCCTTTTATCGCTGCACAACACTGGCCGTGGATGCATCTATACATGAGCCCACACTACGCTGATGCTCGAAAGTATCAAAAGTTTCGGACACACTTTCGTCGCCCATAAGCACCTGAGGCTTTCGCTGTGTGCAAACTTTGAGGACTGCCGTCTACTTATGCGGGCTATACCCTAATTTTAGCCAGGTATAGGTGGCGTAAATAGTGCGAACGTCAGCTGTAGTGAAGTATTTTTTCCACCGCTTTAAAATCCAGATTACATGAAAAATAACAGACTCACTTAAATCCTGATATTAATCTTGATGGAAAAAACAAGATTTTTGAAAAAAAGAAGGTACCGGAACTTTTCAACCTATGCAATATCAAGATCATTTTTTTCAATGTAAAACGTACGCCTGATTTAGGCTACAATTATATTATATATGACTTGAAAAATCAAAAATATTGGACTACGTTCTTAAATATCACAAGAGACGATTAAGTTTATCTCTGACGATACCAAGACCCAAGATATCCAATGCAAAGTATAGTTGGACAGATTCGACGAATTTGACTTTTGTACCATGCCCCCCACCCCCCTCCCACAAAAGCCGCGTATAAGAGCAAGCATCGATTTATGTATTTATAATTTATAATGTAATGATTTATATTTATATTTATATTTATTTTTATATTTATATATGAATTTATTGCTTACCTAAAGTGTTTATGATAAACCAGCATTTTCTAAAATCCTTTATTAAACATTTTCTAGTAATCCTTTAATAATCCGGTAAAGCGGCATGAATTTTTTTGTTTTTGTTTTTCTTTTTTTTAATATAGCTTTTTAAATATAATTTTAATTTAAAATAATTGCTTACTATTATTTGTTACTATTTATTTTATATATTCACAAAATGTATTAGATTTTTGGTTAAGACTCTTTTCATTTATTTATTCATTTATTTATTCATTTATTTATTTATTCATTTATTGATTTTTTCAACTATCCAAGATGCAGCAGAAGAAAGTGTTTTCTTATTTATATTTCATATTTTATTTTTTATTTATATTAATTTATTTATTTCTTTACTCTTACGTTTTAGCATTTTTCTTATATATAAATACTTTGATATTAATTTTATATTAATTTTTATTTATGTATTAAATTAATTTTAACATTTTATTTACAATTGTATAACAATTTTTATTAAAAATTTTATGTTACTTCTTATCGCTTATATCGCTTCTTTTTTTTTTCTTTCTCTTTTTTTTTATAATTTTGAACACAATTTGGGTATCGCACAATATATTTCTTTTTTATACTTAATATTTATCGAAAATTTTTTTTTTTTTTTTTTTTTTTAATTATATACAGTTTTTACACCGCCCAAGCAACAAATCTGGAAAAGAAAGAAACGAAAAAATACATTGAGTTACTTTTTATATTTTATATTTATAATAGGAAATCTTAAGTTATTCTCTCAAACTAATTCTCATTGCATGTCTGTCTCAAAGAGTGCATCTACTATGCGTCCACATAGGTCTACAGTTTTCACTTGCCATTGAAAACGATTTGAAATAAAGGCAAGAAGAAAAACTTAAAAAATAAATTATTTTCCGTTCCTTTATCTAAATCTTATCATTTGTGTTACAAGGTTACACCAAATTTATGACAAGGTATGTAAGGCCCAGGAGGAGTTGACATAGACTCAACTTTTATTATACCGATTGATTTAGAAAGTGATTCACATCTTTTATTTAGGGTTGCGTGTCCTTCTGTCCGCCTGTGTGTCTTGTTTCTTGTTTTTCTTTTTTTCAAACAATAAAAAAAAATGAATATAAGAGATAAGAAAAAATTCAATCGTTCTTGCACGTTCTGCGTAGACCTCAGACCATCGTTCATTGAAATCGTTGTGAAGAAATTATTGCACACAACACTGCAAGCACTGTTCTGAAACGATATGCAGAATTCCTCCAACATATCGTTGTCCCAAATGTTGTCCTCGATTGGTGTCTTTCACGGTACGAAATCACTTTCTGACTACGAGATTGTAAGTCACATAATGGTATAATAAAATACCTTTTATGAAAAGGATTAATTTTGATATCTTGGCTAACTTTAAGCTCATAAATTTATTATTATTATTATTATTATTTTTTTTTTTTAATATTAATTGTTAATTTAAAGTAACAAGTCAAAGAAATGCTTTTGGGAAGTGCAATATAAAATGATCAAAAGATTTAAGTCCAAGTCACATCTTGGTCCGATTAGGATTTACATTAGATCAGAAACTTTTTATCATCAACAGTCTATGGCAAAAGGTGATGGAGTCTTTAAAAGAAAAAAAAATGTATGTATATATACATATATAGAAGAGTAGGAGATCTTATCATTCCCTAGCTGATAGAAACTATTTATTAAAAGTTTATTTACTTTCAATGAAATAACGATTAGTTTACGAACAAATCTCCTATTATTACTCCTCTGACTACACGTATGGATCAAAAAATACAAATTGATGAGTAAAAGTTACTTCAAATTTATAGCGAATTAAGGGCGCAGGATTAATACGAAATCATTAGCATTAAATTAAACTTTGCGGTTATAATACTTAGAACTAGGTATTAAAGATCCGATGGGGAACTCTCCATTATAATCGAAAGATCTAGTCGTTGTCGTGGATCGATGGCAAAAGAACAACAATTACGATGATTGTAAAAATTTGCGAAAAAAATCTTGAACTCTCCTTATCGTAAGTGATGGCCTCAGAGTTAGATGAAAAATGACTATAATAGATAAAAAACTAAATAAGAACATTACACTCCAGTAGGACCGGCCATTAACGACCCTGCGCCACCTTCCGTAGTACAGTTATTCACTCCTTTTCGGTAATAATATATCAAAAATTTCACATTACTTTCATGCGAAGGCATAATTTTCATAAAAGTCCGCATATTGAAGGACGACCAAAACTTCATATGACGTGAACCAAATTTCGCCAATTTATTTTACTTCCTAAAAATTTTATTATTGATCAGTTTCCGTCATAAAAAACTAGAAATTAGACTTTCTCTCCACATAAGAGTTGGCTTTTCGTGATAACTCTCATATAAGTTGGAGTCTAAAAAGTTGACAGATGTCTGATCCAAATTTCTTACCGTTTTTTTTTTTTGTGATATTACTACCATGGGCCAATTTTCATCATAAATTATTAACAATTAAACCTATTTGTGAAGGGCTTACATACAGTAAGAGTGGCGGCCAAGAAATAGACCGATGTGGTTCAAATTCGGTTCACTTAATTTATACGTCAAATTACTATCATGGACAAATTTTTATCATCAAACATTAACAATTAGGCCTTTTTAGCATATAAGTACTCAAATTTCCTGAGCATCCTTATAAAATAGACCTACTTGATCTATTCAGTAAGGTTGATTAAGAGATCACAAAGAAGTCAATTTGCTATAATGAATCAATTTTCGCCATGAAATATTGGAAACTGGATCTTTTTATCATAGAAAGGTTTAGTTTCCGGGGGAACATTAGATTATGCGGCAATAGGTTCAAAAATTTCCCCGCGCGACTAAAAGTTTTCACACCGAATCAATGCCGAATTCCGCTTACTAAGCGATTTTTGTCACGAAAATTCTAAAAATTACTATACTTTTTCTTATAACGACTTATCATAATAGGGCGTTAAATTTGTCCGATGCAAATTATTTATAATAGCGTTCGTCCTAAGGTCAATACACGTTAGTGTATTAAATTTTATGAAAATTTCCCGAAAATTGCGGCTCCAAAAATGCATGAACAAACATCAAATGGACAGAGAAGGTTGGACCGGTTCAGAGAATGATGTTGACTCGATTGCTATAATAAAAGATGAAACTATCTTTAGTCCTTAGAGGTGATGCATATGTCCGCAGAGACCTAACATAACCCGTATCACAGTTGATGTAGGGTGTAATAATATATTGTTGATGGACTTGCGTCACTTTCACAATTAATGAAATAAATTTTTCTATTTTTTGCATCCCAGTCCATATAAGGTTTCTAATGAAGAATAAGACCCTTTATGCCAAAAAGATAATTTTCTTAAATTTTCTGGTAAATAATTGTCCACAGTACACACCAAATATAGGGAATATAGATCAGATAGGTCTATTTTTGGGACTGCATCATATATAGCGGTATTCATGTGCTAGATTTAGACCAGGTTGGCACATCCAACTATCCGCCAATATGGAAATTATGCGTTTACATTAAGACAATGTAATAATTTTTTGTGCATTAATAATTTATTTTTATATCTCGAACTGAATGGAACGGAAATGCCGTTCTCAGTGCAGCCAAATCATAAAATTTGTACATCTCTTGTTAAGGCATTTTGTAGTGAGCGAATAAATTAATATCGAATTTTAGTTGTTAATATTTTTGACAGTAATTATGATCATGAAAACTAAACCTCGCCATGCGTGGCGGCATAGGGTATCTGATAAGAAGCCTTGCCCGGCTACAGAATTCTCACTTGTTTTTTAAACAGTGTGAATTATGTTAATTGGAATGATAAATGATGCACCCTTAGAAACCGAAAAACATTGTATTATTTATTATAGTGTCAGTTAACAGTGTTTGTAAATCTATTGATTAACGGAAAGAGCTTTAAATGGTTCGATTTTAACATGAATGGTCTTAGGCCATTTGGAAACTCTACGCTATGCGATTTAACGGGGGGTTAACGAGGTTTAAAGTTCTTCCAAAAAAAAAAAAAAAACACTAACGTGCTTCTTGTGTTATTATTATAAATTCCTCTATGGAAAGGTCACCTCTATGCAAACTCCTTCATCAATATTCTACATACATATATATATATAACATATAATTTATAGGTGTAAACGTATATCTATTCTCTTCTAATTTCAGTTTACTTACCTCTTTTCTTTAACGATAAAAGCAAACAGAAAATGATCCAAATCCCTCCCCCCCCCAACAAAATAACAAAAAAAAAATTTAAAAAATTCTGTCCGAAATATTCTGAATTAACATAAATTCGTTTTTCTTTATTCCTGGAGGCTCTCTCAATAAACTTTAATAAAATAGTTAAACACCGTGGTCCATAGTGGTTTCTTGTATACACATGTAAACAGCACTAACACATATACGACACACACCCATCGAGCAGTAAATAAGTGAATGAGTGTGAAGTATAAGTAATACGAAGCGGAGGAGCTTTTCACACAAAAACAAAAAAAAAAACACATGGCATGACGTACAACGCACTCGTTTAATAAGCTGCTATTGCAATAGACTTTTTTTTCTTTGCTTTATATATATTTTTTATTTTTTTTTTTTGCTTTTTTATTTTGCTTATATATCACATGTATGTATGTATGTATGTAGGTATGTATGTATGCAAACGCTTAACTCGTTGAGCAGTTGTGCGTGAGCGTATGTATGTATATACGTGCGTGCACGCTCAGGTATTTAAACATAATTTTTGAAGTAATTTACGTAAAATAATATTTTTTAAATAAAAAGAATATTTAAAAATTTTACGTGAGATTAAAAAAAACATATTTACGAAAAACAACAAAAAAAACAAAAAAAAAAAAACAAAAAAAAAAAAACAAAATTAATATTATTGGAAATTAAAACGAAATTTAACTTAATTTTATTAGATCTTCCAATTTCATAATCGATCTTTTAATTTGATTTGTTGAACTCTTTTTTTTTTTTTGATTATTTTTGAAGAAAAATTAAAATAGTTTTATTTATTTTTTTTTTTTTTTAATTATGTGAAATTCTTAAAAATACATTTGAAGAAAATTTCATTTATTTATGTGTATATCGATTATATGCATATGCATATATTTACGTGATATATATATATATATATATATATATATATACATATGTATATATACGTATATATATGTATATATACATATATATATATATATATATTATGTATATATATATATATATATATATATATATAT
>KK502511.1:460548-507937 GCA_000688735.1 Glossina austeni
TTTTTTTTTTTTTTTTTTTTTTTTTGATTTTTAAATCTTGTTGAGATTTCTTGTAAAATTATCGCAAATCCAAAAATTTTTTATATATTTTTTTTAAATTTTTGATTTTTAAGCTTTCTATAAATATAAATGTTTATTTTAAGATTTCTCCTTTTTTATGTACATTCATTTATTTTCTGTTTTACTTTTGCTTAGAAATTTTTCTTTATTTTTTTTTTTTTGTGTTTTCGTATCAACAACTTTTGGCTTTTTTTTTTTTGTCATAATATTTTGTTTTTAATTTTGCATCTAGAAATTTTGAAATAAGAAAAACTAATTTCTCTCTTTGGCTGATTTTAATTTTATTTAATGGTATTAAATATTTTTTGTTTTGTAAAATTGCTGTTTCATTAGCATTATCTTGTTTTAACTATTATTCATTTAGATATTTTCTTTTAACTGCAATATATATATATTTTTTTTTTAATTTGATCCACTTTGCCGGCGACTTCTTTAACAATTTTATTCTTATTTTTTTTTTTATATTTATAATGCTTGTATTTATCTTCTTCTTCTTTTATTACAACTCGAGTATTTTAATATATACTATATTTATATATATATGTATATATACATATACATCTATATATATGTATATATATGCATGTATATAAATGCATGTATGCAGATATATATATTTTTTCAGATTTGAATAATATCTTTAGGTTAAAAAACCAAGCTTTTTTATATATATATATATATATATATATATATATATATATATATATATTTTTTTTTTTTATTTTTTTTATTTTTTTCAATTAATATTTTTCTTTTCCAGGTCTATGTCGAAACGTAAATTTTTATATAAATCAGTTATATATCCAAAGTGCGTATCTAAAAAAAACTATTAGTTTTGCTTGATAGCATAGATACATAAGAAAAAAAAAAAAAAAAAAGTGTTCCATACGACAACAACGCACGTTAAATCCATGAAAAAATTCGTTTCGTTTGCGTTTACAAAGAAGGCGCGCGACATTTACATACTCATCACTCACGACTAACGTTCAAATAACTGCCGCAACTGCCGCATATAGTGTATGTTGTAAAAATAATTCTACATTACTACCGCTATAGAAAGAAAAAAAAAAAGCAAAAAACAAAAACAAATTATTTCACATCTACACGCTCTTCCTAAAGCTATCTCTTAGAGTTTTGAGCTCTTTTTTTCTGCCTTACTCTTCTGTGGTATCTTTTGCTCTTTGCGTTAATGCGTATGAATAAAAATGAAATTTTTCTCTTTGTATCATTTCTAACGTATATTCAATTTATGTTTAATGTCTGTACATGTGTGTATGTGTGTGTGTGTGTATGCAGTGTCATGTAAAACGGAAAGTCTACCAAAACAATAAGAGAAAAGTTCATTCACACTGATGGGCTAATGTACGCTTAGTGTTTGTAGGGTTTTCCTTATGTGTATATGCACATGTACTTGGGTCACGTTGTTTTCTTTCTCTCTTTCTCTTTCTCTTTCTCTCTCTCACTTTCTCTCTTTCTATCTCTATTTCTATCTCTCTCTTTCTCTCTCTCTTTAAGTTGTCTTTCATTTTTTGTGTTTGGTTTATTCATTTTTTTAAAGTTTGAGCACCTAACATACCTATAGAGCTTTGTCACTTGATTTGTAATCAATCAAGAAATAAATAAATCATTTCATGCATTTCATTATCTGCAATAGAGCATGTAACAATAATAGTTTTTAAGGAAACAATAGTAATAAGCCAAGTTCGGGACAGAGTCTACTCCACAACAAATGGCTTAAGGTTTAATAAGCACCAACGTGAAATAGTATTGTGAATGCAGGCCCCGCGTTTCAATTACTTCCTTTTCATGATTTTTATGATACATGTATGTACATGTGTGAGATGTGAGTTGAATGATTCATCAGATCAGATTATCAAATATCTTTCATATTAATTAACAGTACGTATGTATATACTTTCCGATTAATTAATTGCTCTATACTCGCTCTTTGTGATTGTAGTTATAGTCAAAAAAAAAAAAAAATAAATAAATAAATAAATAAATAAACAAATTGTTAATCAATTAATAAATATAATTTTAGTTCGTCTCTGCAGTGTCCATCATGTCTGATATGATGCGAGTGAATGGATCTTAATACGATGATAACTTAAGCTATCGATCATTTGTGTGCATGAGCTATACAGTATGTAAATATTATACAAAATTAGTTCTTAGCTCATCCTGTTTAATGACTCTACTGTGGTTCAATATTTCATTTTAATTGCTATAATATAATGAGTCTTGACTTCCCTTTATCGTCATTACTTCTACACTCTTCTACTCTTTGATCCGATCATTAATTATTTATTATAGTAATGAGTAATTAGATGATAGATTAGGTATTTATGAATGTGTGAGTAAAATTGAACGAAAATCATAAATAAATGATTCTTTGAACTTTTCATTCTACATTTTTTGATTGTTTTTCATTTAGCAACAATTGAGGTCAATTTACGCATATCTTATTCGATGGAATGAATGAATGAATGAATGAAAAAAATTATTAAAAGTGCTTGAAGCTCTCTTACTCCTATTCATTTTTAAACTATCTAAGTCAAATTAACTTAATTACATTCAATTCAATTTGGATTTAAGCTTGTCTGTCCGTCTGTCCATCTTGCCAATTTTTAAGATATTTTAATGAAATGAATGGCCCAAAAGCGAACACTATTGAAAATGATTTGGATCGGACGACTTCTTCGACCACTCCTCATATGCCACCCACATTTTGAAAAGTCGTTACATGAATACCTCTACGGTAGTATAAAGTATTTGGTGGATGGGCCCTGGCTCATTGCCAGGTAATACTTTGACCTGTCGTTAAATTATATTTATATCTGCTCGATATTCCATTCAGTTAATTATAAATAATTCATCATCAAGTTAAATAGAAACGTTAATCAATTCGAATTTAATATAAATTCAATTCTCTTTCTCCATTCAATGCTTTTTAATTCTGCTCTCAACGTATATATAAATGAATTCGTTTCAATTTCATTTCAAATGATTTCATTCTACTTAATAAACTTTTCATCCGCATTCAATGTTTTTGGGGAAATATTAAAAATTTTATTTATTTCATTTATTGTTTATATAAACTGTAATAAAAGTGCTATTAAAACTCAAAGCTTTTTATAAACCACAAAAAGCATTTCATGTATGAATGAATTCAATTCATCCACTATTAGCGAGGCTATGTTTAATTTTTTTGTTTTTTTTGTATTTATTTGCTTTCTATTTTTATTTAATTTATCCATAATATATTTATTTATATTATTTAAAGTTGAAATTTTTTATTCATATCTTGTAAAATTTTCAAATTTTTATTTATTTATTTATATTTTTTATTCTTATTATTCATTTAACCCGCAAGTATATCATCAGAAGGTGAATGACCGTGCTTAGCATGCATTTTTTGCTTTTATTGTTTTATTGTTTATGAATTTCTTGCTTTTATTTATTTATTTATTTGCTTCTTTTTTTTATTTTTATTTTTTTATTTATTTTTTTTTTTTTTTTTTTTTCTTATATTTTACTCTTTTGTTCAACCGTGATCTCTTTATTCGTTTGTTTGGTTTTATTTGTTGCTGTTGTTTTCATTGTGGATTTTTTGAGATACACGATACGATACACATATTTACACATTTTGCTGTGCATTTTTATAAAAAAAAACTCACTCTTTCCGCCTTGTGCTCTTGAAATACTAAGCATATATAAATTCTTAATAGTGTATTAGTGAGAGCTTATATTCATATACAATATATATAAAATACCTAAAGTAAAAGCATTGCCAATGGAAAAATTTCATTCAAATTTTTGCATTCGTGCATGGACTGTGTGATACGATGAAATTAAAACAATTCATAAATTCCGCAGTATAATTAACTAAAGAAGAAAACAGCCAGTTATTCACTTATTCAAAATGTTCTATATATTTATATGTAAATTGTGAATATGACAAATGATAGATAGACAGATGATAGACATTGCCGATAAGAATGGATTCTCAACTAAGACCACTTGCATTGCGACAATATCGGTTATATGATCTCTAGGAGATCAAAACGTATGCACATTAACTGATATTTGGGATAATTAATTCAATCTATCTTTAATCTTAGGCTCGATCATTCCTCAAAATACTCGATATATTTAATAATGAGTGATAAGTGCGACTTTCAAAGACATTTGTGAAATTTACATCTATTTCTGGTAATAAAGAAGGAAAAAATTAACTTTAAAGTCGTGAGAGGATCCACATATTTTTGCATAAGCATATAGGCACTGCAGCGGAGGATAGTCCACAAGTTATCACAACTAGATTAAACCAGACAATATTTGCTGAAAGAGCAACAATGACAGACAGCGGGCTTTGTCACGCTGATAAACTTCCTTGTTATGTATTTTAGTATAGCATGAGCAGTTGCACTTTAAAAGATCGACGTAATTGCTTCATTTGTTATCGGTAGCGTCGCAAAATAATGGTTTAAGGATCTCGACCACCGACCCAATGATTATGTGTTCAAATCTCAAGTGAGCTAGAGTTCTCAATAAAGCCGTTAGCCTTAGATGGTAGTGCATCGAATTTATTTCTCTGGCTCAGTTAATAAGCTTGACGTCCTGAATGCAGTTGGCTTTGGTCTCGCTATTAATGCCTCTTCTGGCCAGTGTTAATTTTTGGTAACCAAGGGTTAAATTCGATGATTTTGACCCAACTCTACTTAAAGTAACAGTCTTCGGTTTAGTGTTATTAAATTGTTAAGTGTACACACAGGCGCTACATATGGAACGCTCAAAATTGCATTTTCGACATTCAGTGCTTTTGTAATTTGATTTGAAGCAATCTACAGCCGAAGTCTATCAAGCACTTTCAGAAGCCTACATCCTGCTCCTGCTCCATCATGTCCCGATTCTCGGTTTTGACAAAGAACGACCTGGAGGATCAGAAATGTTCGAAGACAATGAATGGCGCGACTTATTGGACGAGAACCGAGCTCGAACTCTCAACAAACCTTCGAACAGCTTAGCAGTTGATCAATCAACTGTTTCTAGACTTTCATATTGGACGGGAAAAATCCAAAAGCATTTACGAATTCATTGAAAGTGCCATTTCGAATCAATAATTGATGAAAGGGATGGAATCAAAAAATAGAAAGATTATTGTGGCAGGATTGGCTAAGCAAGTATTTCATGTATACATAATTGTTACAAAAATTGTTATTTGTGATCGAAATCGATAAGAATCGAATTTGACTAGAAAGGAAAAACCGACTTCAATGTTAATCGATTATTTAATAGACAGATAAAAAGACAGACAAGAGCTGATAATGCACACATATTATATATATATATAAATGTATATACATTTGTATTATATCCCCACTCATTCAAGGGAAGTTTCCTATTCGTGTAATATGGTGATAGTCGGGAAGAAGTGAGAAAAGAAATAGAGACAGGGAAGCGGCTGCAGCCTAACGGGTGTGTGTCCAATCGGTTAGTGTTATGCTTTTACTGAATCAGTACTTACTATAACTACGATCATAGGAAACTCCACCTACCTACTATGCTAAGACTTTGTTGTTTTTTCCAGGCGTCTTTCTTGAAAATTTTTGAATTGTGTAACTAACGTGACGAAATCTTGTAATTGTCGACGGACACTTGTTTACATATTAATGAGACATGAGACAAATTCATTTATAAAAAGTAAGGAGCAATAAGCTATCGTTGTCGCTGACTACTATTGCACTTCAAGGTAATCAACAAAGCAGAGAGAACGTTCCTTAAGAGGAGTAGGTGTGATTAAGTGTAGGTGTGTGGTAAACAAAATTAAAATGAATTTTCTCATTTAATATATAAACAACAACAACAAGTATTTCGTTCAACCCGATTGAATGAAAAATCAGATGGACGAAAACGCCTCCCACATGTATTGCAATATTATAGACACACTCAGAAATTTCATTCGTTGCCATTGCAAAAAAAAACTAACATTAGCCCTTTACACACCTTTGTCGGCCAATAATCTGGCCGACTATTGGCGTGAAGTAACACTACTGGCGGATAATATCGTTTTTGTCAAGCAACTGAAGCGAACAAGCGAAAGCTAATTTTCAGCTACGTGATTACCCCCCTGATGTAATGAAGAGAGTGAACCAGCGGATCAAGCAAATGATAATAGCCATTATATAACTCATACAGAACTCGAAATGCCTTATGTAGTTGGTGTGCGACATTGTGATAATCTTATTGGCAAATAGTGTCTCAAACACATTTTTTGTGAGGTTAGGTTAGATTGACACATAGCGATCTTAATACTTTTATTATAAGATTCTCTACAATACTTAGATCCTCTCGACTATCTGTTCCAATGCAGACAATATATAGTTTGTGTTTAAAAACCAAAAGGTTTTGGGAAGAAAAAGCCACTCATGTTTGCGTGGCAAATGGCTATGACGAAAACTGAGTATCTTTTCTTACATTGCTTTCTGTTGGGAAGCTAAAAATCATACACAAAAGGCTTCACTTTATAAAGGAATTTTTATGTTAGTCGAAAATGTACACAAAAAAAAAGTAAAATGGCTATAGTGGGCCGCCGAGCACCGTAAAATATCTTTTACCCACTAACGACCCCAAAAGAAACGTTATATGGTAAATGATCGAAACAGTGTCCAATTCGAACCGTTTCCATTAAGGATTGTCCTTGGACGTCCAAAACACGCCCATTTATCAAATTTCATCAAAATATTTCAAACATTACGACCCGTAGGTTGAACGCAAGAAAACACACAAGACAAGCTTAGCTCGGAAGAAAAGATAAGTCTATCTTAACTCCTTCCGGTTGTTGCATGCATCTGCACAAACTTAATATGTCTCTATAGAACAAGTGTGGGATATAAAAATGTATGCAGGAATTTTCTTTTCTTATCGATGTATGCTAGAGACTAAAATCTTAAAAATTAACCGAAATCAAAAAACAAAAGAAATAATAATAATAAATGTTGCGTAATCCCCTAAACCCAATTCATAACATAAACAGAAAAACTCTTCGGCAATCTTGAAAAAAAATAACGGGAACTCGAATAACCGACACACAATCTCTTCCGAATCGATCCATTCGATCTTATGGGGAATTCACTGTAATAGTCATTTAAAAGTCATTAAAACTTAACTATTTTCAATGCTGGCAACGTTGTCGCTTATGTCGTCTCTTTTCTATCTCACTGTTTCATTTCCTATTTGCTTGCTGCTCATAAATATTGTGTAAACAATTGCATACAGCTGTGTCTATCCGTACGTATGCCTACATGTTTGTATATATGCATACATATACACATATATATATATATATATATATAACAATACATGTGCATGTGTTAAGCTAGGGAAGATATGCCGGCATTTAAAATGTTACTCTTTTACATGTACGAGTATTATTTAGGTGCTTTCAACTTTATTGCGAGTTCAAACTAGTAGGGTCAATAACTGGCCGAGTTTCTTGCACTCAACACATATGAACAGCGAGCAGCAAGCAAAGCATTAACGGCAGGCAAACTTAAATAAATAGGAGTAGAACGCAAACACAAACGCAAATAGACACAAATAAAGGGCCTGGAGTATGTATATACTATATGTTAAATATTAAATTAATATATAAGAAATTGATTTTGTTATATATCTTTAATTAAAGTTTTTTTTTTAATTGCTACTAATGAAAAAAAAAAAAAAAAGGAAATTTTTATTTTGCAGCTGACGTAACAAACGAAGTCAGAAATTGTTCGTTATGCATATCAGAACTTTAGCTGTACTTTTATAATAAAACAGAAGGAAAGAAAATCAAAAATGGGGAAAAAATTTAACGAAAATATTCTTATTTGCCATTGATCTCTCAGTTAAGTTTGCTGTGCTTTTTTACAAGCGTCGTCTTGTGGCCAATTGCGTTAACATTTCGTATTTTTAAAATTTCGATGATATGACGCGATAAAGATGATGATATCTGACTATATGATCAAATTGTCGGTCAGTCAGCGAGAACAATACGACATACTCCCAACCAGCAACACTATACCCGTTGTCTTAATACAAAAACAATACATAAAACGAAAGAAAATTATTAGCAGAGAAACAAAACGAAACTAAAACAAAAATAAAAGCAAACCAAAACACAAAAAAAAAAAAAAGGAAAAAGGAAAAAAAGTATGATATCACTTTCGTGGAAAGTTGTCGTTGTTGTACTTTATAAGTTCAACGTACTCAAAATCAAAACAAAATACAAAAACAATAGTGCTCTTGTTTTTGTTTTATTTCTTTTCCCTCATTTAATTAAGTGTAGTGAGCGTGTAGTGAGTAGTGTTCACACACAAAAAGAGTTCTCTTTTTCGACAAGAGAAATAGAAAAGGGGCACAGAGTAGTTATTATACATATGTATATATATCTATATATATATAAAAATAAAAGAGAACTACTGTCTATATGTAAACATTTCTCTTATAACCCCTGAAGAAAATTACTCTTGAAATCAAAACTCTTTTAAATAACAACAAGTCTTTCAACTTATTATTAATTACTAAAAAATTGGGAGCTTTTTTTCTTTTTTTTTTTTTTAAATATATTTCAGATAACAGCATGAATTTTTTTCAAATTAAATATAAATTCAATAGAAACGAAAAGTTTCTTAAATTATTGTCAAATATTTAGTCGAATCACGAAAACAGATAATTCGTGACCTTCAATTATCTGCATGGAAATTGAATGAATGAATAATACGCATGTATGAGTGTGAAGTTTCTTCTCCGTTTTCTCGTCCCTTCTACCGGCTCAATATATTTTAGACTGTCAATTAAATAAAGTGTTGTAATGGAATCTATTCAATCCAGCTATGAAGCAATAGTTAGGGTATGCGGTACCCTGGCGAAAATGATGATAAGAGATAGTAGATCGTGCTGTTCTTTTAAAATTCATGTTATTACCGTAACTGCTGGGAAATATTCAAACTTATGTTCAAACTCATTAATATCAGGCTAATATCATCAATTATAGTGGAAAAATTTGTATCATTGCAAGCAACAATTTCCCATAGGGAAGACGCAGAAATTTTGTACTTACCAAGAAATACACCTCTGTGCACAAATTATATACATAGACAATTTTTGTACCGACATGCTGCAATGAGCAACGCAGAAAAGCTTTAAAGCTAAAAATCTAAAGCTGAATTTCATCTTGAACACACAACGCAACAGAAACATGCGGAATTGATATTTCAGGTGGCTTCCCTGGAAAAAACTGGCTTCTCTGTTAAGAAAGATAATAAATTCTGGCTTCTCTGTAAACAACTGGCTCCCACACCCACAGTTGTATGTGACACAAATCAAAATGGGTTGAGGGATACACTTATTCATTTGGTTGAGGGATACGCTTGTCAAGTGTCTTATATTGTAATCCATATACTGTACGCGTTTCGTGGCTATTTTAATAACCTCTACCGAAGCAAAGGACTACGCCAGAGCGGCTTGTCCATTTGCAACACAATTGAAAATACGCGCTAGAAATCTGATTGAATATATCGCATATATTCTTTAACAGCGGAAGGCTCGAAACTGATTCAGGCATGCTAATCTGTCGGCATGTCTATCGTTCGATCTCAAAATCGACGACAGTCGCAAAATTTGAGAACGGATTTTACAAATGACATATAAATTTTTATTTAAATCGTGATCCATGAATTATTTATTGTCATTTAAAAGCTCAAAATTTCTTTAGTTATTTCTCAGGACCATCTAGTAAAATCTAGTAAAATATTGGTGCATAAATTTCTCCTTTATAATCAGTTTGTTTTTGTTGTTTTCTTATAAGAAAAAAAAAACGATTCCTACAAATCTAAATTGCAACTTAATGCCTCGGACTGGTTCTGTAGGCGGTTCAGCACTGCTCTAAAAACAAGCGACATTCTGCTCTTCTTAGACCAGATCGACAGACTGAACAATAGAGTGAATAATTGCTAGGATATGCTTACAAAGCTTTTAAAACTCATACCAAACTTGAGTGTACAACGCGATAAAGCGTAACACTATATGCCGGTTATACCCTTTACAGCGTATTTTATATATCGCAAAACGTATATTTCGAAATATATTCTTATGCAATTTGGCAGCGCCCTACAAGGAAATAGGCTCTATTTTACCTATAAATAGAGTTTTTTTTTTTTTTTTTTTGAATAATTGTAGCAGAAAACATGGTCGGATTTTGTTGATGCTCGAGTTTGATATTAAATTCCCTTTGACTTAATAATTAAAACTAAAAGTAAACCTAGAGAATAACATATATTTTACGTTAACTGTAAATGAGCGCCCAGCCGTTACGCGACAGATATCCACATCCAATGTTTACCAAATATTAGACAAGTGTGCAGACAGACATATGGACGTGTTTAGATGCGTGTCGAATTTGAAGCTTTCTTCTGAAGGTATTAAAAAAAAAAATTAAATTTTGATATACTGTAATATCGAGTATTCAATATTCCCAAGGTACTACAGTACAGGTACTACGGCATTGCCCATAGAATATATGTTGAAATTTTTATACATTTATCTGCTGCAGTTTACGAGTAATGAACAAAAACCATTTTTTATTCCTTTTGAATAACAAAGGTGTTTTCAACTTACGTAATATTGTAGGCGTGTCTTTCGACGGATTGAGTCAGTTTTCAATAGCAATCCGAGTGCAAGAACTTCCAATAAGCAGATAAACGTACAAAAATTTGAACGTATATTCTATGGGCGATGCTGTAGTACACAAACGAAACTGAGAATATTCGGACACGCCTACTTAATTTTATAGTGTGTCATATTTTGCTTTTTTTTAATTTTTATAACGCGCAGAAACAAGCTTCAAACCGCCCCTCCCCCCCGGCCAGTTTTAATCCGGGAAAGCGTCTAAGCATGTCCGTTTTCTCGTTTGTCCATCTGTACGTCTGCCCAATTGCGCAGTAAACATTCTCCTGTTAGCGAAAATGAAGAAATCGCCTGCAAATTTGCAAAAAAAATTTGGACTTGACCTAAACTTTTCAGAGAACGCCCTTTCAACTCCCACATGCCTGTGCGTTCAAAACCTTTATCATATTATATAGCATGGAAATTTAGTTCTTTTACTTTTTTTATCTCTTTTAAGATAACGGTTTAGGGTATAAAAGGTTCGGTCATGACCGAATATAATTTTCCTTCTTGTTCATATTCTACACGTTTTGCATACACGTCTCCAATGTACGAAAGAGAGCTACATATCCATTCATTAATATTTTACTGGAATTATTTATCCCATTCCAACTAATCCTATATTAACATCATCATTATTATAACATTTCAAAAGTGAGATTTCAATCTCATGACTGCTTGTATATGTGTATCAAGTGAATGAAGAAACAATTCAATAATATTTGAACAAAAAATGTAAAAAGAAATTCTTTCCAGATTTTTCTGGGCGCCTGGTCGAATCAAGCCACTTATGTTCGAAATATTCAATGCGTACAATTATATACTAACACACGTACAAATATAGCACACAAATAAATGTGTGTATGTGAAAAAAAAACAAGTGCGAACATTAAAGGCGGAAGAGACCGACGATTAAAAGCCCTACACCGTACATCAAATATTACACATGACTTTCACGCAAAAGCATACGTTTAATAGAAGCCCGCATATTCGAGGGCGATTAAAACAAATTAGACTTTCTCTCTATATAAGCATTTGCTCTTCATGATAATCCCTATATATGTTAGGGTCTCAAAATAGACCCATGAAATCCAAACTGCTTGTCGTTAATTGTTTGTTAAATTGATACTATGGAACGATGAGATCCAAGAAACAGATCCAAGTGGTTCAAATTCGATACTCAACTTTTACATCAAATTACTACCAAAAACAAATTTTCATCGTAAAAACTAAAAATTATATCCTTTCGGCACATAAAGGTTTATGCTTCCTGAGAATCCTTATAACCATCATAAAATAGACTTACGTGGTCCCAAGTCGGTAAGATTGATTTCTTTATCAGGTTACTGTTGTGAAACAATATTGACCAGGAAAGATTCAATATTAGATCAGTTTACCGTAGGTTTCAGTTTTTGTACCAAGGGTTATATGAGAGGGAGTCTAAATAACTGCCCCCAGCCGAATCAAATTTTACATACCAATTTAAAATGTCGAAGCACTATTATTCATTTTTTCCATATGTGTCGATCCGAACCATTTCAATAGCGTTCGTCCTTAGGCCAAAGCATGTCAGTGTCCCAAATTTTATCAAAATATCTCAAGAATTGCGACCTTCAGGTTGAATACAAAAATGCATGGACCGACATCAGGCGGACAAATGAACAAACAAGCTAATTCCGAATCGATCGGTGTAATTAAGGGTAGATCTATCTTAAGCCCTTTTAGGTGTTACGTACGTCTCCACAACCGTAATATTTCCTGCACCACGATTGGCATAGGGCATAAAGGTATAGTACCGACAAAAGTCGCTAAGTAATAGTAATTCGACACTGTAAATCGGTGTGAAAACTTTGGATCGAATTGACCAAGTTTTTTTTTAACCCTTGCCATATAACCCTCCCTACGTAAACTGAATCTTCATATGGTAGAAAGGCCTCATTATTAATACTTCTTGATGAAAGCCCTTTCGCAATAAAAATTTGACTTAAAACTTCATCTCAGCGAATTTGGACCGTACGGGGCTATTTTTTGATTCCAACCCACATAAAGGTTCCAAAAAAAAAGGAACACTACAGACCAAAAAGATTTGATTTTTAATATTTTATGACGAAAATTTCAATCATAGGGAATTTTGAATCACATAGATCTACTTTTTAGGCCGCACCCTATATAACGGCTTCCATGAAAGCAAACCTTTCGATGGCGACAAAATCTAATTTGTGGTTTGTTACGAAGGGAAGCAATTAGTAAATATAATAATAAAATCTTTGACAAGTAAAATAAGTTTGCTAAATTTGGACCACGTCAGTTTGCAGTTTGCTCACCCTCCGCATGATGAGCGCTTTCATGAAAATCATGCATTTACATGAAAATAGTGTATATTTCTTAATGTATTATTAATTAAGCGAAGTGGTGTAGATTGTTTAATGGTCGGCCTTGCCGGCCTATAGCATTTTTTTTTTTTTTTTTTTTTTTTTTTTTTTTTTTAATATTTTCCCTAATGATTTCGTAAAAGTTTTTCCCGATTTTTTCTTGAGAAATTTTTTAATTCTGATTTTTCCTTTTCACCACCTTTTTTGCCGCTATTTGATGGCCTCAATGATTTGATTCTGAAATAGAAACGACTTTTTCGTTTTTGTTTGATTAATATTTTTAATATTTTATTTAGATTTTTTTTTTTTTTTTAATATATATATATATATATATATATATATTTTTATTTTGTTTTGGTTTTTCTATGCAAGTGATTCTTTATATTGAAATAAAATCGTGTCGACTAATAACTCTTTAGTATATTTGTTGAGAAAGTAATTTTTTTTTTTTTTTGTTTGGGTGAAAAGCGAAAACTTGTGTTTGCATTATTTTAATGATTAATAAAGATTGTATGCCTGGGTGTTGTAAGTGTAGCTTAAATTTTTAAAACTGTTTGATCTAAAGGTGGTTCTCATAATAATAGTAGTAATAATAATAATAATAATAATAATAATAATAATAATAATTTATATAAATGTTTATATTTCGATATATATTTGGTTACTAATATTTTATTAATACAAGTAAAATATTCATATATAATATTAGAAAACAAAAACAAATAAAAAAAAAAAATTAAAAAAAAAGAAAGGAATTAAATTTAAATTTAAGTTAAAATCTTAACCGTAACAGATTAAAAAAAAAAGGCTCTACAATTCAGTATTAACTTTAGCTAAAATACATTCGAACGCAGTGAAATCCCTTAATATATTACGTAACGCTTATATTTTCCATTCATTTTTCTAACTTTGATACTCAAACCCCTTGAGGACAGCGCGACTTTGGCAATGCACGTACATTATTTTATATTAAAATTTGAAAAAAAAATAAAATAAATAAATTAAGACAACAGAGGAGCCCAATTAAATGATTTAGAAATTTGAAGACAGGAGTCTAAAGGAATATTTTTAAAACTTTTGTTTCTCGCTTATTGAATGTTAATATAAAAATTTTTTTTGTTTTTATTATTATTATTAGTACTTTCTTTCCATTTACACATGTGCGAAAATTTATTTATAACAATTCTTATTAATGTCTATTTTAGAAATTTAGAATTTTTCTTTTGCAATTTTTTGAAAAATTTTATATAATAAATTTTAAACGCAATAAACTTTTCGCATATGTTACTTTAAAGATATATTTTCAGATAAAAAAAAAAAATTGAATTAAAGATAAAAACGAATGAAGCTAACCTATGCTGGCTATATAGAACAAATCTTTAAAAAAACAAAACAAAAAAAAAAAAGTACCCACCACCTTGAACCAATATATAAGAATTGCAAAGTGAATGAAAAGTTAATAGTGAATGAGCGTATCAACTGGCCGATCAGCACCGTACTGACATGGTAAATATTTGCTATGAGTTTTCTTTTGTTGTTGCTTTTCTTTTTTTTTTTTGTAAATTTTATTATAGGCTGACTGGCTGGCTGTAAGACTTCAGTTTTTGATCCTCTTTTGCTGATTTATAATATTTTCAAATTTTAGCTTTCCATCTCAGCTGTGGCGAGCATAAACTTTTCAGTAATAGACGAAAGACAAACACACTAAAATTTGATGGAATAATCTTCGAGATATGAGCTTTTGACCAAGCGCTATGGACAATATAACAAATGGAAACTAAGCTACATTGATTCTAAGTTAACGCTTAAATATCTACCATTTCAAATAGTTTTAAGAGCAAGAATTCCGATGTTTTCTGATTTATCACACCCTTTAGATTTGAGCCAAATATCTAATCGACAGACACTTCCTATTGATGTAAATATAAATAAAGCATTTTCGACGTTTTTCTTTCTTTTAAACTTTTCACTATTTTAAGTCTGGTTATAAAATATTTTTGCCAATTTTCAACATTAAGTAAAAATAAATTTTTATCTGTTTATCTCATTTTTATGGTTTTGAAGAAAGACGTCTTAAGCGGACTTGCTTGAAACAACGTAGATGGCTAGAATGAATGTATATACATATACGCATGTATATATATATGTATCGTTTCTAAGCATTATAAATTGATTGGTTCCTCTCATCCTTGCAAGGTGGATACAGCATAATATAAGATATTTAAAAAACTGATATTTATGTTTAAAACAAATAAAATTACTATAGTGGCCCAGGGCTCAGCATTAAACACCCTAAATCTCCGTTATTCATATAATGACTTTCCCAAATGAGGCGTTATATAGGAAGTGATCAGAGAATGGGATCAGATCTGAACCATTTTCAACAGCCGTCATCCTTAGGCCGAAACACGTCAATATACCAAATTTCATTAAATTTCCTCGGACCGACATGACTAAATTGATCCATAATCAATTTCTGAATAATAAAAGTTTGGTCTACCTCGAAATCTTTCTGGGTGTTGCATACATGCGCACATACTTTATATACCCTTGCACCACAACTTATGTAGGGTATAAAGATATAAACAAAAAATCTAAGCATATACAAAATTTTAGAAAGTAATTGCTTTACTGAAGTCTTTTTTAGATAATTAAAAAAAAAAAAACAAAACAAATGAATAATTTACAAAAAGTAAAATAAATTACGAAAATATTTAACGGTAGCTTTACAAAAGAAAATTAATTAACTTAAAGATAAAATTGGAAGAAAAGGAAAAAAACGAATTTTTTATGAAATATACAAACAAAAGCTTCTTAAAAAGGTTTTTTTTTTTTAAACAACTTTACTGTACAAACAAGCTTAAAAGGTTGCTCCGCTCTTCACACTGTAGTTTTTATTTAATCTTTTTTCTTTAGTTATTATCTATGGATTTTTGTTTTTATTATAATTTTTTTAAGCTCTTTAAGAGTATTATTCAGCTCTTATTTGTGTAGATATATAATAATCTTGCTCTTCTTCTAAAACTTAACGTTTTTTTTTTTTCTTTTTGTAGCTTAAATACAATCATAAAACTTTTTAAATAAATTTTCTCTTTTGCTGAAATTGAGGAGAGAGCAACAGAGAGATAGAGAGGGAGAGAGAGAGGAGGAAGGAAAGAGCAGGAGTGGAAAATTGGAGTAGGCCGCGGAAGGGGAGCGAGATTATTTTGAGTTAAAATTATTTATTTATTGTTGCGTTTGGTTTTGCTGTTGCTGTTGTTGTTGCTGTTGTTGGGTTTCATAACGCTGCCGTAAAGCCGTTAAAGCACTTAATAAACGACTATTGGTAGCATCTAAAGCTGCTATTTGCTGACCCTGTTCCTCAATAACACGTTGCTTGTGAGACAAAGCTAAAGACATTTTCAATTGTTCACGTCGCAACTCCTCTTCCATGGTAATCAATCTGTAAATAAAAAAATAAATATATAAATAAAAATAAAATAAATATTTATTCCTCTCAATTTTACTTAATATATCCGAAAACAGGAAAGAAATTATACTCGACCTACGCCATATCTCTTAATACCCATTACTAGCTCAGGTTTGATATTTGATGGCAAAAGAGGTCGATAAATAGATAGAAAAACGAATTAATCTAGATATACATCGCATTGTATGTGTAAAGCCATGTATTCGCAACTCGTCAGTGATTTTTAGATAACTATCAAAACTAGTCCTACCACGATCTTATTACTTAACACGGATTAAAAACGCAAGATCAGCTTTAAAGCGGTAAATTAGAATTTGCGAAAATTTTTGGTTTTACATAGTTGAAGAGGAAACTGTAAATATGATCTTTGTTTTTTTTTTTTTTTTAAGCATTATTTAAACAAGTAAAATTAATTTTCTTACACTTTCGTAGTTGCAAAACTTAGCAAATACACGGTATAACTTAAGGCGGAATTTAAAAAAGACGCTTTATGTTGCCTACTATTTGGCTTTACATTATTTCTATATCAATAAATGATGACAAGTTCATTATGTTACGCATGTTCGCCTTGCTTAATACAATTGTCGGTCCGCAAATTTTCTGGCAATATATTTATTATGGACATTAGAAAACTTCGTGAAAGTATGTTCACTTTGAATATCCGAAGATATCTAATGATTGTGTAAGTGTATGAAAATACTAAGCATATTATTAGTTTTTCAGTCTGCTTCTTCGTTGTCAGACGTCGTTTACAATCGATCCTATGAGCAATGATGATTCTTCACATATACGACCACATAATTTGCGTATTCGTATATATACAAAAATGAAAAGAGCGGGAAACCGTTAGGGAAAATATCACGATATCTTGTAGCGGTATCTCGATACTAATGTACATTTTAGAGTGTCGCGAACAGAATTGCTTATTATAGTATTTATTTTTCCGTTTCCGAGCCAATGCCAACGACTGTTTCGTTATTTTTGTTTCCGGAAAGGAATTTCTCGGAAATATATTTATCGTTAAAATATTCAAATATTTACCTATCGATAATGCTCCTCATGGTGGACTCCGATTGCAAGCTAAGATTATTACTACTCAAGCCATTGCTAACTGGTCCGTAACCATTGCAACGTTGCAAAGCAAACAACTCATCAGAGGAGTCACGCAATTCGGCCTCATCGCGATCTAAAGTGTTTCGCAAAGTGTCTAAAGTCTCTTGCAGCAACTGTATCTCGCCATTCTGATCATAGTTGTTTAGCGAAGTTTGATTAAGCTGCGTAGTCATAGATAAACCTGTGGAAGCGTTACGGGGTGGTCGACGTCGTTTATTATTGCTTTCATGGGTAGGACCATGACCTAAAGAAATGAGGGAAATGCTTTTGATATTCGCAGATGGATAACTATTATTAAAGATTGCTTTATCTTACCTTCCGTATCAGTTGAGCTGTCCGACAGTGTACGCGCTGAATCTAAACTTAAACGTCTTTGGTAGCGACCATTAGACCCAGCCAACATTAGCACTCCCGAGTTATTTTGATATTGATGATGGTTATGATTGTTATTACGTCCCGCACCCCCTATATTGGGATTATTATAAATAGCTACGGTAGTTCCAACTTGTAAACCGTTGCTGCCGCCCGAGGAGTTCGAGGATGATGTCAAATAATTGCTGCCGTTGTTTAAAGGAGCGTAAATATCTTCTCTTTTGAACTGAGGATTTGTCCGGGGCATGTTACGGGATGGGGGGAGATTAAGTACCCCCCCGCCACCGCCACCACCACCACCCCCACCTACATGTGAACTAGAACCTGATGAACTACTACCAGCGCTTAAAGTGCGTTGAGCATCTAAGTGGCCATGTGAAGGAGATTTGAGTAGTTTTTGTACAGGCGCGTAAACATGATAGTTATTATCGGTAGATAAGCGCTCCTCACTGGACGAAGGTGTTAACGGTGCACCGCCGCTATTCAACAGAGCGGCACGTGCAGCTACCATGCCTATACTGCCCGAAGATTTCTGACGTTGATGATTGTTTCCACCAAAAAGTTGTTGATGTGCCGTAAATCCTACGCCAAAATTTGAACGTTGTTGGGAATTCTGATGATGCACGTGGTTATGATGATGATAATGATGATGATTCTGAGCACTTTGTAACTGATAGCTGGGATTTTTAAATGCCAGCGGCGCATTGGCTGCACTCAGCTTCTGTTGATTCTCTACTGGGCTATTAGTTTGCACTGACGAAGAGTTATGGCCTTGTGTATTAATACTTTGATATCCCGAACTACTGCAATGTGAACTTTTGGCTGATAATTGTTCTTTGGTGGAGTTACGATTGCTAGCAATCGATGGAGGATTTACCTCACCCACAACTGCATGTTCCTCGGCGTATTTGAACAGATCATCCAGATCTTCTAGATTCATGGGCATATTCGAATTAGGATTAGTATCTCGAGGTCTTTGATAGGGCGGTGGCAATGCATTGCTAGTTGTCATTTTATGGGTTAGAGGAGAGCTTGAGTGATCAGGTATGCCCAAATTTAACTTGCTCGGTGTTCGTTCGCTTAGCGTTAGGCTCAATGAAGAATTATTTAACAGTTTATGTTGTTGTTGCTGCTGCTGTCTTTGCTGTTGAGTGGAATTTAGCATACTGACAGTTGTGCTCACCGCCACTGCGTTCGAAGAATGATTATTTTTCATTAGGGGCGTAGGAGACTTCTTTACAAATGCACTGTTAGTATCTAAGCCAGATATTTGTATGAAGTCCCCACTCATTTCATCATAATTATTATTATTGTTATTGCCTCGGGGCAAGGTGGTGGCTCTCAACTGGCCGCTGCCAGAACACTCGCTGTCATTGGCATTGTGACTTACAGAGCTAGCGTTGGTAGAGAGATTACCGTTCGAAGACCCTCCCGTGTAGTAATGACGTTCCATGGTATTATTGGCACTGGCATTGGGAGCGGGCGGACAATGATGTTGAATACTGGCTGCACTCATTAACAATTGCGAAGAACTGGCTATGGAAGTTTGTGATTGCGCGTGTTGAAGCCCACCTGCGTAACCGGGTAAAGCCGCCAAGGAATTTTGAGAATTCGATTGTCTTTTTTCCATATTATTATTGACCGAACCTTGTAGCTGCTGTTGTTGTTGTTGTTGCTGTTGAAGTAGGCCGTTTACAGTTGGATCGTTATAACGGAAAATGTTCTTTTCCAGCGAACTGGGTGTTAGTACACCACGCATTATTCCTCGTTCCGTTGCTATCGGTTTGGTTATGACAGCATGCTGGGGCTGAGCCAGCTGAGCTTGCTGAACAATGCCCGCGGCCGACGTTGTCGAGGTAGTCGAAGAAATCATCATCTCTTCTGGATTACGATTTTCTTGATTCTCACTTGTCGCGGAGGTAGACATTAACAAGTGAGATGGTGCAAGCTGCTGGATATAGCTGTTGCTCTCTTTGGCTTTACTTATCTCATCCAAAATATGTTGCAAAGGATCTAAATCATGTTGACGTGAGTCAGGCAATTTGATAATGCTTTCACTGAGTAGCAAATGCAATATAGATAACTGTTTGCCCTGATCTATATAGCCTGCCCAGTCCAAAATGGATTCTGGGCTGTGATGTTCAGGTCTTGTAGAAATATGTTGTAGGAATTCCTTCATGCGAGGAGCCTCTTGTTCCAGGAAATCGTTGAGAAATTCCATGAAGTTCTCTTTGCCCTGAAAGCGGGTAAAATTTGCCAAGGTTTGTAAAGTTTTGGCCACCAGAGTCAAATTTCGTGTAGCCCTTGTAGAGGGTAGCTCTAAAAATGTAAAATAAAAATATCAGAACTTTAGTAACCCCTTTCTTATATAGCATACACTTACCATTCGTTATATTGAAAAGACTGGGCGATAGAATAGCTGGACAGAGAAATCGTAAAAAGATCGACGCTGATATTAGATTATCGGCCATATCCTGACGCCCTAATTGTTCTAATCTTTCTCGAAACGTAGCGAAGCAATTTCGTAGTTGGGCCGGAAAATGTTTGTGAGATTCATAAATACACTGCCAAGCGTTACGCACTGCAGCCCTTAAAGAGGCTTGTTGTCTCTGCAACGATCCGTTAGCTTTGGTTGGGTCCACTTCGCAATCGCGATCCGATTGTATAATTTCATTAATGGGTGCTGCTAGCGTATCTTGCAAATACTGTTCCCCGGTCAGCTTCAGAAAAGCTTCCATACTTTTTGTAGCCAAAGAGTTTCCGCGAAATGTAAGACGTTGATCGCCTACTCTTAACAAGTCCAACGCTACTACATCGGTTAGAAAAGCTCCCGCCAAACCTTGGGCATGCATTAGCAACACTAACGATTGACCGATATCCTCTTTGGCTTTTACTCCAATAACAGGTTCCAACGTCTCGCATACCTTCTTATAATTGTCTTTAAGGTAGGCCAAGAAATCGGCATAGACCTGTATAGGCAAGATATCGATACTCTGGAAGCGACACTTAATACGCAAAGTGGGTATAACATCCTTGCCGTTGCGATTAAGACTGTCGTTCTTCTCACTGAGTATCTGATACCAATCTTCGGAAAATAAACGCGTGGTAACCTCATGTATGGGTATTTTCACTGAACCCACGAACATGTGCTTATCACGCTTTTTCTTCTTTTCCATCTCTCGAAATACATTCACTGTAATCATATTAATTTCAGGTATGTCGGGAAAATCGAAATATTCACCCCAGAACAATAAATCGGTTTGCAATTTAACGCTGGTCCGCCCATATAGAGTTTTATCTAGATGCAGCTCACAGAAGTACTTTTTCTTTGGTGGTAAATTTTTGGCCTCGTATATCCATATCTTAAGGGAATTGTCGGTGCGACGTGTATGCTCAGCATTAGGTGCTATGGACTTCCGTAAAGAATAAATCCACAAATCACGTTCTTGACGCGAGCCACATGAATAGTAACGTTCCCCGCGTGGACCACCTCGCACTTGAAAACAATAACGCCGACCCAAAACTGATTGATGTACTGGGGCTACACCAACAGCACCGGTGCAAGAGAGATCTTAAAATTTCAAATTTTCAAAATTTATTCCAAAACAATCTGAAAAGAATGGCTTACCAATTGTGGACATTACAGCGTGACTTGAGAGTAAACTTTCATGGGATCGTGAGCCACGCAAGCCACCCGATCCTCTTTTGGTACGTTCCAATTTGGTTACTGATTTTGTACGTTTTAAAGGATTGGACCTAAAAAATAAAAATAAAAATTAAATTTAAAATAATTTTCAAAGGCGCATAAGAAGATTTTATAATAAAAACTCATATTAAACCATTAAATTATAGCTGCACAGATAGTCCAAAAAAATGTTTGATATCTGTGTTATCAAAATTTTTGATAAAAACTTATAAAAGTAATTCCGGCAGGTTGGGGCGATGATCTTTCGATTAATTAATTTAAAGTTTCTTAAGCAATATCTGTAGGAATTGAGATTTTATACAATTAGGTAGAATTTTTATTGGACCGATTAAATTTTAATTCCTTCAAAATATTTTAACGAGAAAGTTGAAACAATGTAAACGTGTGTTCACGGATTTAAAGCTATTTTAATTTCAAGCCTTCTGTTTTGCTATATTTTTGCAGGTAATTAGCTTGAAAAAGGCTTGTTATGGCAGGGTTGAATTTTTCAACACTTTCATCTTCTTTTGCTTTCATCTTCTCTGAAAATGTTTGTTTATTAAAACAATTAAAATATTCATTCATCCGCTTTAAGGCATCTGGCTTAAGACTGCATTTTTTCGATATGTTTGTGTAAACTGGAAAAAATCCAGGAGGAAAGCTGCAAGTTCACGGATAAAGTTTGCAAATAAGACAAAATCCATCTAAAAACCCATCGAACGAGCAAACTGGTGTAAGAGGAACCAAACACTTTTCGCCACGATGGCAATCCTAGATATATGTAAACTGATAAAGAAAATATTGTACAATTTGACAAAAATTTTTTGATTTCTTGTTGGGTTGTCAGTATGGTCGAGTAGATAGAAATCGCGGATATTAAGTCGGTGCGCGCGGGTTCAAATCTTAGTACCGAGTTGATGTCCGTACCTGATCGCAGCTGTACTGACCGCTTAGTCGATAAAGGCATAACACCTAGCGATTGAACACACGTTCTCTTTCACACATCCCTTTCTCTTGCCTCACTTGTCTCCGACCATTACCGGGTTACACGTACAGGTCATATTATTTGCTCGCAGTTATGTTTTCGTTATGTTGCTCAATAATTTCAAAGTTGCTCTGTTTACAGTAAGAATTGTTGATCTTCGCAAAACAGCCATTGATCGCAAGCTTCACTTCTCCACTGTTTCGGAATTTGTTATTAATGGGAATCTTCCCCAGTTTAGGACACGAAAACAACACAAGGGCATCAAATCCGACAATTGAAATGCGTGGGAAAACAATTTGAATTTTGATTCTTTGAGTTTGGCCTTCGCCTCCGGATCTGTGAATCGGTGCACCGTCTTAGTAGCGTAGTTGATTTTTTCGTCAAACGAGATCTTCTTGCTTCACTTTCCAGTAACATTGAAAATTACTGTGCATGCAGTTGCCTGGAACTGAAACTCCCTTCATCTTCTTTGAAGCCGATTTTCCACTTTTCATATCATTATTTGGCTTCGTCTCAACTATGAATTAATGGGCTTCTGTTTTAGCCATGGCTATGAATCGACGCAATATATTCAACGGTATTATTGTATTGAAACATCTTTACAATATTGTTTTTATTTTCTTGCGAACAGACGCGGCGACAACCTTGCGTACGTCTTCCGTAAGTCTAAATTTTCAGTCAATATATAATTTATAGCAGTTTTTGAATTTGCGACCATAGGCCACCATCGGCCATTTCTACTAGTTCATGCCCATCTATTGTTATGGTATGAATTCGCGGTTACCTTATTACGCCGACTAATAAGATGATCGTCTCGACAACTCGTCTTGGCCTTGTTTGAGCTCTGCGATCAAATATTGTGTTGTTGTTAACGAGCTGCCGCTAAATAGAGGTTCGGTGTCGATGTTTTCTGGACTTTGGATTTCTTAAATGAATATATGGCGTCTAACGATTATCTTTTTCCGTCTTTACAAATACTCTAACAGCGTTCACCATTGATGGCTAAGTTTTTTTCAAACAACAACTGCTGTTCGCATGTTAGGATAATTTCGAGCATACGCTTGTCCATGATAGATTTAAAATAGCAAAGTTTTGGATAAGAAGAATGTCGTCTTTGCTAATGGAAAGAGGAAACAAGAAAGTATATTTTCGGGCGAGTTCAGACCGCTGCTGGAAATGATTTCCTTGTGACTGCCAGAATAATGCTTCCATTGTTTATTTGCAACAAGAAAAGAAAAAGTTGCGGAAAAAGTGATTTTAGAATATCCCGAACGACGCTTATAAAGTGTACAGATTGTTCCGTTGCGAAATTCTCAAGGATTTTGATAAATAAGAAGACCATATATTGATTGAAACGTGGAATTGATTCTAACAAGTACGGATAGCATTCGGAGAAGAATTCTCTGCGGGAAAGTTCGTTATGCACGATGTTTGCAAGATTTAATTGTAAAGCTTTTTACCTTCGCGATGTTCTTCGCTCTCGTCGATCATACGAGTTTAATAGATGTTTGAAGATTTACATAGATGTTTGAAGAGTTTCGTAAGATTTACATAAGCTCTGGGCATAAGCTTCCGCTTATGCTTAATAGGTCGAATGACCGCAGTTTGGGAAAGATCAATGTCGTATAACTAGAAGATTGTTTCAATAGTCGGAAAGCTTTTCATTTGAATGTCTCCAACTTTTGAATTGTCTTACGAAAAAAAAAAAAAAAAAACAAAAGGACAAAAAATTGAATGACTTGACGATGCACTGTCCAGCCGATAATAGTCCGAATACGGGAATGAAAGCATGCAAAGCCAGTTGAACCTAAGGTTTCACTGGGAGGCTCCCAAATCTAATTATACCTTGGATTTGTGGTTTTGTGACCTTTAATCACGAGCATTATACCTTTCTCAAGCATTGCATTCAAAAGTTTGACAAATAACGGGTTCAATTTCTTAGATATTCCTCAACATCGCTTCAGGAACTTTTTTATCCAAAACTTCTATGAATTAACTGAACGAAATTCATGAAGAGATGGCAGAAAATCGTTACATGAAATTTTTGGGTGAGTAAATTTCTTATCCCAATGACTTTTATTTTGCTTTTGAAATTTATGCATAAACACGATAAAGGATCTATAGCCGGGTATATAAAAATTATTAGGAAATAGTTTCCGCTGTATTATTACATAATTTGTTTAACCAATCAGGGAAATTGATAAAGTTTTCAAAGACTTTAATTTTAAAATAAACTTTAAAATATGTTTAGCTTTTCTTATTCAATTTGTTTTTGTTTTTTTTTTTTGTTGACATGTTTCACAATATCATTAAAATTAAATTTGAAGCATTAGACCGAGAGTCAGTGAGTTGCGTATACTCTATAGTGGGCATTAAGCCAACAAATTTATACGGAAGCTGAAGATTAAATGGCAGTTTATCAAAAATTTAATAAAAAACCTGAATAAGAAAATTAAGAAAAGAAAAAAAAAAATGAAACAAGTAAGAAAATTATATTTGGTCATGACCGAATCTTTTATACCAACCGCCGTTATCCCAAAGTAGACAAAAGAAAGTAAAAGAACTAAATTTTCATGCTCGATCATGTAGAGTGGGCGCGGCTGATTTTTTCTATTTTCAAAATAATAGTTTTTGCCGAAAACGTGTGTGCGATTTATCGCAAATACTATACAGTTGCACAGACAGACAGATGGACAGACATAGGTGCATTCCAGATTTGAAACTGGCCAAGAATATATATACATTATGTGGTTTTTGAAAAAAAAATTAAATTTTTGATACTCTATCATATTGAGTAGGCGTGGTCAATTTTTTCAATTCTTGCTACAGCATCGTTCGAATTTTTGTAGTTTGTGAGTCATGAGCAAAGACCCACTTTTTATTTCTTTTGAAAAACAGAGGTGTTCTTAGTTCACATGTTGCCGTGGGCGTGTCCTTCCACCGATTTGGTCCATTGTCGACAATGATTTCCATACAAAATCTTCCAATTTTTACGCCAAGTTTGAAGCCGATAGTTTTATTTTTGTGGCCAGAAGAATGTTTACAGCAGGCATTAGACAGATGGACTGACGAACATGGTTAAATCGATTCAGAATTCGATATTTGACAAGAATATATATGCTTTTTGGGGTCTCTTATGCTTCGTTCTGTGCGTTACAAACGTTTTGCCAAAACGAATATACTCCTCATCCTTTGGTGATGAAAAATGAAAAACTTTAGCTAATACAAGCAAAAAATGCAACGAAAAAAAAAGTCAGCAAATCTCAGGCAAAGAGCGTTTGTTGGCCTATTGATAAAACATCCTGGAATGTGTGCAACACTTGTTAGTTGCGGTACGGAGTCAGTGCTTTTCTTTTTTTTTTCAAGTTTTTGTTTGCTTAGCAGTAGTGATTTTTATTATTATTTAATGCGTTCGACTCTATTTGCTTAGGTTAACAGCGTGAAAGCTGTATGCAACTGCTAAACGAATTCTTGCGAGTTTTTCATTTCATTTGCTCCAAGTCATGTTTTGTAAAATTTTTCCGCTTTTTTTTTTCTTCGGTTTTGTTTTCTTATGGCTTAAAGCCAGTCAGTCAGTTAGTGAACCAACAAATCAAGTTAACCACCATATGACGACAATGATGGCAGCGCCTACCATTTTTACTCAAAGATGTTAAGTTTTTGTAAATATTATAGAAAAACGCTGGAAAAAAAGCGAGTTAGTTGGTTGGTCGATTGGTTTGGTCGGTTGCCTTATATTCGAGCTTTGCCACATAGTTTGGCCACGTATTTGTAGCATTTACACAGAGTCGGTGACGGCAGTAGTCAGTAGTCAGCAGTCACCAGCCGGCAATCAGCTACATTCATAAATTGGTGCAAATTCTAGTCTATGTTTAACAGCAAAGTATTTGACTTGAGTTGAGTGGCACAAGTGCATGAACATTGTGTGTGAATATGCCAGCCAGTCAACAAACCAGCCAACCAGCCAACCAGTCTCAAAAAAATATCTGCAAGCCAAGCAATCACTGTTCGTGGTGGCATATATATTGAAAGGTTCTTTTTTTTTGTTGTTTTTTTCAAGTCAACACATATTTTGTTTGCTTTTTGCATGTAAACGTTCCCCGTTCATAATAATAATATATTAAGGCGAACACACAGACGGACACACACGTACATGTATCTTATTTACGAGTTAAGTTGACTTTTGGCAATAATATCATGAAATTTATTTATTTTTTATTCGTCTTCTTCTTCTTCTTTTTTGCCTGTACTTTGTACTACAAATTTCTTAGAAAACTAAAGGATTGTGGACTGTTTGTATGCTTTTGTTTTTGGCAAATTTGTTTACCAGCAAAAACAAAAACAAAAGGAAGAAGTGGAAGGTGTTGACTTCTAATAGATTTTGAAGAGACCACAGAAATGCGTAAGCGATTTGTGAGATGGGTATTGAATTAGCTTGCAAAGAATAAAAAACTTTAGTGATTATCACCCTGGCGCCAATCAGGAACTACTAGTACCCTAACATGGGAAATATGACTTATGATCGTGGAAAAGCAAAAGTGCTGCCTAGCTAGCTTAGGACACTTGAACGTCCTTTAGAAAAAGCGTTTCATAATGAGTAGGGTACTCCTAGCCTGGGCCAGACAAGACGCGAGGATTTATTCTGCGTTCACGGATCTTATCGCATTGATCGCTACATAAGACACAATGCTCGTGCTCGCCACAAAAGTACGAAACTATGTCCATGTTAGAGACAATGGGTATGTACTCGGAAGAGATTATATCTCTTCATCTCTCACTTTCTCATCTCCCACATGCTATCGCTATAATTTGTCTTTACCCGGCACCAGGACGGATGCAGGTTTTAATGCGCTATGCGTAACAATGTCCAATTATGCCAGTTGGCAAGTAAGAGGTGTTACTTCTACTACTTTTATCTATTATCTATGGTCTATATATTGTTCTATGATCTTGATTGCCCGCTAACAATGGAAATGGAAGATCGGCTCTCTCTCTCTCTCTCTCTCTCTCTCTCTCTTTGTCTGTCTCACTTTCTATTAATCGAATCTTAACTTTCCTGGGACAGAAGCTGAAGTGTCGTTAGACTATTGGTGACAGATACTTGACCCTATTAGTCATTATATTACTCTGCGACCATCTAATTAGAAGAGTGACAGAATGTTTGCATAAAGCTGCCCTAATAGTAATGACCTCAACTGAGACGCACAACTTATAGCGTCAACTAGTGTGTGATTATACAAGTTAAACACTCCTATCCAGATATTATAATTATTATTATTACATAAATTTAGCCAGAGAATAAATTCTAAGACTAAAGTCTTAAAGCACTAGCATCTAAAGCTTTCGGCTTTATTTTTATTAATATTATTATTATTATTATTATTATTATTATTATTAAAAACTCTACCGCAATCGAGATTTAAACCCACGACCATTGAATTGCTGGTCGAGACTCTTGCCTATTCGGCCACTTAGATGGATAATCCAGATAAAAACTATTAGAAGGAATAAAAATAAATATAATAATAATAATAAAAATCATATATATTTTCTATTTTACAATGGCCGCGTTGGTCCGATCTCTGATCAACTCACACGTAACGCATCATGCGAATGAAATTCCTCGAAGAAGATGAAAACTTTCATCAACAAATTATGTTCAGCGATAAAGCTTTTCATCAATGTAATAACGAATGACTTACTTAGCGGACAAAATTCAAGCACAAACCGCAACTCGGAACCTTAATAGAAATGCGAATGCTCTCGAGCAGTTCCTTCTGCCGTATCACGGGTAATAACAGAGCGAACGGGAATGCCAGGACGTACAGGATCTACACTAACACGAACTTAATATTTATCATGTGTAGATTTGAAAAAGGACGGTGCACTATGACGTAAAGTCAGCGGAAAAAAAAGGAATATGGGCATGCTTAAGGGAAAATCCTGTAGCCACAGCAGCCGATTGCACACGTATACCTATTTCTACTGAAAGGTACAATTTCGATCCCCTTTTTTGGGTAGTTGTCACAATCTCAAAAAAAAAAAAAGATAAAAAAGTGAAGTTGGACATGGAACTTATACATGAAAGCGGGCATATATGCAAAGTCAACAGTTTAAGCAATCACTGTGGGCGTATTAGTTAAATGAAACATGAAATGAAACATGAATGAAACATGAAGGATAGAAGAAAATGTGAAGAAATTGTCGATATTTGCTCGAGATTCTTTCAGTTTTCCATCTGTTGAGTATGTTGGTGTGTGGACAGATCACAGCAATTTTTAACGTTCGATTCTCAATGGATCAAGAGATGTTTATGCCAAATTTTAGATGACTACCTTCATTATCGATATGATGCGATACCTTCCTCTTCCTTTTCCTATTCTCCTCCCCATATCTTCTTTCTCATTGTGACTTAAGTTGGCTGAACGATAGTTAATTAAAATAGTTATACGTTTAAATGAAAAGTATTTAACTTGAGCAGGTAGCATAACTGCCGTTAACTTTATGCTTTCTAACATTATATCTGGTAAAGAAATATTGGAATGGGCGGAAAGTAAAAGCTTGTATGTAAAAACTGATTATTGAAAGTCGACGCAGGTGAACAAAGCTTAAAATAGCAATCGCGATTTGATTTGTAATCTCTGTAAGCTTTTTTCTTCTCTGGGAAGAAACTATGTTGAGGAGATAAGCTTACATTTATACTGAATTTGTATTAAAAACTCATCGCCGCCTATCAGTCTTGATCTTTAATTTTTATTGTGCTTGCAATGAGTCATTAGACTTTATACCACTTATGACGCAGTAGTAGATTAAATGTTCTTGTCATCTAGAATGATTTGAATTGAAAATGATGAATGATTAAATACATAGACAGACAGACAGACAGACGTAAAGTAGACGTGCAGGCCTGATTTTCTAAAATTAAAGCATCTGTCCGTCTGTCAGCGTGATACTTAATAGCAAAATATGGGTCTTTCTCAACTTCTTGTACGTATTGCATACGCACGCAAGAACTTGACATCATCCCATATTACCTGCAAATGGTGTAGGGTATAAAACATATAAAAATTTGTACATTTTCTTTACCTTTTCGAGAAGAAATTCGTAAATCTTGATGTAGTATTACTTTCTTGTTGACTTTGTTTTTGACCCAATATTGGTGTAGCTGGCGCTGAGCCACGTCTGCAGGCTTTTTCATAAGACGTATCTGTAAATAGAAAATAAAATGAAAAATAAAAAAATTATTTCTATTTTGCATGCAATCACACTTTGCAACAAGTTATCAATTGTATTGATCGGGATCGCCTGGGCAGAAAATTTTTACGTAGCTTTATTAAACATTTAACTTTTAGGTTGATATGCGCTGTATTATATAATACAATATACGATATCATTACAATGAAATTGAATCAATGAAAAAAAAATTCATAGCACTTGCTATAGTCAATGGCTTTGAAGCCGCGTAACTTTGAAGTTTAGCAACTCTATTAAGCCTATGAAAAAGCTGTGACGCTTATTAAGTGTTCGCTATATTTTGCAATATCATTTCGATTGAGTCGATGACGCTGTGCTAAAGATACTTTATAAAAATCACTAACACGTAAACGATTTGTTTTGTTTCCGCTCTGAAAATTTCATTGCTTATGACGTGCCACACTTTGGTCGAACAATTGTTGATTAAATCGATGGAATTCTTTAAAGAGTTGAGATAAACGGGCATCTATCATTTTATGATATCGCTGCGGAACTAAACGGTTATCAAAAAGATAGTTTGAATGATTTAGATATAGGGCTGAATGCATGTAAGAAACTCGATATGTGCATACCATGTGCATCAATAAAGAGTGAAGAAGTTAATGACTAGAATTTTCACCAGCGAATCAACCCAGGTGAAGCAAATCGAAATTGAACCATTTTTGAAGAGATTAAATACCGAACGAGATATGTTAGTACAAGTAGGCCCCATACGGCAGCAATGGTCCAAACTGTACAAACAACACCAAGGCCCAATGGTCCGCGTTTGGCGAAACTGAAAGGACATCGTGCACTATGAGCTGCAGCAGACGATTGATCTCATTCTTTACCATTTCTTATCAACTAATGCGACTAACGTGCACAATTGAGATAAAGCGTCCAGAGTTGATCAACAGGAAACGAGTTGTTTTCTATCACCCCTATGCCAGAAGGAGCTACGCTTGGAAGTTTTAAAACATTCATTGTCTAGCTCGCTCCTTACATTGCTCGACTATGATTTGTTTCACTGTTTGCCGAACTATTTGTTTATGTTTTTCGCGATTTGGTCAATTGCAGTGCATTGGAAATACTAGAAAACTCTTTTTTGAATTTTTCGATTGAAAAAATGTCAGGAATTTTTTCCGTTTTTTTTTTTTTTTTTGTTTATTACACATCTATTTAATTATAGTTAAATGAATTGGAATTGTTTTTCACATTTATTTTGTGGCCATTAAAATTGGACGCATAGACCGACATAACTATGTGGAATGGATTTTCAAATTGAAAATTCTTAATAAAAAACATACAGAGGTTTTCAATTTTTGTCTGAAATTAATTCACTTTGTGTGTTGTAGGGCGTGTCGATGGGTGGGGAAGTAATCCCTTCCAATCTTGATAAATGGAAGTCCGAGCGACAAATTTGATGGCCTTCTGTAATATGCTAGCAGGGCACGGGAAGACAGACATGATTACAGTAATTCAATATCCCAGGCTGATCGACCAGGAGCATATATACATTTTACGAAATTTTTCGTATGCGCAATATTCGGTTTTACCCCAAAAAAATTATTACGCATTTATCTCGAAGTGGTAAGCATCATAACATTTTAATTATACTGACATTGAGGTATATAAGCAAAATAGAAAAAAAAACGTAGGCATTATGAAGACTTCATCCATATAAATAAAAAGTGAAATCAAATAATGAAGTCATCGAAGAGAATTAAAGCAAAAAAAAAAATTTTTTTTAGAGAAACTTAAAAAAAAAAAGTCATTATTTTGTAAGCAAAAAAACAAAGAGAAAAAAGAAAAAGTAGAAGAAAAAAAAAAAAAACTAATTTGTTAAATATTTTAATTATTGTTTGTTTATAATGATTTTAATCTCATACATCTTTTTGTTTGTGTTTTTGTAAGCATTACATTTTAACAAGTAAGTGAATAAGTACGTATTTGGTTTTTTGTTGGTGTTGTTGTATTTTGCACAAGAGCACTCGGTTTTAGTAAAGGCACTTAAAAAATTGCTACTCACACAAAATGGTACAGAAAACCGTTAACTGCCATTAAACGGTGAGATTAAATTACAAAAGTAATTACTGATGATAAATAACACGTTATACGTGGGTTAACTATACGCAGTTATAACTCAGCCAAGGCAGAGTAATGAGTGAAGGAATGTCAGACAATACATTACGTAAACCAGATTCGTATTTCGTACATTAATATATATATATATATATATATATATATATATGTATGTACATATTTATTATTGATATTATTATTATTATATTATTATTATTATTATTATTATTATATATATCTATATAGTATTATTATTATATATTTATGATCATCAAATCCTCTCCATAATGCTATTGTTTTTCTTCATTTCTGAATTACGGAGCGAAAAAAAGACCACAAAATTCTTGTCTTTTTTTTGTTGTTTTTGTTCGCATGACATGACAATTACATGATTTAACTTTGAATACATACAGTATTGTCATCAATGCTGTCATTTGCCGCTGACAGTTTCCTTCCAAACATTCACATTTTAATGTAACCGATAAGTTGCACACATTATTAGACTTCAAATTTCGAGAAGAAGAAAAACTAGTTTTTATTATTGGTTTCATTTATACAGTAAAGGGTTGCTTGTAAAATCGAACGGTATACACGGCTGCTTTAATAACTATTTCTTTTATAATAATTCCAAGTTGAGTTGATTTGCTTCTTGAATGCTTCTCCAGGGAGTGATATTATCATGAATACTAGGTTGGGAAAAAAGAAATTCATTATTGTTTTGTTCGATGGCTGTAGTAGTATCGATCAAATAAATTCCGATTCATGCTCGATGGAAAGGATGGATTTCGCATTAAAAAAAAATTCTTTTGCTGGTTTTTGTTTGACCCCTTCAGGAGCGAGTTGTCGGGTGTTCAAAATGATCAAAAGTCACTAAAGAGAAAACTTGGCTTTATTTTTTTTATTTTTTATATGTAATATGAAAAGCCCTCTGCGGCAAAAGAAAAAATAGTACAATTAAACATATTTATGTTTTGTTTTATATATAACACAAGTCTTTTGTTAGCAGCTCCAATCTATAACATTTAGTACCTGGAAGATTTAACAAGAAGAAACGCGCACCAAGCTCCGAAGTCAACAATGGATACAATAAAACTACATCAAGAAACGATTTCGCAAAGACTGAACTACATCTGTTTTTCTGTGCACTCCTTGAGTGACGTAAAAAATTAAATCTTTGAGCCAAAAACTGCGATATAGCGAGGGTTATATCTCTTGACTATTTCATAAAAGCGTCTAAGTTTTATTTTGTGATCGGGAAATTGTCAAAAGAACATTTCAAGAAGTTACTAACACGCCGCGATATGCGATTGTAATGTCAGCGTTTTGACCGTAGGCAGAGTTATGATGTCTTACGTTAAACACAAACCTAGCAATCTTCTCCACTAACCTGCTTAATTCTACGAACATTATCAGTTATCGTCTACAAACACACCTCCACGCAATAAGATATCGGTGAGATGATCAAGGCATGAGCCACTTTTTGCATTACATCATATGGATTGAGGCAGTACATGCGTCGAAGAGTAAAACACACTCTCGAATAGATGCCGTCATGGTGGTGTGAATAATCACACCCAACAGTGTCACACCTAACATTTTCCACAGATTGTAATTCACTTCTTCCCAATTGAATTCTCATATCTCCGAGACCCATTGTTCCAAATCTCATCATTTTTGATTTCGAGCTATTCAACGGCATAGACTTTGGCTTCATCCAAAGTTCAAAATGGCCTAAAGTTTCATGAATAATCATTTGTAATGCGTCTCTTGGCTGAGCGCCATGGAACACCAACTGAATATCATCTGCAAGAGCATACGCAGACCATACTCCCGACTCAACCACACTAAAGGAATTATTCAAAAACATTGAAAATCACAACAGACCAAGAACTGAGCCTTGAGATTCAGATCTCGGCTGACGCGTATGTGAGCGCCGACCTTTAAAAGACACAAATTGTCTCCTATAACATCGCAGGCGTTTCATTTAATGTTACCAAACGCAGTAGAAGCAATAGTAGAAACTCATAAACGCTAATACATGCAAAGGAGAATGTGTTATGAGATCTCACAAAGGGCCTATGTTCACATACGTCGTCAGACCTAAAATTCAAACCATCTAAAAACTAGCTATTTATGTGGTCAACATCCAGTTCGATATTGTCACTCACTTAGACACTATTGCTAACTATTCTTAACTGATTCTACATATCCCGGGTGTCAAGATTCTACTAAAGTGATTTTGCTTCGGTCTCCGTATACTTGTTTTCGCCTTGATCCTATACCTGCGAAGCATATTCCACTTATGAGAAGTAAGGTCTTTAACATAGGCTTTATATGCTATGTCCTTAAGAGATCTCGCATATGGTACATGCGAGGATTTCATCCACACCGTCGATTTCCGTTTAATTTTGAATCGAAACAAGAGAACTAGGGAAAACATTTTGGATGGGTGTTTCTGGTTCCGATACTGTAACAGCCAGTTACGTGCAATTTTGATTTCGTCGAGTCCGCGATGTTAAAGATCTACCCCGCATAGGCAGGCCCGTCGTCGACAATGTCGATAAAATTACAGAAAACGGTTTTAAACTATTTGCACAGAGTTGGATCCAAAAAGAAGCTTGATGTTTGACCACATGCCGTATCAATTAACAAAAGAAAATACGATGGATCGAATTTCCATCTGCAAAGCCTTTCCAAACGGAATGAAATCGATCCATTTTTTAAACGGATGGTGACTGGGGATGGGGAGTGTCATATGCGACAACATTTTGCGAAAACGACCTCGGTCAAAGCGCGGTAAAGCCGGTGGGCAAACCAGGACGTACGGCCGGAAATGTGTATTTGTATTTGTATTTTGTGAGTTTCGAAAGGAATCATTTGTTATTATATCGACACACACTAAATTCGGATTTCGGCTATCAACAACTGGGCCCTTTGAAGCAAGCGGCAACAGGAGAGGTGTTGCGTTCCATCATGTCACGTCATACACGTCTATATTGACTCTGAAGAAGCTCGGGAGCTTGGATGGGAAGTTTTGATGAATTCACCATATACTCCGGATCGGGCACCAAGCTATTACCAAAACTTTCTTAGTGGTAAGAAATTGGCGTCAGGAGAAGATTGTGCAAATCGATTACTAGAGTTTTTTCGCCTCCTATGAGAGAGCCATTATGAAGCTGCCTTTAAAATGGCGACAATTTATGGAACAAAGCGGTGCGTATTGGACCTTTGGCATTGGTAATCCGCAGCATAGTAAGTAAAGTCTTGAGCTTCTGTAAAGCTTGAAGACTCGTATTAGTATTTTTTAAATCGTTTCAAAAAAGAAAAAAAACATGTGCTCTTCAGCTCCTCTTTCGACACTTCCAATATATGTTCTGTTCATTTTGCCTAGAACGTCAAGGAATGCCGATTCTGCTACATTAACACCAACAACAAAGAAAAGGTATTGTTTATCGCTTCCTTTATGCGCTAAGAGAGAGCACTGCCGTTTGGTGGCATTAAAGTTTACCCTACTATTAAGTCGCGATTTAAGGTAGCACTTATGATGCAGCGTTTATTGTGTTTCTGTAAGATGCTGTCGTCTGCTAAGGAATACGTAAGACTTTCCGCCATGCATAGGAGGTAATTGATGAACACCACGAAGAAGGAAGAAATAACGCGGATTGAATGGGAACCAAAGGAATATATAATTTTTAACTTCCTGGGCGTCCGTTATTTCAATTTTTTAAAGTCGTCTTAATCGGATTTGAGTGTTTTTATTGAAATACTAATGGATCTGAGAATTTCAGCAAAAGACGGACAGAGAGACGGACATGGTTTAATCTTCTTCGAATCTCAGACTGAGCGTAAATATGCATAACTTTCATAATTATTGTTGCGTAGGAGACGATATATTCAATCGATTCTCATATGTATTTAACTTATAGGTGATGATCAGATATGGTGCTCATGTTCCCTCTAAGAGGGTAATTGATTTTTTTTTTTTTTTTTTTTTTTTTAGTTAATTAAGCTTAAAGCAACATCTTTACTTCAGTTAAAACCTGAGTTAACGAAGACCTAATATCCCTAACAGTTGCACTGACAAGTTGTGTGTGACGGGGAATTAATATAAATTCATTTATTTCTCCTCTTTTTTTCACAAAAATAAAGGCTGTTGTAGTTAGACATGCAAGAGAAACTTTAAACCGAAATGAGTTATAAAGACAATCAAGGTAATAGTATGCGTTACCAAACGAAAGCAAAACAAAAACAACACAATACGGTTAAAAAAGAAAACCAACAAGAGAAATAAGACACAAAACATTCCGAGAATAACTAACAAACGCACACCTTTAAATACGTTTATGAATAAAGCTCATGAACGTATGCATTTAAACTGACACACACACACACACACACACACACACACACAATGTGGCTTTTAAAGAAAAATGCGTTTAATCACCACTTGGCCTAATCCATAAAAAATGTACAAAAAAGAATAAATAAATAAATAAATAAAAGCAGAACCAACACCGAAAAAATATAAAAAAAAAAAAATAAAATAAAATTCAAGAAAAAGCAAAAACTGCAAATAAACGTTAAACTAAACCGCGACTTGCACTTAAATACTGCAATCGAAGTACTTGAGAATCTACTTTATTTCCATTCATTTATATTAAGTTCTATGCGTTGAAATTTTTTTTGCTTTATAGCAAACTACCCGGCGCGTTCATTTTCTCCGAAATTCGAAATCAGGTATAAATAACATTGATATTAACGTTTGTATATTTCGAGTTTCAGTTGTGCACAAGCTGGCGTCCAGTGTATATCAAAGCTTAAAGGAAAAAGTTAAAAGAAAAAATAAAAAAATACAGCAGAGGCTACGAAGATGATGATTAAACTGGCTTGGAGCGAAAATACAGTAAACGATGAAATAGCTTTAAAAAGCTGTCAAATGGTTTCAAAATGATTTGCGAAATGTCGTGGAAAACTATGTAGTCCGTCCATCTTCAGCAAAATTAAGCCACGAAGTAATCTTCAATTTTGGCAAAGATCTTCTTCGAATTGCGGGATTTAATCTCCAAATCTGTCTCCTGCCGAATAGCACTCGTTCGCATCGATGTAGTCACAGTTTAATAGATCAGCAACTCACAAAAAAATGATTCGATGAGTCTTTCGCTTCGAAAGCCCGAAATCCCTATAACGAGAGCGTTCACAAGCTGCCTATCGATATGAGGCAAAACACCACACATTATAAAGAGACATTGTTCGGTTTCGGTTAAGCTAGCTTTCCAACAAAAATATTTTCTAATTAAATTTGAATTTTATCAAAAAGTGCGGAGAATTTCTTTATATACCTAAGGCATAGATTATATGGTGGAAAGACAGTATTTTGCGTACGGTGTAGTTGCTTACAAGAATACTTTCAATATTAAAAATAAAAAATAAAAATTTTTTTTTTTTTTTTTCACTGAAATTTCACATCTTTAAGTACAAACAAAATCGCACCTATACAGAGAGATACAGTACATTAACACAAGTTCAGCCAAAATATTGCGTGTTAAACGCACTTTAAATTTACAAATATAACAACATATATATATATATATATATATATAGCTATCTACAATAGCACGCATTACAAAGTACATGCTCTCACAAACTTTTTTTTTTATTTTACACTGCGTTGCTACGCTTCTAATTGGAGGGTAATACACTCACAATAAAACGTTTAGAGTGAACCACGGCACAAATATTGACGGCTCTATACCACTTTGCTTGATATAGTTGTTCATATAGCGGCGTTTTAAAGTCAGCCTTTATGTGGAGAGTGCTCCGATGCGTACCGTTTTCAATAGCGTTTGTCGTTAGGCCAAAACACATCAGTGTACCAAATTTCATCAAAGCAATTAAAAAATTGCGACCCACAAGAATACAAGACGGACAGATAGACAAACAAATAGGCTTAGATCGATTCTGAAAATGATTCTAAATCGAAGGATGCAATAAAAGGTGGGGATGGGGTTCAAACTTAACCTTGCACCATAAATCAACTAAATGGACCAAATTTTTTATAAGCAACCAAGCCATTTATGGGGCTTATCCACAATTTTGGGAAAAAATATTGAGAGCTTTTTGTATCATCTGCACTAATCAAATTTTGTTGTACTGGCGGGCTTTTGAAAGCTGACATACAAGCCCATGATTTTGGATCTATTTATAAATGCGCATCAAAGTATTCAGCAAAAGAGTTATTTTCATGATTTAAAAACATTTCATTTTGTCCAATGATTTGCTACCATCTTCGATAGTTTCGTTGTATCACTTTCATAGTCGTCTTGCCATCAGTGCGACAGTAATAAGCTCGATCGACTTATTGTTGAAGGATAAATTGGAAATTACATTGACGAACGTCTAGAGGGGCAAGCATGGGGAAGCCTTTTTAGCTAAAGCAAATCTTTATACAGTTTGTTGTCGCCTTTCAGCCGTTTATCTAGAGATTTTTGATTAAAACTTTCACGATCGCAAAACTTGAAATAGAAAACTGAGATGCGGCATAAATTCATTTTAATTGAAGATCGGAAAGATACAGTTCGAAAATGTTTGAGATGATTGCCTGATACGTTTCATTTTACTAGTATTTTCATATGATTAGTCGAGTGGAGAAGAATCGCGAGAGTCGAGTGTTGACGGGTTTAAAAACCCGTATAGCAGTAGAGCGTACGTGGTCCTAGCTACCATGAGTGCTCACTCGGTAATGACCTAATAGCACTTTCCAATTGACCACGAGCACCAACTAGGAGGCAGCCACTCTCTCTCTCTCTCTCTCTCTCTCTCTTTGCTTACTTTTCTCTAATCGTCACCGTATTACACGTATATAGGGTACATTGGACGTATATTGGACACATTGGCACATTGGAAAGATTGGCTACATATATTATTAGCTCAGAAACTGCTTAGTGTTGTTCAACAGTTTCGAAAAGTTTGAGTTCGTTCTGGGCTCGCCATTTTATCGCTCCATTGTATCATCATAATTAGGAGGGGGACAAAAGAACTTTCATTATTATTGCGATCAAGGATAAATTCATAAATTATCTCTGTGGCGAAATTACTTGTCGTTAGGTTGAAAACGGTCAAGAGACTGGATGTGTGTGTGTGTGTTAATGCTTTTATCGGAATTTATGGAATGGAAATAATATCGCGAGCAGAGGTCCCACAAACTCCGTTCTTTCAATTCATTCAATTCATTCAATCCATACGTTATCGATTCATATACAATGACCTTTAAACCTACCTAATGCTATCTCTCCACAATAATGGGCAATACACATTTACATTTCTATAGCATTAATACAAAATGTGCATATAAAAGTTTTGCAATAAGTAATTTTCTTATAATTTTAGCTATTATCACTGACTCTTGCAGCTTTGTTTATGTAGTGAGCAATGAATGGCTATAAAAACAATTATAATAAAAACAAACATTTTCTTGTTGCGTTTAACAAAAATCCATAAATATTTAGTTTAATCGATATTTGTTTTCTGGTGTTTTTGTTGCTGTTGCTTTTGGTTACCTAATCAAGACAGTAATTATAACAGACGTTGAAGAAATCGTTACATTGAGTTTAACAACAAGTTTTAGTTATTGTTGTTGCAAAATTTTTTTTGGTTCATTGGCCGTTAATTTCTATATTAAACGATCACTTTTGTATTTATTTTTTCCTTTTTTATATACATTAAGTGAAAAAATAAAAACAAATGAAAATAATAATTTTACATTTTGGTCTTAAGTTAAATATTTTGTCTTGTTGTTGTTGTAGTTGTTATTGTTGCAAAGAAACTAAGTTTCATCGCATTTACATGATGTTAGTGGAAATTTTACAGGCTATGTACGGTTGAGTGTTAGCTTTCATTACATATATACCTTAATGTGTGTAGATATATGCAATTCACATGGCAGTAGTGGCCATGTACAAATATGACGCCATTTATAGGGTATTTTCACTAAGCAACATATTTAATACATACGTACACATGTCAGGAGAGTGCAATAATTTTACGAGATTTCTTTTAGGATCAGAATTTGTCTCATAGCTTGATATTCACCTATCCATCATTGTACAAAAATTGTTAAAAATATTCTATTGATTATGGACGCGTGATTGCTCAGAGCGATCCTTGATCCTGGATCCTTGTTTACATTGACATTTTAGATGGCTAGCTAAAGCAAATATTTGTAAGTAGTTGCTTATAGTTTCTGAAGCGGTAGTTGTTGTTCGTTATAGGCGGGGTGGTGTCGACTGCACAATTACTTCTAAATTTAATTTGTACATGTCATGCTTCAACTTACGGTAATTAACTTAGTGAGCGTCCGTCAGCTTTCCACACCAGCAGAATGCTCGAGGAATGAATAGCAGGACAGAGTTAAAGCGGTTCAGTATCTTATGCTGATGAAGATTATAAGTATTTTAGAGAAAATTATAGAGGGAATTTTTTATTTAACACTAGAATTATCCCGTCGGTGAATTTGTTCTTTTTCAACTTTGTAGCTTTAAAAAAAAACAATTCATATATAAATATATAAAAGCTCGTACCTTTGTCGTTGGGTTTAGTTATATGAAAACAGTTTTAAATATTCATAAACAAATATGTCTATATAACGTTTGTAGAATCGTCCTCTTTTAAAACCTTCTTCTATGCAAATTTGCATAAGGAACGCATTATCCCGTTAATATAACTTTTGAGACGATTGATGAACTAGAAGAGAGTCATCTCAAATTCTCGAAAGAAGAAATCACAAATTATCGGGTTAGTGTTGCCCGATATATGACATAAGACACCAGCTGATGACAAAAGTCTCTCCATATTTTTTCCATAAACCATAAACATAATAAAATAGTTTTTGTTAAAAATATTATTCATTATTTTTTCCAATTTTCCACTTCTTTGCATAGCCCACTCCTTTTTTAAGCGGTCTTTTTTTACCCGATTTTGAAATAACACGGTTCCTTAATAAGAGCAGGTATAGTTTTTTACACGATTTTTTTGTTGGTACTTTTTATTTTAATTGTAATTTTGACAGTGTGTTACAAAAACTTATGTATACAGCAATAAACACACTTAGCGGAACACCATGATCAGAAGTCGATCGGTTTATGCCTATGCATGGGTTAGTGACTTTTACTACCACTTGGCCAATTTTTCATTTCAATCAAGTCCGACATCTAGTGATGCTAGCATTTTTGGTCCAGCCCGTAAAAAAAGTGGACGCATGTTATCAACTCGCGATGAATAGTTACAAAATTGATTTTTATTCGTAATTACGATTTAAATTTTTATATCTTGTTTTTATGGACTGAATTTTCACTGCACAATAATTTTATTAATTTATTTTTTTTTTTTTTTTAATAATGCTAATAAATAGTTTTTGTTTTATAAATATTTAATGTGGATTTCATTATTACTTTTTTTGCACGGTTTATTGAAAAAATATTTAGAGCTCTTTTAGTTGTGAAACATATCAACAAATTTTCCATATGTTGTATGTGTTTTTTTACACAATTGTTTTTTTTTGCACGGTTTCCTAATGAACATATCTACTGTAGACTTACGTATATGCCTTTAGTTAAGGGCCATAGGTCCAGTGTAAACGTAGCGCCTCAACAATAGAAAAGAATTTAAACTTACGTTTAAGTAACTTACGTTTTATTGCCAAACTAAGTCCACCAACGCACTAATATAGTGTTTACGAATTTTATAACGGCGGCGGTTCTTTTTCGCCTAATTCTCATATGCCGTAGTTTGAAACTATTTTCATTTTAACCCGTCAACCATTGTGGCAGGGGTCATGTCTTTGGCTCGATGTGGGTTTCTTTGAAAGGGAGGGTGGAGGGAAGATTGGAGAAAATGGAATAGAACTGAACGTGCTGGTCCGTCTAGGCCGACTAACTGTACGTTTTAAAAGAAGAGTGACTGTAATTTTCGGCAAATAGTATGCAATGGGACTGTAATAGACGTAATTTGTTTTAATGGCTTTGAGCACGTAATGGGATAAATTTTGTAAATGCGAACCATTGTCAATACGAAATATTTTGGAATAATTCTAAATAATTTCATCTCAATGTAGAGAGAAACGAATACAGGGATAAACTTTTCTCACTAATATACGAGTATTTTATAGGATCTCTGGTGTATGTTTTTTTTTTTTTTGTCTCTCTTTTTATTCATGTACGATATACATCGAGTAGGTTCATTTAAAATACTCTTCGGGGTTAAGACAACAATGTTAGTTATGCTTAATGAATATCAATTAAAATTAATTTTTCTGGAATTATATTGTAATGCTATGCGCCCTCTCATACAATTAAATATTCCAAGCACAAAAAGAATTAATTGCTAAGAAGTTAAAGAGAAGATGCAAAAGAAGAACTACAATACTAAGAAAATATTAAATTTATTAGAAATTGAAAATAAAATGTATGACAGTAACGAACGAACAGATAACGACTTATTTCAGTTAACGCTTGTGCTTTGAGAGCAAACTTCTCTTAGCAAATGTGTGCAATGGAAATTTTTTCGTTGGCAAAATTCTTCTCATCCTATACATTAATGATCATCCATCAGTCAATGGTGTGAAGCTATTCAGGCCTCTTAATTCGAAACTTCAGCCATGTCTCGCCCCAAACTGATTTAAATAATTTAGTAACGTAGTAAGGCAGTAAGCAGTCGTTCTCAACGGACTATTTTATTGATTCACTTACGTTGGAGAATGCGGACTCATTTCTTGGTCTAAGTTTTCTGGTTGATCGTTAACTTAATTTCGATTCAATTTACATATCAATTATACATTCTACAAATAAAGCTGGATCTAGGCTAGGCTAGGCTTTATTAAATGTTGGTCGAGATAAACGCTTTCGTCGCACAGAGTGATTTTTAGACTAGACGGTCTCCCATAGGTAAAGCAAGAACAGACGGTAAATGCATAACTACTACTGAAGGCCAGAATTGGAAACTTACCGACAATTATTGTAAACGACGGTACTTGGTGCAGTTGGGTCGGAAAATGTTGGAGCCTTTGTTGATGTTTGAATGACAAGAAGGTAGAAGAGATATCAGGACTTTCTGCACGACGATTAGTCCAATAGCATGTAGTCCGACAAAGAGAAGCTTGAGATGGGAAAAGTTAACAAAAAACTTGTTATTCACGTGCTAATGTGGACGTAGATAGGTGACGATTACTTGCATAAAGCTAGCAGTCGCCGCCACAGAGTGGCCCTTTGCCAATGTCGAGGCAAGCAAATTACTGGTTATTTTCTTAACTTTGAAAAAGTAAGGCGTTCATTATACCTCGCACCCCTTGCGATAAGGGAGTATTATATTTGCCCACATCTATGTAAAGTCCAGAAGAGACTCGGAACCAATCAACATTTTATTATAATACTCGATTCGGAATGATTGTCTAAGTCGCAGTTGTCAATATATTTTCATGAAATTTTTTGATCCACGAACGAAAGCTATTGAAAAAGGATTCGATCAGAGCTGTGTGACTACTACTCTTCATGTAACGATCTATGAGTATATGAGTATAAGGGGTTTAATGGTCGGCCTTGTCTTGCCTGGTTATAGCGTTTTACCGGTCGTAAAGAATAGGCTTTGTGTAGTGTAGTTATTGGTTCACTTAGGCTCTAAACTCAATAAACGTGCAATTGCATTACCCGGGTAACGTCATCGTGTCTCAATCACGCTTCATTGCAGTTCCCGCCTTACATACGCAATATATTATATGTGGATTCGTTAAAAAATTAGTAGGAATCAAACAATGATACGCGACGAATATATTCGATATGGCAACAGATGCTATTTTAATTGCAATATCTTTTGTCATCGTATATTACTTGCATTGTTTGTGGATAACCGGTGTACTTCAATTCATTCCTGTTTTTGACAGTAAAAAAGTACAGTAAACGTTACAAGTAAAACGTTGCCTTGGTTTGGTTTATTAAATTCCGTTACCATACTCTCAAAACGGTTCGGGGTGAGATATCGCAATCAAAACCAAGGTGGCAATCTATTGTAGCAAGTATTTAAAGAATAAAAAAAAAAAGAAAGAAGAGGAAGAGTTTTTTTTTTTTTTTTTTTTTTAATCTCTGAATTCTACCGTTTAATAAATAAAGTTCTTTGAGTTCATGAGAAAACCGATGATGTTTTAGACGTTTCAGCAATTCCTTAAAGTATTTAGAAATAAATTTTCTTTTTTCTATTTTGGAATTAGGAATAGGAGAGTTTTTGACAGCTCTCGGCTGTTTATTCTTACCTTTACTGAATTCAATGCTATAACTAGTCGGTTCATTATCCCAAAAATGATAAAACATATAACGCATTATGGCAGACATGCGACTTTGAATCACATTCGAAGCTTGCGTTGAAAAAAAATAAGAAAAGCCTTTTTTGATTTTCTTTATGTGAACATATTTAACAAAAAAAGACTTAAGCAAGGTGAACAGTGTAGACCAAAACGTAATAAAATTGCTTTCAAGTCAACTATGGTTGATTGTAAAGACACAGCACATGGAAATCCGACACTTAAGGTTATTTTTGCAAGGCTTCGATTTAAGACCACGGCCATTAAATAAAAACACATAAAAAAAAAAAAAAAAAAGCAAAACAAAACAAATGTTAACAATTTTTCTTACTTTTCAAACAGTACCTTGTAAAAATTGTACTTTATTTTTAATAAATTACAAAGGAAAACCTTCAAAATTCACTTCCTTTTCCTAACATTCGTTTAATACTAAACTCGAACGATGTTCCATGAAAATGAGTTTAAGGAAAATCTAAAGGATATAAAAACATTTCAAATCCTGACAAGAAGAGACAAAATGTATTCAATCGCTTTCTCTTGTTTAACGAAAAAAGATAGCTATAGTTAGTTAGAGTAAATTTTAACAACAATCCATAAAAAGCAATTGAGAGTCAGATCTCTTGCCTTTCCTTTCATTCATGTAACACCTGCCGTTTTTTGTTCTCCTGTCGCTGTAACGACATGAATGATTAACAAAAGAAGAAAACAAAGGACGTGTAGTTCAAAATAATCAAACAACTGTTTGGCTTTAAATTAGGGCACAGGTAAAATTTCGAGAGAATTCTTTAAGTAAGGGTTTCAATTATTTTTCACAGATTGCAGCTATAGTTCCCCTTTTTTGGGTTTTCTCCAGATTAATATTAATTTTATTTACATAAGAGATTTGAATTGATTGAAGAGAGATTGAAAAGTTTGCAGAGAGAAGATTAGAATAAGACCGCTTTGAAAGCTTAGTGCAGGCCCTTAAGGTTTCATTCATTATCATTTTGCTTTTTCTCTCAGTTTATTAAATTTCCAAACTGGTCTTTGAGAAGGTATTTGTAAATTATCGCTAATCGATTTAATGCATTTTTGATTTAGTGGAAAATGCTCACCCACAGCTCTGAGACGAGTTGTAAAGCTTGCAAAATTTGTGCATTGATTGAAATCAAAAAGGGCCGGATATTATGAAACTTGGCCCAAAAAAATTTTACTAAAACTTCTCCAATTTCGTCATTGCAATTACATCTCTCGCAGGTGAAGCATATTCTCGATATAAGATGTTTCTTTCCTTCGCTTTGGTGAGGGGTATATTCATTTTGTCAACACGTTTGCAACGCCCAGAAGGAAGCGTAAGAGACCCCACACAGAACATATATATTCTTGATCAGCATCAAATTCTGAATCGATTTAAGCATGTCCGTCTGTCCGTTGTAAACATTGTAAACACAAATGATGCTATCGGGTTCAAATTTGGCAGAAACATTGGAAGTTCTTGCACGCAGGGTTGGTATTGAAAATGGGCCAAATCGATCGAAGTAGACGCCTACAGTACTACGTAAACTGAGAATATCTTTGTTTTTCAAAACAAATAGAAGACTGGATTTTTGCCCATTATTTATAATCTACAGTAGGCAGGGGCCACTCATTATAGCTACGATCTAATATGCTCCGCGAACCGCGAACACTGACTTGGTAATCGCAATTCTATTCGGCTATTCACGCATGTGGCGCACAAACATGGATGAACCGATTTACAAGGTATAAGGGAAGCACAAATATTATTTATTTCCAAACTTCGGTTGCAATTAAAATTCAATCAAAGATCGGTAAAATTCTCAACCAAAATTAATAGAAACAGAGTTAAACGCCTTTAAAACGTCAGTTGGTCACACGCGGTCCGAAGAGTTGATTTCCCAAACGAGGCCTATTCATGTTTTGTTTTTAGAAAATTATACGATAACCAAAAATTGCGTAGAGAAACTCGCATTTGTTAAAAAATTTTTAAAGCAAAAATTGCAAAAATTAATTAACATATTAATTATTCGCAGTATTCGCCTATTTACTGTTGTGTGATTTCTATATATGCGCAGTGAAGGCTATTCGAATGACTCGCACCGATGCAAAAAACGCACCGATGCAAAAAACGCACCGATGCAAAAAACGCACCGATGCAAAAAACGCACCGATGCAAAAAACGCACCTTTGTTTACAACGGTGGAACTTGATTTACACATGTCCCGATGCTATACCCGTTCGCCAGAATTTCATTATCCTTTCTATCTACAAATAAATCTAGCCCTGTGCTTGGCTTTATTAAACGGTGGTCTAGAGAGATGAGGCCAATACTTGAATACTTCTCAGTTGCATAGTCTCTTCCCTATAGGTGTCTTGTTGACTCAATTACGTCAGTTGAAAAACAATTTCTGATTATTGCCCTGAGAAATTTGGGTTGGAATTCGCTTCCACCGTCGCCTTCTTATGAAAGTGGACTGCCTTAGCCGACCTTACCCTCTTAAGAGAAACATTATCGCCTTTGGTGAGATAAACATTCATGTTGCTAGTCGCTCTTCTAAAAAATTCATTTTCATAAAGTTCGCTCAATGCAGATACAATTGTGAGGTTTTCATGCCATTTACGTGCCTTTGCAAAAATCTAAACGATATCGATAACTTAATCTCAATATCAGACTCTTTAAACTCTTTCGAAACTTCCCTCTATAATATACGAGTTCTACCTGTCGCGTATCAAAACTAACCGTTAATCGTTAAAACTTCATATGATTCGTAGGTAGGACTAAATATGTTCATTAGAATTGCTAAGGGTGTGAAGTTATATTTAAATTTAACTAGCAAAGACACAAACCAAAAAATGTTGACAGGGCAAAGATACATGTTGACAGAGCTGTGTTGCGCCGTTTTTTAAATGGATTCTCGGAGAGATTTAAAGTAAAATTTAGTTAAAATAAAACTTTTTCAGGATTTTTTTT
>KK502511.1:508622-538466 GCA_000688735.1 Glossina austeni
CAACGGTATAAGTACTTGCAACGGTATAAGTACTTGCAACGGTATAAGTACTTGCAACGGTATAAGTACTTCATGATTTCACAGGTCGTGGTTTGCCCACAGTGGCCAAGCAAACATTCGCTTTATCAACCTCATTTATGACATTGTGTAAATATACTGACTTTTCAAATATTAATTAATTTTCGTAAATAAATGTTTTGTTTATTATATTTTGTAATAAAATTTTCCAAAATTTTCATTTTAACTGAATTTTGACTTAAACTCCTCCTAGACTTCGTTTTATAGCACTCTGTTAAGTGCTTAACAGAGCTCTGTAAAAAAATGTTGGTTTGTGTCTTTGCTAGTTATATTTAAATATAACTTCACACCCTTAGAATTGCTTGCTAAGCTTCTGCATGATTGGAATGGTTTGGGGGTTCAGTCCCAACTTGGATTTATAACTCGGTTGGAAGTGTGCGTCTGCGTTGGATGTGTACATACTTTTTTTTACACATGAATTTTGTTTTTTTTTTTTTTTATCGTATCGTCGTTATCGTTAATTCGTCATAAGCGCGTAAGATTTATTTTTCAGAATCAATCTAATAAATATAATATGTTATGTGTGAATTTCGTGTATATAATAATAAAAATAAACTCGCCCTTACACTTGCACTTAGCTATGGCTGCAAAATTTCTTGGACTAACTCTAATACTATGAACACTGGAACTGAATGATGAAAACAAAAGAACTGCAAACTTCGCTGCACATAGTCGTATTTGATTAAGAACGTAAGTTGAAAGTGAAGTCGTATGTATACTGAACTCTTAAATGCATATTGTTGTCAATTGTCTACATTCGAGTTGGACTTTCCTTACAAATGAAATTTTCACTTCACCATAATGAGGACAGTCGCACGTACAACGTAGACAATCGGCAACAATATGCATTTAATTGTTATTTTCAAAATTTTGTCATTTCTTGTCGAAGAGGCAAAAAAGTTGTACTTAATCAAACTTAAGTTTTTTTTTTAGTTTTGTTTAGTGTATTGGAACTACAGATGAAAGACGATAATCCCTCACATTGGTTACATTCATTGCTATGAGATATTCATTGTTTTACATGCCAATCAATAAGTTTGAAACAGCAGATAATATGTTTATTATTATGCTATAGCTTTTAATTGCCTTTAAACCGGTTTTTATAAAGGATTTAATCGATGCGCGATTTTCAATATTTTCCATGAAAAAAAAAAAAAAAAAAATAGAAGTATTTGCTGATTATTTCAAGCTGCTGGTTAGATGGTTAGATGAACAAACTTGAAACTTTACTTGGACTTAAATGAAGTACAAGACCTTTGGAAAAATATAATAGAATATCGATGATAGTGGATCGCTCTACGAATTTTTCAATTAGGTAAAAGAAGGAAACTCTTAAGCATATTAGCACACACTATATAAAAAGATATGAAAAAAATCTATCTCTTTATAAAGATTTACAAAAGCTTCGTAAAGAAAAACTGTTTGTTTCATTTCATTGAGGTTTCTATCAATATTTAGGTAGAATAACATTTTCTTTTCTTTCTTTCATTTTTTTCTCAGATTAAAGCCTAATGAGGCAATATATCTGAATAAGGATTTTAAGAGAATAATTTCCTATTCAAGGCGTAGCAGGTTAACTCAAAAAATAAAAAACATTTTACTTTTTTTATTTATAAAACGAAAGGATATTAACGTGAATCCAAATCAAACGCTAACCATGACTGCGAAGATTTTCTATGAAAACATGTGTAAACTTAAACAAGTAAGAAAATTATAATCGGTCGTGACCAAATCTTTTATACCCATCACCGTTATCCTAAAAAATGACAGAAACAGTAAAAGAACTAAATTTTCATGCTCTATAATGGGGAGAGGAGGCGATTGATTTTTTCTATTTCCAAAATAAAAGTTTCCGTCGTACAGGTGCATGGGCGTTGTAGGCGTGTCCTGCGAAAGATTTAAGTCACTTCCAAATTCTTTTGCAAATTTGTAGGCAATATCTTCACCAGAATGTTTACCATAAATACTGCACAGTTTCGCAGGCAGACAGATGGACAGACGGACATGTTTAGGTGCATTCCAAGAATTTATATACTTTAAGTTTTTGATGCTTGTTTTTGCGTGTTATAAAGGTATTGCAAAATAAATTAAATTTTTATGCACAACAATATTGGGCAGGCGTGGTCAAATTTTTTCATTATTATATAGTAATTAGAGCCTTAGATTTATATGCGCAATGGACAAAAAACCAATTTGCTATACCTTTTGAAAAACAAAGGTATTCTCAGTTTATAAAGTACTGTAGGCGTGCACTTCGATCGCTTTGGTCCATTTTCAATACCAATCTGCGTGCAAAAGCTTTCAATGTTTCTGCCAAATGTGAAGCCGATAGCTTAATTTTTGCGGCCAGAAGAATGCTTGACATTACATAGACGGACGGACGGACATGCTTAAGTCGATTTAGAATTTGATGCTCATGGTGATAATATATACTTTGTGTGGTCTTTGATGCTTCCTTCTGGGCGTTGCAAGCGTTTTGACAAAATGAATATACCCTACATCCTTCAGCATTGGGTATAAAAAGAAAATATATTCACAAATGGGTATAAAAAGAAAATATATTATACGCATATACGTATATATATGCCTTTTATATCTTAGCAGCTATAGAACACGAATGAATGACAGGCGAAGGTGTGTTGTGTTAACTAAAAATTCTATGTAAAAAGAATTCTATAAAGAATTAATAGAACAATTTTTCTCTTTTTGATGTGTCACGGAGATTATTTTCATTTGGCAAGGAAAACAAGTAAGTGCGACACAGTCGCCTTGAAGTAAATCTTGAATAACCCTAAACGTTTCAAGAAAATATATGAACCCTGCATCACCTGTTCTACAAGGGTGTATTAAGTCTGCACCGATGTACGGACTTCCTAGAAGTCACAGGTGGTGATTTTTGAGATATTTTGAAGAAGTTCGGCACAACGACACGTTTTGGCCCAACGACGAACACTATTGAAAATGATCCGCATTGGACCAGTTTTTCAATCACTTTCCATATGACACCTGATTTTGAAAGGCCGTTATACGAATAACTGTATTAAGCGAAAGGGTGTAGGGTAGGTAAAGGCAGGCCGTGTCCCACTACAATGTTTTTACTTAATTTTTTTCATTTTAATCCTTATGCTAAATATATCCTCCCTCATAACTCTTAAGTTATTATACTAAGTATAATAGAAACTCAAATTTCTAGTTGAAATATTAAATTTGTAAGCACTTGAGAAAGCATTTGGAAAAAATATTTTGAAATTTCTTAGACGATTTTCATGACCTTCCTATTATTCCAGCCAATACATTGTGTGCAAGGATCTTTTTGGCGGATTTGCTTATATTTGCAACTTTTATTACAGAGAAAATCCGATTGACTTTTCATTGATAGAAACTAGGGTCCTTAAGGTTCCTTTTCTATTGGCAAAAACGTGCGGAAAGACTTGGCGTACCTGTATCTTTCGATGATCGACTAGGGTCCTTAAGGGTCATTTTCTGTTGGCAAAAATGGCCAGATAAACTTGGCATACCTTTGTTCGATGATCGACATGAAAAGCGTCGATTAAACTTTTTCTTTATATTTTTAATTGTTAAGAATCAAAAAAAAACACTAAATTTTGATAGATGTTTCCGTAAGCAGATTTTCTCAGTTAGATGGAACGATGTTGTGCTTTAGGCTAATTGGAGAATATTTGTTTGCGGTAAAGACTTGCACACAACATGGCACGAGCGATCGCTTTCTATGAAATGGATTTACACACGTAATCCTCCACATTTTGCTTTATATAAATAATCGTCTCCGCCTATATTCGTATTTATACTTTGCCGACTGGAATAAATGTACTATCATATTATCTATAATCAGTTCGCTTGGTTTACTGTTTACTGTCGCTTTAACAATGCGAAGGCATTGTCTGCCTTGCTTATCAACTTCGATGAGGCTGTTAGATTAAATGATTCAGTTTCTCACTAATAAATGATGTCAACAATTGTTTTAGAAGGCAAATCTCGTTATCTCGTTACACCCCGCAGCTGCAGTTACGTTTCAATTATTAGGTTTCATTTAATCATCCTATTAAACCATCTCGTCCGGCCAATCTGAGTTACATGTAACGCGAAGAAGCTTCTTTTTAAGTTACAGCTACCGGTGGCCGAAGGATGCTACAAACTCTCGTATGTTGCTATTAACGATTAAAACAAAGTTTACTGTCGTTACTAAATGATTGGTGTTAGCTAAAATTTCATTATTGTCGAGATTTATGTTACGGCGATAGTATCTAAATAATAATAATAATGATAATTATAATTACATTTAGCATTTATGTAAAGTGTACTGTATTACATTTTTTCTTCTTCTTGTCCATCATTTTGGTGTAATTTACATGCATAGCCTTACATTTTATAGTCTATACCACATTCATCTCTCTATTCAGACAACAAACGCTATGTTTGTTTAAGTGCATGCATTTATGGCATTTATGAAAAAAGACTAAATGAGAAATACATTTTTTCAAATAAAGAAATTTATTTGTTTTTCTCTATGTATGTATCTATGCGTGTGTGTGTGTACACTTTAAATACAGCAGACAAACAAGACTGAAGAATATACATAACTAGTAGAAGGAAAAAAAAAATAAAAAAAATAAAAAAATGGTGTCATATTTTATCATCTGTTTTGTATGTTGAAAAGAAGATTATGAGAAACACACAATACAATACAACCCAACACAACATTGCAACAAAATACATTAAAAAGAAAAAAGGAAAAAAAAGAACTTCAAGGTAATTTTAGATCGCTTATAAATTTTATATAGAACAGATGTTGTACTAGATTTTTTCAATTTGGTTGAAGAAATTGTTTTCACAAATTTTTTAAATAGTACTTTCGTTCATTTAACTCAAAATATTAACTGAGATTTACGATTTAGCTCATAGATAACTGACCTCATTTATTCCCGCTTCGCATTATTGAAAATAATTTAAAGGATTTTTGTTTTCTCTCAATTTGAATTGAATTGAATTAACTGCCTTTTGATGGACTATTTCGCTAATTGTAATTTAATTAAATTTAATTAAATGAATTAATTAATTAATAAATTAAGTTTAATTATTGGCACAAGATAACAAAGTTCCATTATTAGAAAGAAAAGGAAAATGATTAATATTTGACAGTTAAGATAGTTAAGACACTACTAACACTGATACACTTGCATCAAAGAAATAATAATTCATTTTTGTTCGAGACACCATTTTCTATATAGTCTTGTATAAGATTCTATTTATAATTTTTTTTTTTGTTTTTTTTTCTAATGATTAATCACTCAGGGGAAGTCTTTTATGCGTGTAACACGGTCACGGCCCGAAAGAACCAGAAGAATTGAAGAAAAGGAGGTGGCCGCAGGCTAGTGTGTCTGTGCGTCCATTGGATAAGTGTTTTGCCTTTACCGACTGAACACTCCCTATACCTAAGGCCACAATGAAAACTCTACCGCAATGAGATTTGAACCCGGTTCTTATCCGCTCGACTATTCTTTTCTTATGCTTTAAGCACGAAATCGGCCAATATTTGCTTAAACTGAACGTGAGAAAGGAGAGATTAGTGCAAAACTTTAAATTATAAAATCAATGAGTAGCCAATTAGATAAGTATCGAGACTATTAAGTCTTCGTCCATATATATATATATATATATATATATTCCTCCATCATATATATATATATATATATATATATATATATATTTGACTTTTGATTAAACTAAGAAAAATCTGATTTATATTACAAATTATTAAGACCATTATAATTTGGCCGAGGGAATATAGCAGCGATCCGTTCAGTTTAACGAGTTGGAAGGAAAAAGATTAAAAAAAAAAGAGAAAGAAAAACTATCCGACATTTGATGCTCGTGCATATATTATACAAAACATTTTATTGTTGCTATCTCCTAATAATTTACTATCATCTATTTAATGCTCTTACCGCCAACATAATCAACTAAATGTAGTCTTAGCATACAGTGTTTGATAATTTGTTATACCCTAAACTACTACATTACTTGTGGTACAAGGATATATTATTTATGTACGCAACATTCCGGAAGACTTGGGATAGGTTCGGTTTTTAGTAAACCGATCGATTCAAAGTCACTTTCTCAGCTTGTCTATCCGTCTTGTTTTTTTTTGCACTCAACCTATAGCCTGTAATTTTTGAGATAATTGGATGAAATTTGGTGAAGCGACATGTTTTGACTCAAGAATGAACGGTATTGAAAATGGTTTGAACCTACGGTCTTGGTTTAAAACGTCGTTATATGAATTAGCAAAGTGCTGTATAATATTTAATGATGAGCCATGTCCCACTATAGCGTTTTTGCTTGCTTAACCTTGAACTCATTTATGAATTGCTTAAATTAATTTGATTGATATATTTTAAATTAATTGATTAATTGAATGAATTTAATCCATTGTAAGCGCTTAATTGATTAAGCCACTAACTAATATAATTGCTATAATTTTTTAAATTAATTAACGCATAATAATTAAACTATATCTATGACTATGTCTAATGACTAGGGACGCGAGACTATAAATTTCATAATGTTAATTAAAAAAATCAAGATGAAATAATTAATTGACTTAAAAATAAAAATAAATAAATAAATAAAAAAATTAAATGAGAATATTTTAGTAAGCAACTTTAAAGTTAAATTCTTTATGCAGAATAATTAATTAAATTATTAACTTTAAGAATAATTATTTAAAATTAATTGTTAAAACAATTAATTGATTATATATTTATGTAATTACGTTATTCACGGCATTGAAGTAATTACAATTTTTTTAATTTATTGAATTAAAATTCAATTACATGATTTTACTTAATTATGTAATAATTTTTTTCCCATATCTTAATTTTAATTATGTAACAATTCATTAAATGCAAATGGGAGTTTGTTTAATTAATTTTAGTTATTTGAAATATGTAATGAAAAATTTAATTAATTAATTAATTAATTAATTAATTGACTTTGTAAAATTTTATAAGAGAAATTTAGAAATTGGAGGCAGTTAAATGAAATGGCTAGTAATTGATTAATTTAGTGACTAATTGATAATTAATTAGTTCTTTTCGATTCGATTTCGAAAACGCTATAGTGGGTGTCACGGACCACCATTAAATCGCCTACATCCTAAATAGCCTACCGGACGTATAGACAAGTTAGTTAGATCGGTTCAGAAAGTGATTCTGATAATAAAAAGTTGGTCTATCTCAACTCTTACTGGATGTTGCATACATCTGTACAAGCTGAACATACCCTTACACCACGAGCGATTTAGGATATAATGAACTGACTTTATTTAAAAAATCTTTGGCAAACTGAAGTCATGCCTAGTATTGCATTAAGTGTCGTTACCGAGCGAGCTAATCTACTAAAGTTGATATCTATGGTTAAGTGGTTAATTGATGTGTACAAAGTCATGCATTTGAGATTTGCTGTAAATGAGAGCAAATGCTGTATGAATATTATCTATTATTCTATTATCTATTATACTTTCATCTGCTTAGAATCAATGCGAAGCAATACCACATTGTGTGGCTTACTCTAATAGCTTGGCAAATATTTAATTGTTAAACTGTCGTCAGTAAATATTCTTTGAACTGCTTTAAGTGAATCCTCCTTATTTTCGCTTAGGTCGGCGTAACTTACTGCTCGTATTATTGATAAACAAGAAAATAATAAATATTTTTATTAAATATCTAAATAATCTTAAGAAAACCATACACAAACTAGAACTCATAGGATATAATTGAATAATTATTATAAGTAATGCCTGTGTTGTTCTATAACAGAAAAAGCTTAAAGAACAAAATTTGAATTTCTGATCTAATCACATATACATAATACAAAAGATTAAAAAATATTTTTACAAATACTGCTCTCGAACCTTAGCTTGCATTGGTTTGGCATAAATAAAAGACTGAATCTTGTAATGGTCGACGAACGGCATAAGTTAGTGTGTAATAATGCCAAAGCAAGGCTAAGGAATTTTACTTTAATTTATAATAATATAGAGGGAAAAAATAAAGTAAAAAATTGAAAATAATATTATCATTAAAAAAGCAGAAGTCCACGATGATCAGCATACAAGAAAAAAAAAAACAAAAAAAAAAGAAAAAAGCAAAGAAAATAATAAAAATAAAAGGAAAAAGTCTAAATACAAAAGCATGTGAGCGCGATATGCACAGCACACATGCTTGCTTGGCTGCCTGGCTATGCTAGATTTATCAGTACTTTAAGGTTTCACTTATATACATCGATTGAAGATAACATTGAATCTCTGATGTTCGCTCTCTTTCACACTTGCGTCTTTGTTCGAGAAGCTTTAAAGGGCGACATCTTACTTTGCTTAATATTAATAAGCGCAGAAAAGGTAAAGCATTGCTTACCGCCACCACCACCATCAGCACCACCATTACCACAACAACCGTTGTTGTCTACTGCATTTTAAAATATGTTTTCTGTTTATGTCTGAACATGTTTTTTCCTTTGTTTTTGCTTTTCCTTTTGCCTCTGCCTGGTACTTGGGGTCGAAGTAAAACAGCGTTTGCATGGTACGTGTTATGTATAAGAATTAAAATATACGGGTGTCCGATGGGTAGATGTGTTTGCATTTCAAGACAAAATGAAAACAAGTCTTTTCTTTTTTTCTCTCACTCTGTCATTCTTTACAGACACCTTCAGTTACTAAAAAGAATTTTTTTTTTTGCTTTTGTTTTCTTTTATTTTTTTTTTTTTTTTTTGCGAATTTAAGAAAAAAAAATTAAAACCAAAAAAAAAAAAAAAAAAAAAAAAAAAAAAAAAAAAAAAAAAAAAAAAAAAAAAAAAAGTGAAAAAATCAAGCAAAAAAAATGCATAGGCTTGCAATATGTAAAAGAAACTCCATAAAAGTGCAACCAAAACTCAAAATCGAGGAGCGCACAAAGGGAACAAGAGCGATAAGAAGGAGTAGTTTCCACATTTATTTACATTAAATGAAAAGGTAGCAACAATTATTTAATATTGTTAATGAAATAGTAAACAAAAATTAATTTTTTAACTTTTTTTCCCCATTGTCCGTGACTTGACACTCTCTTATTTCGGAGTGGCATTGAATAGGAGTAACCGAAAATTAAAGAAAAGCATTCAACCCAATGCAACGAATATGGTTATTGGAGTGACATTAACAGTATCTCGTCCAGTATGGATGGGAATAGGATGCATATATTGCTTTCCCTTTCTAGGCTTAACGGCGCGATGCCTGATAACACATGACGTGTGAAAACGCATATTCAGCAGCCTGAGGATAGTTAGTGCCCGAGTGCCAGATGGAGGTAGGCTCCCTCTGCGTTAAGCGAGGTCCATCTAAAACCTTTGCTTTTCTTTGGGTAAGGCATGCGATTGTAATGCAACGCCACATCGAACAAAGATTCTTAACGCGAGCCACTACAACACTCCCGCAATGGGTGATTCCCACTGTCAGGCCAAAGCTGGAAGTTTGTCAGCAAGGGCTCCTCACACCCCTTGATATCCGGGGCGTTGTAATTATTGTGACCACTAATATTACAAAGAAAGAAAAAATGTTAGATCCAAACTGAATTTTCGAATACCTTCACAATAGAGATGAAACAAAATATGTATGTAATAAATAGCTTGGGGTGTAGTTCGTTACAGGAAAATTTTAGGCGATTAGGTTAATTTTGGCCATCTTTTCACTTGAACAGGGCGTTTATTGGGGAAATCTGGTACAACACATATTAACGAAAATGTTTTCCATAATTTTGAACAGTGTTTTACCAAGTAACGGCACTATAGTAGGTAACAGCCCACTATTAAATATCCTACGTCCTTATTAATACAATTATGCATATAACGAATTTTCAAAAGAAGGCGTAATATATAGGACGTGGTCGGAAAAGTAGTCCGATCCCAATAATTTTTATTACCGTTTGTTCCTGGGCCAGAACATGCCTGTGTATCAAATTTCATTAAAATATCTCTAAAATTGCGATCTGCAGATTAAACAAAAAAAAAGACAGACGGATAGACAAGTGATTTGGACTCATCATCAGGGTGATAAAAGGCGGGTCTATCTAAAGTCCTTCCAAGTGTTACATGCATTCGCACAAATTTAATATACTCTTGTAGCACAAGTAGTGTAGAGCATAAAAATTAGGTAACATTCGATGTTTAAGATAATGTTTTAATGATTGCACTTCTTGAGTGAAAACAATCTCGTCAACCCAGTAAATCCTTGCTCAATATCCGTGATATTAAACTCGCAAATAAAGTCAATCGTTGAGCATACATCGTAATTGTCGGTATTTGCATGAAGGTCACCGATATATTCATTACTTCGAGCATTCCTTTATCTTAATGATACACAAGCGTCGCGTTAAAGAAAAGTATACTCGAAATAATCAACAATGCGACGAACTGTGAGCGTAGTTTGGACCGCTGCGACGACCGTAAATTGGCAAAAGTGTACAAAAGGTTACTAAGTAAGAACGATTACTTCGAGAAAAAAAAGAAAAACTTGGATGATTTCCAAACGTTATTGAAACGCAGACTAACACAAGAAGAAATTTTTTGATATTGAAAACATGTATGTACGCATAACGTTAAGATGAAATCACACCATTCCCCTGTAGAAAACCGCTTGGTAAGAAGGAATACTTTTCTTGCGGGTATTTCTAGAAACCAAGATCAGGATAACACTTATACTGGAAACACGCCTAATTTTGAGGTCTCCAGAGAAAATATAACCGAACGAAGGTCAAAGGTAGAGTATGATATAGACCAGCTTTGAGCATAACATCACGCCCATCTTTGGGTTCTCTAGATAGAAATTTCCGCGAACGGGGAGTATAGGTAGGACAAGATATAGACTCCCTTCAGTCATGACACGATGCCTAACATTGGGGTCTCCAAACAAAAATGTAGCCGAACGAAGATCGAATATACAGACGGGCTTCAATCATAGTATGATGCCCAATATTATGCTCTCCAAACAGAAATTGTAGCCGAACCGAACAGAAAGATAGGGCATGGCAGCCGAACGGAAATCATGGGTAGGGAAAGGTGCAGACCGCTTTCGGCATAACATCAAGTCTAACATTGGGCTCTCCAAATGGAACTGTAGCCAAATGGAGACCAAAGGTAAGGCAGGGTCTTAATCGGCGTTACACAAAACACCACGTGTATGTTTGGCCGTACGGGGACAGTAGGTAGGGTTGGGTACACACCGGCGTGGTCGTAACATCACGCCCATTCGGTTGGTTAGGTAAGTAAGCTTGGTGTGTCCATGTTTTTCTTCGCTAAGGTAGTAAGGAAAGGCATTTTTTTTTATTTGTAACCCCCTGGGGGATGTGCCAGATAAACCTGAGAAAAACACCCCCCCCCCCCCTTCACCCTCCAGCCACCCTCCATTACTGATCTACCTAACTTTCCCTGACAAGAGGTTGAGAGTTTACAATAACCTCGGTCTGGACAAACCTGGGTTCGACCTTTAAGTTCTTCTTTCTAAATAGCCCAATGTTGCCAATCCTGTCAGACACTTTAATATCTTCTTCTTCTGTTTCATACGATTACATTACAAATACATACAAATGTTTAGATACTTATCAATAAATCATTTGAGGTCAAGACATTACAACAATCAATCATACATTCTTGATGTTGTTTAGTTTACGCTAAAGTGTTGCTAAGTCTGAGCTCTTGAGCTCTCCGCTTCTCAACATATACATATATATAAGTTATGCTTAATTTATTTCAAAATATTTCCCAATTGTTCGCACAAAATAAAATTTAATAGCAATCAGTCTGTCTTTTGATTTTTAATTCGTTATAAATTCGCGTTGATTGTTAAGTAAAAGTTGGCTGTTTTCTTAAAATGAAACTTCGCAACAATTATTACTAATTATTAAGCTAAGTTTTGAAACATTAAATAATCGAAGCAAATCTTATGTAATCAAGTGTAAGTGGTAACGATTAACAATAATTTATAAAGCAAATATTTTTTTTTTCTTGCTTTTCAACGCCATTAGTTTAAACATATTTCTTGAAAAGCTTTCGTTTTTTCTGCAACATTTTAATGTCATTAAAATTGTATAAACTTTTTTTAAAAATTTTTCCATTTTTTTTTTTTTTTTTAATATATCAGGAAATAGTTTTTTAATATTTTATTTAAACCGCTAACAGCGATAACATTACAAATATTAACCTAGTTTTAGTTTTTCTAATTTCTTCTCTCGCTCTTTTGCTCTAATAAAACAGCAACTAAATATTATTTGTTTAGTTGTACCAGCAAAAAAAAAAAAAAAAAAAAATTATTTTCCCTCTCTCTCTGTCTCTCTCTCTCTGTCTGTACAACTATACAAGTTATACTATATATATCGTTCCCTTCGCCTGTAGTTGACACAACTTAAATATAAAGTGAAAGGGTGTGTGAAGAAATATTATTCATAAAGCAAAAGAAAATAAAGAGTTTTCTAAACAATGTTTCGTTGCCTAGCATTTCACGTACTCTTCATATTAAATGAACAGACATTTTCTGTCGTTATTTAAGGGGCATAACTACATAGTCGTTGATGTTGCCCACCCGGGGGCAACGAGTTTATGATTTTTTTTTTTTTTGTTTTTCGTTGTTAATTAGTTAGTGTTTCGTGTAATGTGGAAGTAGGTTGTGATTTTTTGTTTTTTTTTAACTTTTTTTCAACATTCGAGTTAAACGAAGCATTTACGTAGTAAATTAAGTGAAAGGGATTTATTTTTGAAAATAAACGACAAGAGTTTTTCTCAAAATTTTATATAAATATAGAGTGTGGAAGTAAACGTTAACCATTAACTTATGTAACGCATTTCCCCAAAAGTACTCGTTGAGTCAACTTTCTTTCCCTTTCATATCTTTCATAAACTTGCCTTAGGTTGCCTTAGATAAACTAATTTTTATGCTAATGATTATCATTTGATAATTACTTCACATCAAATAATTTAGGTTCTCTAAAGAAAGAAAATCTTTAACAAATATTCGTGCAATCGATTAAATTACGAAATAGAAACGAATGGTTTTTCCATATCGCATGAAATGCATACTTTCTTCGTTGACATAGGGTTTTAAATTGATCCAGCTATGTTTGTCGGGCGGTCCACTTAGTTGTTGTCTGTTATTGGAACGCCCACCACGTCCTAAACACTGAGAAAGGAAAGTGGCGATTATCTAAAAAACGAAAACTCGTTTCATTCATTCCTTCCAGAACTATTTCGTCGTCTTTATAATACACAGATGACAATCCTTATTAACTGCTTGACCTATCGCAAGACATTTTTAAAACATAAGCGCCGAAAACTGTCAACATGACTCTTGCATTTCGACCGACTTTGGTGCCGTTCTATCATTCTCGCTTTAACCCTTGCACGATGTTCGCTCGATTAGTCCGCTGTTTTCAGATCGTTTATACAGATTCAAGTCTCGTCTCTTCACATTAATCGCAAAATCTCGCAAAACTCACTATTGTATGTCTATAAAAACATATGTAACTCTCAGGTAATCGAATATATTGACATGAACTTGTACACAGATGTCAAAGAAATTTAAAAAAAAAAAAGCAAATAAATGAAAATATTATAGTATTTACAGTGGCCCACCGTCATGTGTCCTATGCGATGATACAGTTAACGAATTTTCAAAATAAGGCATTGCATGGGAAGTGACTGAAACAATGAGTTGGAAAGTTCATCATTGGTGTACATGGACAGACTAAGTCTAAATCGATTCAAAAAGTGCTTCTGAATAATAACAAAGATGACTTTATCTCAAATCCTTCTGATTATTATATACATAGGCATGGACTTAACATAACCATGTACGACAAATGATGTAAGGGATAAAAATAATTTCACGATTTCACAATACGCGGGCAGTTGAAATGAAAACCTCACCTCATACTTTGTTAACAATTTTATTTGTACTCGAAGTTCATGACAACAGATTAAGCTCGAAAAGGGTCATGCTTCACTTTCAAGTCCAATCGACAAGTGTATATATGTAGCAGAAACAGGTCATATCTAAAGAAATGCTAAATATAACTTAAAGTCTTAATACAAAACTTGATCCTACTATTTTCGCTACAAAACTAAGAGCTCGGGGTAAAACTGACAAGCCAGCAACTGATGAAAGGTGCTGAGATTTGTATAATATCTGACCGGGAAAAGTTCCTGGTTAGTAGCAGTAAAATACACTGCAAGGCGAATAGAACTTTCTCTCGTATCTATTCTAAGTAATAACCATCATCGCGCGTGCATTAATCTTTAATCTAACTTTCTTGATGAAGTACTTGGCCAAGTCAGACTGTCCAACTATCAGCAGGATGTAGGAACTTTTACAAAGCCGCGCATCTGATGTATAAAACTAACGCATACCACATGCGTAAAGTTTGAAACTATTTTCATATATAAATTTTCGAAATGTCTTCAAGTCTTTCCCGGGAGTATAAAAACTTGAGATACCTTTGCATTACAAGTTACAAGCTGTCGCAAGTATTGAGTTGCAAGTTGTTACCGCTAGCAAAGAATAGTGGATATAAAGATCTCTTGCATACACAGTTCGCCGACAGACTTCAATGAATTTCATAGAATGTGTGTTAAGTGTCGTGTATTTAAAATTTAACGCAAACCTCTTTTAGTTGTGTTCTCTTTTATTTTTCAACTTATTAATAGTTACGAAATCTGCTGGCCCTACCTATAAGGTACACCGGTATCTTGTTTTACTTAATATATTTAGATTTAAAATAATTTCCTTTTCATGCAACGTCTCGTACGTTTTAATGTAATCACGCAACCTAATGGCTATAATCATTATGTCTGACCTTTTATGTTATGTTAAAGACTATGCTCTGCTGGTCTTATTGAATTTCTTAAATGCTATGCGAAGTTTGCAAGTAACTGCTACGGTAAATGTATAAAAATTTAACGCTTGATTTCATTTTTCGTGATTTTGTTTCCTTTGCTAGTCACTCCGCTATATTCGATCAGGAGGGGGGAGATATAGAGAAAGGGAGCCAGTGAGTGAGGGAGAGGGATAGGGAGAGAGGGAGAGGGAGGGAGAGAGAGTGACAGAGGGAGAGGGAGAGAGAGAGAGGGAGCATTTTTATCGTTAAGAGTTTTAGATTTTCATTATGCGGAAAGAAAACCAAAACAAGTTATCCCGCTTAGGCTTCGGCTTCGGCTTCGGCTGCCTAAGAATGGTGACTTAACATTCCACTCTTCCATGCCACATGCATCTTGTTTGGCCACACGGCAACAAATTTAATAAATTTCTTTCAAATTCTTTTTGTTTTTTGGTTTTGATAACAATGTATTCGCGAAGCTTCGTGTACCGTTATCGGTACACGTCACGAGCAGTGTTATAAAGATCATAACTTCCCGTGAAATAGTGATAATATTAATTAATTGTCCGATTCCTACATCGTAAAGAAAACAATTGAGTTTAGCTTTCAACCGGCACTTTGACGTGCACTGTAAACGGTAAACGTGACAGGACAAAGGTGACAAATGTAAATGTATTAACTGGAATGTGATCTAACATATATTTAAACTTAATTTCCAATCAAAATTTATTATATTGCCTATATGTACGATAACTATTAGTGATAAAAATGATTGTTTTTTTTGAAACATTATTGACTCTAGTGGGCGTGTATAGGTGAGATAATATCATTATTCTTGAAATTTATTTATTTTAATTTTTTCCTCTCAATTTCTATGCTTTTAGCAATTCCCACAGATGTGGACAGATGCACGGACCCAGCAAACTTGCCTTTTAATTTAATGCTGACTGGCTGTGTATAAATCTGGGCAACTATCAACAATCAACATCATATAATCAATATGTACTGAGCCAATTTTTCGTTGCTAACGATATTATTCAAGCATTTCGATAACTGGCAATAATAAGTACAATGGAATTAATAATTTTGCTTAAACCCAACGGAAAATTATATTCAAAAGTTGCTCATTTTTGTTTTTCGATTCTTGTTCCTCGAGTACTGGGCAACACATTTACACACAATTTGATCTTAACTTTAGGTCAAATTAAATTTTAACATATTTTAATAATAAAATCCCTTAATGAAAACTGCAATAACGCTACTCCTCTACAAGTTTACTCCTCTAAATGATGGCCATCGGTATAAGTGACTCAGATATTCCTTAATAAAAATATATTTTAGGTGATCTTTGAATTTTGGTTTTTATGAAAGCGTAATAACAATTGATTAGTTTACACACGACTTACAAGGACAACGGCTTTACGAAAAACTTTTCTCGTGCAATAGATTTCGCCATTTCTATTAATGGATTAGATTCCTTGTTATCTACGAACTTAAGGCATTTACTTACATTTCTCTCAATAAAAGAAAATTCATGTTTTTTCGTCTTTGTCTTTAGTGTAATTTCTGTCAACAACATGTAAAATTATAAATATTTCAGGAAAAAAAAAAGAATCCAGAGAATCTAGAATCAATAAAAAAATATCTTAATTTCGATCCTGCCTTGTGGGGTTTATTTTTATATCTTTCAGGATAAATAGCTTGTTCTTACCATATGTCCTTTACTGTTACTGTTGTGCAAAACTTGTCTGTCAAGGATTTTTCGGCTTTTCAAGATAGCCGATGAATATCACTCTTTGGGCGGAAAGTATCATAGAAACAATTGATCGAATTTTCTTCAATTATTTGTTGCGTTAATTGGCGCTTTGGGAAATTTGATCACAGCTCCAGGTGTTAAACGTGTTTGCAGAACTATGCTTTGACTCACTAACCTGTTGTTCTTTTTTGCTACAAAAGCCGGATAAGGTTTTTCCTTAACGAAACTTGTTGCTACTGTTACTAAGTTGATTTTTTTGATATCCTTCACCACTTGTGTTGCAGAGTATGTACAGTTTGTGCGGACGGTTGTAAGAGCCAGAACGCCCACCTTTTATTATACCAATCAATTTCGAATTGTTTTCTGATTCAATCCATGCTTGTCTGTTCGTCCGTCCGTTTGATGTTCTTGTGATCAACGTGCAGTTCACAAGTTTTCAGATATTTTAATGGAATTTGGTCGACTGACAAGTTTTGTTCCAAGAAAGAACGCTTCCCATATAACATATTGCTTCGAAAAGTAGTTACATGAATAACTGTATAAAGCGAAGTGGTGTAGGTTATCTAAGTAAGGTCGGCTTCTACTAAGGTCGAGGAATTCTTACTTGTTTGTGTGTTAAGTTGTAACTTGTTATTAAAGGATTAGAGAAACGTCGCTTACGAAAATTTTTAAAAGAGATTAAGAATTTTCGAAATAATGTTAATAACGTTTAGATGAAACTAACGGTTAAATAGTTTTAGGATTTTTTTTTTTTTTTTACGTCTTGTAATATACGTACTACACACTTGATTGTCGATTTAATGGTAATATGATTTAATATTTACTTATGCGAGCATGATTGCATGTACACGCATATACACATTTATATATAAACATTTAATTCATTTGCATATATTTTTCTACTTACAAGTTATTGATATTCAGTTTATAACACACTTACCTGGAAAAGAAAGAATAAGAAAAAGTTATAAAAAAAAAAACGGTTAATAAAATAATTATAAAAATATATATGAATAATATATATATGCATATATGCATATATATATATATATATGTATATACTCATAGTAATAAGATCCACATAAACAGCATGGTTTCTAATGAAGAACTCAATTTACTTATTAAGAAGAAACCGAAACTAGAGGAGAGAAATTAAATGATAAACGTAAGGTTAATGGCCAAAAATAATTATTCAGAAATGGTGAAATTAGTCAGGTAAAATAAACCGAAAATAATTCATAATAATAAAGAGTAGAGCGATTTTTCGATTGCATAAAAAATCTATTGATTCCATATAATAATCAAAAGTAATTAACGAAATAATAAATTATGTAAATACTTTTCGGGGCATAAGCAAGCGTTGGATCTTCTTGCAGCGATATATCCGATATTTCTTAAGCGCTATTTGATTACGGAATCCAATAGAAGAACAGTAACAATTCGGTATCCATTACGATGCGAAATATTTGAGGATAAACTTGCCTCAGGTTATCAGGCCATTATCCCAATTATCCCATTAAACGCGCAATTCGAAACGATGTATACACTGATTAATATATCAAGTAAGAGACAAAGTTTACATGCGATTTTTGATCGATTAAATTCGATTTTATCGATTTTATCCATTTTTTTTTTCGTCCGTCTTAACTTCTCTAAGATGTGGAGTTTATGATGCATTTTAAAATTGTATGGATCTGAAATCGTATATGAAGTCAAATGACATTCGTAAGTCTAGCCCTTACGTTCTAACGATGAAACGAAGAACAATTTTTTTTTAACAAAATTATACTTAGCGATGCGTCAGTCATTCATTCATTACAGAATTTACCGCATTTTGCCAGAGTAGCGATCGAAAGCTACCTAGCAACGCAACTGCAGCAGAAAGAAAGCAAATATTTGATTGAGAATAAAGCAGTAGCCGTATTGAGATTTTGAAAATTGAATTCCTCCGACAACTGAAAAATTGAATTTCAACGAGGCTTCAGCAAAGCAAGGCCACTCATTCGGGGAATGCCCCTTAACCCACTAACACGGTCCCGGTCAAAAATAAGCGAGTTGGGGAAAGTGATGACTTTATGACTTTACCGAACGAGCATACACTGTCGCTGATACGACCAAAGTCAACTCTACCGAAACGATTTATTGAAAGCGTAGTTGCGAGTCCTTATAATGTAAGCGTCATTATTGATGAGCATACGCAACGACTATCCGCTTTTATGGGTAGCGTTTATGGCGAACTAACGTACACAGGCATGGGCGTGTGTATGTGGATTCAAGCATGCATGTGTTTGTGTATTCAAAAACTTTTTGCTTGGTACTAAAGATTCTTTGTGATGAATTTCTTCTCATAATTTTTTTTTTTTTTTTTTTATGACTGCAATAAATATACTTTTTCTTTAGTATATAAAAATTTATTCCTGTTTGCGACGCAGTACGTTTCTACAGCTTGTGAATTTTTTTTTTTTTTTTGGAAGAATTTTTAAATTAAAAAAAATATACACAATATTTTGTGGTATGCAAGTACTTTTCAGAATTTTTTTTTTGTGCTATTATTGCTCTTATTATTATTATTATTATTATTATTATTATTGAATGGATATAGAGAACGCCTTCCTTTTTTTTTTTTATTTGTTACATCTTTGTTGAACAAGAGGCAAACCCCTTAAGCGTAAAAACTGTTTCTCTTTTGTTTATAGTTATGAGGGTTTCGCTGCTGCTGCCATTATTTGGCATGCAGTTCTTTTGTTCGCTTGCAAACAACAACGAGGTAAAGAAAAGGCTTAAAAATATCTTGCAAGGAGAGGAATGACTCTTGATTATGTTTGAATAACACAAAGAATATATTTAAAGAAAAGACGGCAGCAGGAACATTAGTTATGCAAACAACAACCACAACCACAACAACAACTACAATAACAAATAACAGCTGTTAGCTCTAACTCAAGCACAAAGTAATTTTTCAAGTGAATTATTGTAACGGAAAAAGAAAGAAATGTTTAAAATAACAAACAAAGGACGCAGAAAAGCGTTGAAAAAATCATTCAAAACAAAAGAGAATTCTTTGAAGAAAATATTTCAGAGAAAGAGAGTAACGCGACTAACCTTACCCTCGCACCTTCTCGCAACAATCGCAATATTGTTTTAATCAACCGATTAATTCGAGCCCTATTTGCACTGATGTTTTAACTTTAACTTTAAGATAAACATTTACGTATGCTTTACTATTTCGTTTTTTTTTTTTTTTCTCTTAACTTTTTTTCTCTAACCTAAAAGAATTACGATGAGATCTATTTTCGAATTTCATATTGAATCTAACGCCACCAAGTGCAGGCATATGTGTATCAAGTTTGAATTTTAATGGTACGTTTTTTTAAGGTTCACAAAATTTCAACAGTGCAGGGACAGATTGACGGAAATGTTGATTTCATTTTAAACCTTTTGCTGATGGAAAACCGGATTGCCGAATAAATAATTAACTGAATTGTAATCGAAACGATACGCTCTAGTGTACTCTACTTGCTTTGATGTTAGACAAAATTTTATCCGCTACGGAGGGCAATCCTCACTATGCCATTAGTAGGAAGTGCTAATACAAGTCATGCGAACACACAATATATTTATCAATTCGATTAGCATCTATTCTAACTTGAGATTCTAATCCGATGTAAAATATGTATGTAAAAAAAAATTTGTCAAAAACCGACTGTTAAATTGATTAAAATTAACCAATTAAAAAAAGAAGCCCTCATCGCTTAGAAACACTTGGAACACTATAAAGTTCATAACAATCAAATTTGCCTTTAGTCGATTGAGAATTGAAAGATCTAAGAATACGCTCCATAGGTCTGCGTTCGTAAACTTCACTGGAAATATTGCTTTTTTGAGTCACACAAAGAATTCAACTTTTCATAAAGGCTGTCAAGAAGCATTGGTAAATATCTAAAGCAGTGTTTAAGACGATAAGAAAAATAAACAAATAAACAAAACAAGTAAGAGAATTATATTCGTCGGAAATCGAATCTCGCATACTCGCATAACTACGCTTTTCGCATTCTACTCTTTAAGTTCTTTTATTTGATAACCATTACCACTGGCATTAGTAGGAAAAAATTAATCCACCAGGTCGCGGTGTCTATCTGTTCATTTTAGAGTTAACCCATTCTTAGGCAGATAATATGGCTTCATTTCAGGACAGGACAAAAGCAGTTTTAAACCTCAAAAAAGTAAAAAAAAGATAATTTAATCGTTTGTAACTTTATGTGGACATAGCCGATTTTTGCCATTCTTCCACATGAAGAGTAGAGTGTTTCGCCAAGTGAATGTAAAAAATTTGAGCCTTCTATCGTTTATAGTTTCTGAGTAATGAGCGCCACAAATTTTTGTTAGAAAAAACTGAGTTGTGTTTAATTTACGCTCGACTGCGGGCCTCTACTCTGACCAATTTGACCCAGTTTCATTGTCAAGCTGCATGCAAAGACTTCCAATGTTTCTACCAAATTTGAAGTCGATATTTTTATTTTTGCGATCAACAACGAATGCCACACAGACACACAGACGGATAGACATGGCTAAATCCATTTGGAATTTTGCGATGATCAAAAATATATATGTTCCTTATAGAATCTCTGAAGCTTCCTTTTGGGTGTTACATACATTATGGAAAAAAACAAATTGAATCCACCTTACAGTGGTGGGTAAAAAAGGTGGTGAAATAAGATATTATCTTGTAATTTATCCTTAATGTTTCTCCTGCCAAGTTGCGTATGACTATATGCCATTTTTATGCCATATGCGCTCTTTTCGGTACACGCTAATAAATTTAATAGTTTTTAAATGAACAATTTTTCTTTGCGTTTCTGTGAGAGAATGAACTATACGCCATGTCATCGATGATTGTTATCGATGCACGCCTTAAACAGCGTTACATGCAGTGTTGCAAGCATAAATTACAATTGCGTTACTTCTTTCCTACCATCACCGCGTTGAACGCATAGGCCACGTTCCCTAACTGATAATTCATTTATACATGCACATATATACATATGTGAATCTTAATTTAAAAATTATAATATGGAGTAAAATTATAATAGCGCTTGAGAAAGCAAAAAGTGGCTAAGCCTAAATTGGCTTAGAATCAATCAAGTTTGTTTTTGTTGTTGTTCATTTTTACAATATAATGATTTACTTGTTTTGACAATCTGTCGAAATATAAATATAAATATAAAGATCTTATGTGTTTTCCGTTAATTCATCAATTTTTAGAATTCGAAAATCAAGATGTTTTTCTTACATATCAAAAATCGCTTATGACGTTTTCTAAATTTTACGCAGCTAAAAATATGTATACGCAGTTAAGTGCTTTAATGACATATACGTTGGGCAACGTACATTATATTAGAAGATATATCGTGATTCTATCCACTATCTCCTGCGAAGAGGTGAAGTGTGTAATCAAGATTGATTTTGATTGATATTTGAAAGGCAAAATATTTTAATTATTGATTTGTTATTATCGAAGTTATATTCGAACTCTATAGTTATCGAGTTCAGCTAAAGCCGGGATATAATCGCCACCAGAAGTAATTGGACGGTTTTCGGAAAATCAAGGTCATTATAATGAATTTTTGCAAATCACTTTAGAGATACGTTTTCCGCTTTCCGCTCGAGTCAATGCCACCGGTGTAAGAAACCTTTCGTTACGGCATTATTCGTTTGACAGTCCGATCAAAATGTTAAAACTACCTGACTGTGTGTGAGGACTATGTCTACCCTATTTGTTGGTTTTGTGCATTATACAAATCATTATTTAGTTTCAGTGAAACGTATTTGCTTTATTTTTAAAATGTAGTTTTTCATAAGCATCGAAATCTTCCTAAGCCGAACATAATATCGGTCTATGTTCGTTCCTTAGTGATTTTTTTTTTTCAATTAGAAACACTCCAACGGCACATTTTTTCTTTTCAAATGAAAAGAAGAGAAATGAAATGCATTCTTTTCTATTCTTCTAGTGCTTACACCGAATATAGATGAAATCTATTAGTCATGAAGATAATTATTATTGATGTTATTGTGTTTGTTTTGTGTTATTCTTTGATTATTTACGCTGTGACATACATAGCCGAAGACTGGCAAAGATAATGTCGGTTGGTTTGTTTGGTTGATTTACTCGCTTCGTATCATACAAATGAACCAGATACAAAATATGCAATACGTGGATCAATAAATCCCGGGACAAAAGAGGGAAAAAAATTTACTTTTCTTTTTCTTGTCAAAATGAAATTTTATTCCTGAATATATCTCGCTTTTCTTAAATTTCGTTTTTTTTTTTTTTTTTAATAGATTTAAATCCGGGGCATACCTTTGCTGTTTGCAAAACAGGCAACAGGTCATATAAGGCAAACAAATCTGGAACAAGAAAGGGATCACATCGCAATTAAATCTTTAATTTTGCCATCATCAGCAAATTGATGTTTTTCTTTCGGTGTGGCCAACTGGGCATGGTATCTTTTCGGAAAACAGTTTTCCCGTAACCTAATTCTCGAGCAAAAAAGTGAAGTTCTTGCAAATCCACTTTTCATTTTTGTTTAACCACATTTTCTTACGTTCTATCCGTGCAATAAGGTGAGCACTAGGAAAAAGTAAGCAAAGAGAACGAGATAGGGAGATGGTGGATGTAGTATAGTGGATGTTATGCCTTTACCGACTGACGACCAAAGTGAAATCAAACCGGCGAGCATTGACTGGATAATCGTAATTCTTACCCAGTAGGTTACCCATGCGGGCAATCTGCCGACAATCTGCGACAGTCTCTTCTTTTCGACGTAGTAAAGTGTTGCCATTGCTGGGTTTAAATGGAGTTTTTTCCCCCTTCACCAAGGGGCAAAGTTTATTAATCAATAGATGAATTTCGGACTTTCCCATTGTTGTAAAAATAGTGCAACTCGTAAACAAATGATCGAAATGATGACAAGCATCGTTTAAGGATTGGAACCCTTTTTTAAAAAATTTATATGAATTTTGTTTTCCCCTTTTTCGTTAGACACGGTATCTATATGTCAGTTCCGAGATTTGTTGACCGAAACGTTATGGTAAATACAAATAATAAATAATGACAATAGGAGCAGACAGCGATAGTTGTGAAAAAAGAAGAAGAAAAACACATAAACTCTATAGCAATGGATAATAACTAAAAGTATCAAACAAAGAGAGAAACAATGGTTTCATTTATCAAATCATATGTACGCACATCCATTGAAACAAAATCAAATACTATAACACAATATGAATAGGATATGCTTTGTATTAGCTATAGCACTATTGCACAAAGAACATTATGGGCGGGCAAGGCAGACCATTAAGGTACTCTACACCACTTACAGTCCTTCATTCATTGCCGTCCGCGAGCGCACCAAAAGTTATACATTATTGTTAGATGAAGCCACACTGTCCGTATGGGCGGATTCTTAAAACATGAATAGAACAATTTTGGCCCATATTTACACAAACTTGATTTACTTGTCAAAGATTTTATAATTTTTCAAATGCTTCCGGCATAAAAAACTACTAGTTGAAGTTTGCCGGCATGTTATGGGCTTGCTTTCATGCGGGTCCCTGTACGTGTTGAAGGCTAAAAAGTAGATCTGTACGATCTAAATTTCTTGCAATGAATTTTTATGCCAGTTTGCTACACTATGCAACAATTTTCATAGTAAAATACATATTGAACATAAAATTTTTTTGCTAAATGGTTTGCTATTCGTAAGAACCCTTATAGGGGATCGCGTCAGAAAAATGAATCAATATGATTCAAATTTGGTCCGATTGAATTTTACATCAAATTACTCTCAATAAGAAACTTTCATCATAAAAAGTCAAAAATTGGAACATTCTTGCCATCTAAAGACTTCTTTTTCATTATAACACAATTGTGATTAAATTCTAAACTGAACTTGGAAATGATCAATATACTGGAACGACATGGCTAATCCGAAGCGTATGCATAGCGAAACTTGATTAGGCAGTCCCTCTGCCCGATTTGAAAAGTTTAAAAAAATGTTCAAACATATATTCGATCAACAAATCCTAGCTAGGCATCTGATATCTATATCTATTGTCGAGTGTACATGCAAGGAGCTGTATACCTGAAACTCTCTTTTAATCGACACATTGGCAAAAGTACGTATCAATCATTTAGATGCAGTGGAATTACAACACAGTGTGATAGCAATTCTGTGGATCACTTTTCAATATCATCTATACTTTTACATGGTTTCTCGCATTCGTCTACACACTAATATTAGAGAAAGAACTTCCGCAAATTCTAGGCTATCAATGGTGTTCGCATAAGAGATCATTCGGGATCTTCAAAAAAAAAAAAAAAAAATTATTAAAAATGTGAGCTCAACACGTGATACAAAGCACCTCATGCAAGCTGATGAAATTGCTAGAACCTTGACACACTCTCTCTCTCTCGCTCTGGTCGGCTGGTAGAACACAAATTTTGGAAAATTTAAGCAAAACAGTTTAGGATATATATTGACATGATTTTATTCGCATGTCTGTAAGTTTTGTTGATCTTAATTCTCGTTGCTTCAACAATCGCAGGTGGCATGCGAGCGTTCACTTGTCAAATCTCTTATGCACATTTTGTGATGTTAGAGAGGAATGCATGATACAACAGTTGTGACCCGTGGTGAATAAGAAAATGTGTAAACAATTGTTATACGCTTACCTGGCATCGAACCAAAGCAAATAAATATTAATTTTTACTTGGAAATAATTTTAACCGAATATTTTTCAATTATATTGCCTTTCTAATCTTCCTCTTGTTCTTTTTTAGACAAAGACCACACCTGGATTCTCTAGGTCTTTTGGAAGGTCTTTTTTTTTTTTTTTTATTATTTCCAATTATGAAAAGAATTAAGCAAAAAGATTAATTAAGATTTTAAGCACTTTTTCTCAAAAAATCGATTCACCATAAAAACGTTCGAATGAAAGGAAAATTATTTTCGTTCCGTTGTTGCTTATATAATATTTTCACAACACTTAAAAAAAAAAAAAAAATTTCCACTTTTAGTTGAAAATCTTTGTTGCTGCTTATATCCTGCAAGTTGTTTTTTTATTTTTTTATTCAATGCTTGTGCTTACAACTCTTTGTGCATTAGTTCCAAACTGCTAGTTACTAGTTAGACGCTTTAAATGATTTAAATGATTTTCGTTTTAATTCTTGTGAAATAACTTTTAAGACTACGAAAGAATTGTTTAAATAATTATTTTTCTCTTAGCTCATTATTTGTTTACAAAAGCACTGATGATTATAAAAATAATTTAAAACCAAATATTTCTTATCTCAAGGTATTTGAAGACTTCCATTAACGAATGGAATGAGAAAAGAAAGGCAATAACTATTAAAATCGACATTTATAGCTCCGCCAAAATAATTGAGAAATTAAATTAAATTCTGTTCTGCTCTTTACTGCTTCTTATTTTATTTCACTTTTCTACTTATACTCCCCATCGCTTGCGGTAAAGGGTATATTAATTTTGTGCGGACGTACGCAACACCCAAAAGGACTTGATATTGACCGACCTTTTATTATGCCGATAAAGAAAATAATTCTGAATTCTAATATAAGTTTGTCTGTCCGGCTGTCCATGTATTTCTGTGTTGACCCAAAGACGTATGCTATTGAAAATGGTTCGGATCGGACTACTTTTCTGCTATAACGCCTTCTCGTAAATACTTTCTATATGAATAACTGTAGGGTGATGTAGGGTAATTAGTGGTGAGATGAGACTCATTACAGTGCTTTTACTTATCTATTTTTCATATTACTTCAATCAAGACTCGTAAATAAATATTGTTTTTAGATTTTTTTCGCTATTGTCACAATCACCCTCACATGACACGCTACTCAATAAGTTTGCACGTTGAGGTCGCCATTATTTGCACCCATATGATTTTTAGATAGTACGAGCCTTCAAACAAAATGTGTTGTAATATCATGACATTATGGACATTAGTTTAAAGTGCGTTATAATGACGAAATTGCGAACAAAAAAAGAAGAAATGATTCGTAATCCTACGAACTTATTGAACACGTGTTATATGCATTTTATTGTTACTTACTCAATAATTAATTCTGCATTTACTTATCAATATTGACTTGACGAAATGTTTTTTTAAAAATTAAGAGACTTCAACACATTTAAGATCCTAAGTCTAGGGGGACGGAAGCCAGCCATTCAGCATTCTAATGAGAGTTATTATTACATAACACTATAAATAAATGATGATGAGAAATTTCTAGTTCTTTGCTTCCGAATTGAAGCGAAAAATTTTAGATGATTTATACCACGGGGTGGAAAAGTCTTTCCATTACCGGGACAATTGCAGTTTTCATAGCACGGTAGGAGCCAGAATCGCCAGATCGTTCATTTTATAGCTTAACGAACAAAAAAAAAAAAGAAGAGGAAGAAAACCTAAACACATTTCACATTTGATGGTTATACAGCTAGACCGGTAGTGAATGCAGATACAAACCACTTCCAGCATTGCCATGCGCGAGCAAACTGAATTATATGAAACTTTAAACGTAGAGGGCCGCCATTTGCCCCTGCCCGATTGGGATGGACCAAATAATTCATTTTTATTGCGTATAACATACTTTTGATTAGTATAGTACCAATAGTGTAAGTAAATTAACACTTATCATATTATCGAAAGCGAAAAAACTCTGAACACGCACATACACTTTCCAAGTGTATTTGACTTGAAATTTTAATTCTTTATATTTTTCTGCAAATTTTTTTTCGTATTATTTTCTTCAGAATGAATACATTTTTCTTTTATTTTAAATTTTTGACTTATACCATGTTTATATAATCATTTATATGTATCTATATACCAAACATTTGTTATTTGTGTTCAATTTTATAAATAATTACCTGTGATACGGGACAAATAAAGTTGGTGGGGATGTATGTAAGACCCAGAAGGACTTACAATAGACATGCATTTTATTATCAGAATCATTTTCTGAATCAATTTAATAAGCCTGCCCGTCTATCTATACGTTCGTATGTCCGCCGCTTTGAAGCTACAGCAAATTAACTCACACCTCGGTCTACCACATACCAAATAAGTGTTCTCATGATTAATAAATCTTTATATGGCAATCAGTTTTAATTTTTAACATTTTCCGATGAAATTTACTCACAATTGCAATTTGATATAAAAATAGATCGTAACATATTTGGATCATAGCTGTAAGTCTATTTCTCGGAGCGTTTCTCATATAAAAATTCTTATGAAATCTTTTTTTTTTTTGGACAAGAAAGCGGAATTATGAGTACTTTGTGATAGAGACAGTTGGAGAATAATAAGGTTACTAAGAAGAAAATTTATTTCGCCAAATTTGGATCACATTAGTTGGCAGAAACTCAACAATATAGGGACTCTAGTGAAAAATATGGCTTTACATGGAAATAGAACATCATTTTTGGTATCTTATCGCTTAAATAAATGAAAAGTTCTGTTACCACTATTTTGTACTTATCACTGAAGGCCAAGGAGTATATTCATTTTATGAAAACGTTTGCAACTATGAGACCCTATTAAGTATATTTATATATATATACATATATATGCATATTCATGATCACCATCAAGTTCTCAATCAAGTTAAGCATGTCTGTCTATCCGTATGCCTGCACACCTATCTGTCCGTCCGTCCGTCCGTCCGTCCGTCCGCATGTCTATGTAATGTATTTTGAAGCTTTCGGCTTCAAAGCTCGCCTGAAACACTGGAAGTTCTTGTACGCAGATCAATGATAATGATTTGAGCAATAATGAAAGTTGCTCGAAATACACGCCCACAGTAGCGCATAAAGTGGACTCAACAAAAACTTATGGTTTTTGCTCATTACTCGTAAATTGTGAAAGATAGAAGACTGAAACTTTCTATATTTACTTTATTAGTACTATTCATGCAAAATAAGGAAAAAATTCAGTTACGCCCACACAAAGTCATGAGTGATCAAATTTTTATTTTCTTACAAGTGACAAGCAAAGTGGTTTAATTTCGAAATTAAATATCGCGGATGTCAGGACGTGATGGAATAATTTTTTCTCCAAAGTACCGCTGATAACTATAAAATCAGAGGACTTTGAGCGTAGATATCGATAGGAAAACGGTGATGGGTATAAAAGGTTCGGTCGAGCCCCAACTTACTTGTTTATTTATTTTTTTTTTCCTAAGAATTTCTCACTTCAACTATTTCGTTTACTTGTCAATTACTTCCTGACTCGTTTTTATTGTATTTGAGAAGTTTTCAAGCTATTTCTGTTGGTTAGATGTGATTATATTATACTTTCGATTACTTATTGATTAGATTAATAATATCGTGTAGATTATTGTTTATCATAACCTCGAACGTAGCAGAAAGTCCGGTTTTTTTCTCTTTTCCTTTTTTGACTAAAAATCCTAATCTGTTGCATTTTTCTATAACTTTTCTAAATAAATAAAAATTTGTTTTATATAAATTTCTCGTTTTACACTGTTTTTATAATCATCTGTATATATGAAGATTTACAATTTGGTCCTTAGTTTATTACGCATTTCTTTTCTTTGTTTTGGTTATGTTCTTTTAATTTTTTAATTAATCTCTTTCTTAGAAGAATACTTAAGCCATTTTCATAATCATCGGTATTTATTTATTTGCTATTTATTTCTTAATTTGTTTTATTTTTTTCTTGTAATCGTTTTTTAGTTAACTCTATTCAGTTGGTGAAATAAATCTTTTCAAATAAACAAGAATTTTTTTTTTATTTTTTTTTTTTTTTATCAAACTGTCTGTATTTAGTTTTTACGTTAGCACCTGTTTTCAAAGACCACTCTTCGTTTATCGTCTTTCATCTGAAAAACTCTAATCATTAAAAGCCTTTTCGTATTAAGAAGTGAAACCAGTTTTTTTTTCCATTTATTTATATAGATATATATATGTATATATATATGTATATATGTATATATATATGTGTGTATTTATGTGTATATTTATGTGTATATATATATATATATATATATGTATATATATATG
>KK502511.1:538545-573675 GCA_000688735.1 Glossina austeni
TTATTTGGTTTATTATCTCTTTCTCGACAAAGAAAATAAATTAAAAGGGAATATCAAAAAAAAAAAAAAAAAAAAAAAAAAATTAAAAAAAAAAAAAAAAAAAAAAAAAAATTGATAATAAGAAAAAAGTAAATAAAAAATTCACACCCCTGACCTAAACATAAACATAAACGGCTTTATTTCAAACCGGTTGCATGGTTTTAAATATTTTTCCTTTTTTTTTGCTTTTTTTTTTTGCTTTTTTTTGTTTAAATGTCTTCACAAATGTGTTTAATTCAAGATCACATTTGAATTTGAACGATAAACCGCTTGATACTACCGATGGTAATTTAAAGGTTAAATAACCGTTTCAGAAAACATTTTGAACATCAAAACAAATAAATAAACAAATAAAATAATAAATAAACTAAATAATGCTTAAAGACATAAAGCAAATCCGCAAATAAATTGAATTCTTATCTTCTAGCATCATTTCTGCTGTTATTTAAAGAAAAAAAATAAAAAAAACCAAACAAAATATTTTACTCGAAACTATCCGTGTTAGAGCAATAAAATGATTTCCCGGTTACTATTTCAACGTCACCTATTTTTTTTTTTCGAATTCCTTCCTTTAGCTATTCGGGGCATGGAAGTGCAGGCTGACGATGAAAATGAATAAAAAATTTATTAAAGCAAAAAAATAAAATAAAACATCTCTCTACAGTATTTCAAAACCTTAAAGGAGTTGTTTTTTTTTCGGAACAACCATAACTCCAATAATTTTCATTCTTTTTAATAGAATTTTTTGTGATATTTTTTTAAATAACATTTTAACAAACCAGAGTTTGGGGGACTCTTGATAAGTCAACTTAAATATTGAAAGATTGCTCCATATTTGTTTATAAGTCGAGAGTTGAACTTTTTCATTCAAGCACTTCCCGTCATATATCCGTATGTCAACATTTTCCAAATTCCTTACTTATTTCTGTAGCTGTGCAAGTGTAGATAATATGATTTTTTTTTTCTTTCAGACTCATATTGGCACCAGTTTAGACTACGTGCTGTAGAGCCCTTTAAATTAATGTTTAGCTCGCGGTAACAACTCACGTGTTGCCATTTTTTAATATTTAACGAAACTAACGGAAACTAACGAAAGTAACGGACGAATTCAGTTGGCTCTTAGATATAAAGCTCATGCTGGCCACTGTTACCTACTAGTACGTAAAGAACGGTAAACGGTAAAAAAGGATGACAAAAAAATAAAATGAATAAAATTCATGTATAAGTAAGCAAGAGAGAAAAAAAGCATGTACACATCTAGCACATGGACACACCCGCAGCTGGTACAGATCCGTGTTGAGACTGAACTCCTAAGCCATTGCAAACATGCAAAAGTTGGGCAATCGATAGAAATGAATAAATTCACTTCAATTCACTTCAATTCACACCAAAATGTCAAGATTAGAAATTAATTTAATTCGAAAGTCGTCCGTATTAAGCAGAGTTGACTCGATAAAATTTAAAGGATCTAAACGGATTGATAAGCCCGTAATTATATCTGCATTGGCTGAGTGTTATGAAAATAACACTGTTGGGAACAATGAACGGCTTCGACGAATCGATAAAATTATTTACTAACTTCATTGAAAAGGGAACAACCTACAAAAAGGGACAAACCTACGTTGCTCAAGTGACGATGAGGCTAACGAAAGCAGTCTATTTTTATAGGGAAGCAAAGAGGCAACCGGACTCCCACCCAAATTTCTAAAAGCAAAGAGGAAGAATACCTTTTGAACGGTTTCCAATGAATCCACATAACGCCTATAAGAAGCAGACCACACAACAGAGGCATGCACAAGTATAGTAGTACAGTGGTTCCACCGGCCCCTCATAATTGATTTTTGACGATCAATTGAGAGATAATATTGCAACTCCAAGTTTTCTATGCGAATTTTTGCGATCGTAACAGTTTCAATAAGAGAAAGATACATAGTCGAGCGAACACTTCGGATTGCTAGTTGTACGTAAAATAAAAACGTATGTGTTATGCGTGTTATAAATAAAAAGAAAAGTAAGCCTTAGTCGGACCCTAATATGAAATAAATTGTTTGAGAGGCAGTTTGCTTCGCAGGCGCTTTTTATGTTAATTCTCTTCTTCATAGGTCGCAATAGGACACGACACCAGCCGATTGAATGAAACGTGCATCTTTCCGACCTAAGGTTCCAGAAAGCACGTGTAAAATAAACAGCAGTCCGTGAAAAAACTCAGTTATCTGATGCGTAATACGATAATCGTTAATCTTAAGCACAAGCCGTATGAAGAACTTTTAGCGAACTTGTGTAAGAGTAAGAGTAGGTGTTCATCATGTGAGCATGTATGTAGGCGTTTAACATGCGAGTAGAAGACCGGGCAACATTTGCAAGCAGAAAATAAGAAAATCCTTCTACACTTGACATCAATATATATATATATGTATATACATATATACATATATATACATATATATACATATATACATATATACATATATATATATATATATACATATATACATATATACATATATATACATATATACATATATACATATATATATATATATATACATATATACATATATACATATATATACATATATACATATATATATATATATATACATATATACATATATATATATATATATACATATATATATATATTGATGTCAAGTGTAGAAGGATTTTCTTATTTTCTGCTATATATATATATATATATATATATAAGTTGCCAGTTCCTAAGTGACGACTTTTCTATATCCACCAAAAATGTTTGCAACAGTCAGAGGGAAGTTACAGACAATCTACAAAGTACAAATTCTCTTAGCCAGAAATGCTTAGAAATGCAGACTCTATTTAGACATATCCGTCTATTCGTCTGCCCACGTGTGTACATTTTGCAAGTCAGTTCCAGAAATGAAAATATTCTTAATCTGTGTGAAATTCAGATTCTATTTACGTATGTCCATCTATCTGTTTGTCCGTTCGTCTGCCCACGTATGTATGTAGCAAACATTCTTCCGGAAAGATGAACATATCGGTTTCAAATTTGATAAAAACCTTGGAACATCGTCCAAAGGTGCTTAACATGAGCTGACAACACCTCTGCTTTCTGGCTGGTAAAAATCATGTCACCAAAGTGTTGAAATTTTGTTTTTTTTATTCTCTGTTTAAAATAAAAATCGTAAACGTTTCAGTCAAAGGCCAATTTAGTTTTCTTACTTATTTTAATATTGTGAGTTAAAGTGTCTAAGAGATATATAAACAAGAATATACTACAAGGACTGGTCAATAAACAAATTTAAGGATCTGTTGTTCTAAAAAAGAACGACGACTTTCCCTGACCATTACAAAGTTTCAACAAAATATAAAGTACTTTACGATACGTATGCTACCGATGATGATGATGATGATGATGATCATGATGATGATAATGAGGATGAGTCACACATGAAACATACGAAAGTGGGGGCTTCACGTAGTTTATAGGGACGAGTAAATAAATTAATATTAATTGAGTATAATAACTACTTTTTTTTTAAGTTCACAATGTTTCCATATTATTAAGTTATTAAGAGGGAAGAAGAATTGATGAGATGTTGGAATGGCAATAAGAAAGGTCATATTTTTTAAAAAGTGAGTAAAAGGGAAGAGGAAAGTTTTGAATTTCCATTAATTTAAATTAATTGAACTTTTTTTTTTTTTTTTTTTTTTGCATTCATGCAATTTAGTGTTTTTTCATCTAGAGATGTTGAAGAGTTTTCAATTTAAGTCATTTATCATATTTTCATAATCGTCATTGCAAAATATAATATAATTATCTCAATTTTATTTTCTTGTGCAATTCTTGTCACAGGTCATATTGCATATCTACACAGATCACTCAATAAGTTTTTAGGAGAATGTACAAATGTAGGCTGACTATTGACAAATAGTCGGAATGTTGGGAAATTTTTGATATATTTCCTTTGAAGATCAGCACTATCTAAACATCGTATGGATCTGTCAATACTGTCAACATCTATATATCATCCTACCAACTTATTGAATAATATAATATATATGTGATACAACAATATAATATATATCGGATTTATTCACCATGAAATTTCAATAGATGTCATTCGCAGTTGTCTGTCCATCCGGTTATGTGCCACACCTACGGATTTTCGTATATGAAATGAAAGCTGAAAGCAAAACAGTAGCGTAGATTCACCCAAAGATATGCATGTTCGTGTGCACAGATGTGCGTAGATATAGGACAGATAGTGTTACATTTTTATAAAGATATTTTTTGTCTTCAAAGACACTCTTCGCTGATAACTAATATTCGATCAAACATTATTTGATGACTACAAACATCACATATGTAATTCCATCTATTCATAATATTTAGTTGTATCCAGCTATTGTTCGTTCGAAATTTGCTCAATATTCGTTATAAATTTTTATCCCAAGTTCAATAAGTAAGTAACACTGTGATCAAAAAGTTGCTGGACTCTTCCATGTAAAACGCTTGGACTCATCTAAACGAGCAACTTTTTTTTTCCTTCCTTAGTTGACAACTAGCTTTCTAAAAATCTTATGGATTCATCAATAGCCACAACAACTGCACACAATATGTCATCCTACGAACTTGTTGAACGATGTCTTAAACCCAATTTTATGCTAATATCTTAATTAGTTAATGGGATAAACCGACAACTGAGGAATAAAAAAAAGTGCATTTTTCATTTTCATTTCGACCTCACCAGGTCTTTTTCGATTTTGACGAATAGAATGCTTGTCGAACGGTATGAATTGAATTTTTGTTGAACAAGTCTTGAAGAATCAATGCAGTGCGTGAGTAAATTCGTTATCGTAATGCAGAAACCCAGAGTTGTCTGCTTATAAATCTGGCAAACTCTGTCTCTTTAACGCTTAAATAATATTCTTCGCTTATAATTTCATTTGCTTGAAATGAATAGTAAATGCACCCTGTCACGATAATTGCTTAATAAAATCCCACTACTTATTGTTCATAGACCAAAAAAAAAAAAAAAACAAAAAAAAAATTCAATTGCTTTTATAGAATACGCCTTGAATTGAAGTGGTGGTTATTTAAGATAACCTTACAAATTCTTCATTTTCCTGCGAGATAGTCTCACTTCCTTTAAGAATTTTTTTTATTAAGCTAAAGAAGAGAAAAGCAAAAAGCAAAAAAGAAATAAATTGAAATACTTTTGCACTTTTTCTGAACAATTTCCCTTTTGCACCGGTTTTGTTTCCTTCTTAAAGTGTTTGAAAGAATAGACAGACACTTTAATCTCATGCACGAAATGAGAGCAGGTACTTATCGAACAAGCCAAGTAATATGGCAGACAGAAAGACAGACAGACGCAAAGAGATAGACATACGTACTTGTCATTCATAAGCAAAAGAATATAAGAAAAAAAAAAAAAAAAAAAAATGAATATTACTAAATACACCCTCTTTACACTGAAGCAGGTTACTACGACAATTGCTAATAGTTTTTGTTTGTTGTCTTTTCAATGTGGTTCCGGTTTAGTAAGCAACTTCCTTTAAAACAGTCGAGAAACTTGAGAGAATTGCGTTGAAAAGCGACGAATATGAAAATCAACCCTGACAACTAATAAAAAGCAATAAAAACGAGATTAAATATTATATATGTATATGTATATATATATGTATATATATATAAAATGATATAAAATTTATACAAAATGTGTAGTCGTGCAAATTTTTTATTTGCCTTTTATGCGCTAAGAGAAAAGGAAGGGATGTCTGCATGTACACTAGCTAAGGACAATAATAATCGCGTTCGCATTGTCGATGCTAGATCAGCGAGGGTTTTGTTTTGTTCAGCTTACTTTGGCCGGAAATTATCCCGTTCAGAATATCATTCGTGATCTTGCCGACATAGCATATACATAAGCAGTACGATGAAGTGAAAAGATAGGCCAACCATTTTGATTTTTCGGAATGTAAGATCTGGCTGATTGCCTCAGTGAGATAAGATATCATCTGACATACATAAACGAAGATAGAGGTCGGAGGGGAAACTTTTCACTCAAGTACTATAGAAATAAGCAAAAATGGCTTAAGGAAAGGAGAAATAGATTTTTTACAGATTTTTTCATCCTTTTTCTCCTACCATGGATACCACGATATTTGTTCTTATTTTCTTTATGATTTTCCTCAATTCCTTCTAACAAATGTTCTCTTTTTTGTTTGTGCGTTTAATGTTTAAAAATATGTTTATTTTAAAAATTTTTTTTAAAACGATCAAAGGAAGAAGAATAGAAAATTTCTGATCAAAGACAGATAAGTAATTTCTTGACTTTTCACTCTCAAGCAATATTTGCGTGCACTGCATATCTTTTACGCAAACTTGAGAATGTATGCCGGCCGATAGGTGAAAAGAAAATGTCAAAGATTGTAAAAATAATTTTTTTTTTTTTTTTGCTTTGAAAAGCCTTATATTTTATAATGGTGTGAAAATTTATATTGAAATTATTGAACAAATTGAATCTAAACATACGAAGTGATTCCACTAAACACTAGTTAAACAATAACATCAGAAATCGTGATATAAAAATAGACATTATGACGGAGCGGTTTACAAGTGCAGAACTAGTATTTTTAATTTGCTTGCATTGTACCGCAAACCGTATGATTTAATTGATTTTAAAATAAAAATAAGAAAACTAAGTAAGAATATTATAGTCGGACAAGGCGGACCACTAAAGACACTACACCATTTTGCCTAATGTAGTGTCCCTTTTCAGAATGTTTAAAACTATTTTGTATATTCCTGAAATCAAGATACCTTAGCTGCTTAAAAATGTGTTAATTCTAAAATATATATGACGAACACCATGACCGGGAGGATTCATTTTTTCTTAATAATACCAGCGATATGGGTATCAAATGAAAAGTTTTGGAGAGAAGAGTGCGACAAGCTATGTGTGTTTCATTTTAAATTAATTATGGTGGACGCCACGACTTATTCTTAGCAAAAACATTTAGCAGAGTAAAATGTGAACGATTTGACGAAATGGCATCGCATTCGGTTATTTATGAGAGTAAGTAAAAGCATCGAGCGTCAAAGATTTGTAATTTTCGTACTCGTTTTTCACCTGTTTTCGTCATAAGAAACTATAAATTTCACTTTATCGCCATAGAAGGGCTTACTTTTCATGCCAATTCTCATATATGCTGAGGTCCAAAATATAAACCCATGTGATCTAAGTTCCTTATAGCTAATTTTTATGCTACTCAGCTACTATGCACCGATTTTCATGACCAGATATTGAGTATTAAAGTTTCTTACTAGAAGATTTGCTATTCATGAGAGCCCTTATATGGAATGGCGGCAAAAAAAATGGGTCAATGTGGTCCAAATTTAACCTAAATAATTTTTATATCAAATTTTCCGTAATAACAAATTTTTATCGTAAAATATTACAAATTATGCCTTTTTGGTATATAAGAATTTATATTTCATGGGAATCTATATATGTATGTGATCGAAATATGATATAGTCAAGCTTTATAGGACATTGCTTTTATGAATGAAGTTGTGTTATATAGAAAATAGTAAAAATTACATCTGTTTGGTTATAAAGGCTTCTCTTTCTCTTACAAAAACGTTATATGAATTGGGATCCGATATATATATATATATATATATATATGTGAAGAGTCCAAATTCCGTATATTCCGTATATTCCGTATCTTTCATATCAAGTCACTATTACGGGTTAATTTTAAGCATGAAATATTGAAAATATTAGACCTTTTCACCGTACGAAAATTTAGTTTAGTTTTCATAGGAAAACTATATGAAAGGCAGTCGAAAAAATGTCTGCTGTCGATTCAAATTTTTTACATCAATTTAAAATGCTGAAATACTATTACTTAGCGATTTTGCTCGAGGAATTTTACAAAATTACCATTTTTTTTCATATAACCCTAGGGGAGTAGGGGTCGAAAAGATGATCCAATTCGAACCACAGGTTTCGCCTTTTGAGCTAAAATACGTTTTGTATCAAATTAATCAACATATGACAAAAACTGTGGTCTGTAGGTTGAATACAAAAATGCAGCAACAAACTTTAGGTGGACCGACAAGCAAGAATATAATTCTGAATCGACTTAACAGAGAGTGGGTCTACCTCACGTTTTTTCGAGTGTCACATGCATGTGCACAAACTTAATATACCCGGCACCACAAGCGGTGTGGGTTATTACAACACAATTGTGATAAAAATTAAGCGCGTTTTCTTGTTCTACACAGCTGAAGTTGTGCCGGGCTCGTCGAATTAAATTATTTCGACATATTGTTTATTGTAATTACAAAAGCCAAGTGTTTTTTCACTTACAATTATTTTTTTTGCCATCTTCTCTTCTAATATATATTTGCATATGGATGTTTTTTTTTTTTTCTCAGTATTAAAATTCCTGAACAGCTGTTTTTTTTTCTTTTTTTATTTATTATTGACGTGCTTGTTATTCTACATGAAGGCAAAACTTGGCAAAAACTTTACACATTTTGAATAAATTATCTGCAATTGCTTCAGTTCTATGTAGAACTAAGTTCTATATCTAGATCTTGACAAAAGCATTATTAGGTAATCCGGAAATTTCTTGCGGTTTTTCTACAATCTCACAAAGCGTTATGTGTCGATCAGCTTCAATCATAACATTTAGTTGGTGTTGTTCAATGTCATTTGGGCTATCAGAGTGCGGTAAAGCTTTCACTGAAAATTTCCTGAAAGAAATTTTGGTAAATGCTTTCTGTTATAGCATTAGTTGCACACACAGTACATATTTCTCTATGTGCTTCTGTGGATCTTTAAACTTTGTTGAAATGAATGAAAAGGTAAAATATGTCTTGCTTATACTTACTTTCATCTTCCACGTCTTACTTACGTCGCATTACTATAACCACAACCGATCATTTTGAAAGTTATTTACAACGTAAACATAACCTTCCTCCAAATAACTATGCATGTCCTTAACTTTAAATACCTCTCTAGCTACATAAAAAAAGTTATTTTAACCTGGAGTTGGGGAAAACCGTATGAAATTTCCGGACCCCCTAATACTAATTCTCTCTTTGCACAAGTCTCGAGACATTACGAAAGGGTTGATTGGTTTTTATAATGTGTGACGTAAAATAGATCTGCCTATGCATTCGTTAAATATCAATCAGAATGAATTAAGGCTTTAGCTTAATTCAAGAGAGCATCTTGTGGATTATAATTTCCGGACAGAAATTTCTCAAACCACTCTTGCTTAAGAGCCTCCTCTGTCCTTGTTAACGGGCACTTAAATTATATTTACTCTTATACTCAAAAATCATATCACTAAAACGAACAAGCAAAAACGCGATAGTGAGACAGAGCGCATTATTAAATACCCTACAACTCCTTTGCTTAATACTGCTTATGAATATAACGAATAAATAAAATAAATAAAATAAGACGTTATACGGGAAGTGATCGAAAAAATGGCGCAATTCGAACGATATTAAATAGCGTTTGTCCTTGGGCGAGAACGCGTTAGTGTACCGGATTTCATGGAAATATCTTAAAAATAGCGATCTGTAAAATGAACGAAAGAAAACGCGGCGAACAAATGGACAGACAATTTTAGATCTACATCAGATATACTATCTGAATCGATTTGGTATAAAAAGATGGATCTATCTCAAGTCCTTCTGGTTGTTGCATGTTGTTTGCATAAACCTAATATGCTCACAAATGTTGTAGGACATAGAAAGTGAAAATCTGGCTTATACACTATAGAGCGATTTTATAACTACTATGTCGTCAAGGATGAAATTTGTAAAAAGGCAAGCAAAGGCTGCTGTAAACTTATAAATATAAGAAATTATTTTATTCATCACAGTGTGCGCCCACTTGTGCCATTTAAGTGGCAAGTTGTTTAGGCTCGTGGAACAAAATCGTGGCGGACGTGAGTCTATGAATACCTTGTTTGTGCCCGTTTTACTGCATTGTCGGAATTGAAATTTTTTCCTGTCAAGAAGTTGTCCAAAGTGCGAAAGAAATGGTAGTCAATGGAAGCTAGATCCGGTAAGTGCGGAGGATGATGAAAAAGTTCCAAGTCCAGTGTGTGGCCTGACGTTGTTTTGCAATAAGATAGAACTCGAACTGTTGACCAATCTGGGATGTTTTTTTTTTTTTTTTTTGAAGTTTTAACATCATTTCGTCTATTTGGTTACAGTATATTTCTGCTGTGACCGATGAGCTTGGTTTCATGAAATTGTAATGAACCACACTTGCGCTAGGCCAGCAAACACTCACCATCATGTTCTGCTGATGAATACTACGCTTGTTTTGGCGATTCATCCTTGTGTAACCACTGGGCTCAACGTTTCCGGTCGTCATATTGAGTCTACTTCCTAAACACAAGTGATTATTCGATTCAAAAATGAGTCGGATTTGTGACGAGAAAGGAACATTAAACAGGCTTCCGTTTCTGTTTTGCGTTCATTTCATGTGGAACTCAGTCATCTAACTTTTTCACTTTCCCGATTTAAACTAAATGAATTAATATCGTTTGACTGCTAACACCAAACTTTAATGATAACTCATAAACGCTTTTAGGTGAGTCAGACTCAACGGTGAGCTTCGCTAAGTCATTATTGACGATTGACTCTGGAAGACAGCGTGAGGTCAGAGTTACGAATGGGAAATTTGGTAAACCAATTCGACACTGGCTGCTGTGTAGTTACACTAGAACTAAATACACTGTTCATGTTTCCTGCGGTGTGCGGTGTGCCGTAGTTCCACGTAAGAACTCATACTTCAACTTCAAGACAGTACGAATTTCCGACGGATCCATTATTAAAATAAAATGGTTTTTAAGAAAACGCGATAATATTTTTTAAAGCTTGAAATAATTTACTTCTACGGACGACATGTGTAACTTCTCAAGAAAAAAAAAAAGAACAGAAAAAATAGAATTGTAAAATATTTTGTAAAAATTTGTCACATAACAAGCAGTCGCCAAAGTTGGCAAAATTGTTAACTACAAGTTTCGTTCTTGCCAACCTCACAGACAAAGAAGTAGGTGAGAAAGTAAGAAGTGACAACAACACGAGATGACTATGAGCGAGAAAGGATTATAGATTAATACATCTTTTGATTACACGCCTTGGTAGGAAGTGTAGCATATTTTGCTAGCAGTTTTTCGAATGCTTTTCGAGTGAATTGCAAAAATTTCTTCTTATTCTTTGTGCAGTTTCGACAACCGCGATAGCACAAACAAGCCACACATTTAAAAAAAAAAAAAAGAAAGAAAGAAAAGAAAAGAATGAAAATGGGACCGATTACGCGTGCTCATAATGGAAAATTGTACACCTTTTCTTTTAACGATTAATAATTCACTTCAAAGCGTGTGTATTATTATTTGTTGTTCGCATCTTTCCAGTGTAATAAATTAACCAGCATTGCAATTGAGTTTTACCGTTGCTTTTTACAGTGCACGTCATATTACAGATACCTATAATTATTTATGTATGTTATCGTTGTATCACATCGTTTCGTTCAATTGGTCTCTGAAAGCTGACTTTAAAGTCAGCCGCAGTAATCCTTACGCTGCAGGAGAGAACTTTGTAGTGCTGTTCTAAATAAGACGCGTGTTTAGTTGTTGCCCTTCTTATTATCAGTCATTGCTTTACTTTACACTTTACACTTACTAAAAAGTATGGATTTTTCATCTATATTAAGAATTGTGCCGCAAAGTGGACTTTTTTTTGCTAAATTTGAATAGCAATCAACTGCGAGTTGCATCGTTGACGTCAATTACTTAACTTTTTTTTATCAAATTAATCATATTTCAGATAAGTTTCAAAGTGTTTCTTGTATTATTTAATCCAATTAGGGATATAATAAGGGGGGACCTATTAAAAAAGTCAGAATTACCCGAAGAGCTTTTTGTGATCCTACGGGTGCACCTATCGCAGCAAATTATTAATTCTCGCTAAATATCTAAAATTTTTGTGCTGGTGATCATCGATTAAATTCACTGATAAGAGGAGGAAGAAGAAGAAGAAGAAAAACGCGAAGAGAGTGAAACTTTAATACTCTACACTAGCGAGCGGGCGTTGCTAACTTTTTTTACATATCTCCATATACGTTAGAATCGTCTATAGAATACACTGACTTTTATTGCTGTATCTGTATGAGTAATAAAGAAAAAAACCCAAACGGCGGCAGAGTCGTTTTCAGCTGTTCATTGTACTGTGGGCGTCTTCTTCGACCGATTTTCAATAACAACCTTCCGGTAAAAAGTTGCAACGAGCGATAGATTAATTTGAGCGACCAGGAGTATGCATATAACAGATATTTAAGCAGCGGGATGTTTAGACGGGCACGATGAAATCCTTTCAGAATTTGACATACTGATCAAGAAGCTCTGAAGCGTATTTCTGGGTGCTAAGAAAGCTTTCACAAAATCAATTTACCCGCAAAACCTTCGCTGATGGGTATAAAAAGCCATTAGGCAGTGAAAAATGTAATAATTGCAAGCGTAAGAAAAACCGATTAGTAAAGAAAAAAAATAGTATAACCCGTTAGTATGAATCACTGTCTGGCAAAATAGACCAAAAATATATTCGCCTAATATCGTATCGTACATCGTGCGACTTTATTGCGTAAAAATTTTAAATAAAATTTTTTACGTGATTTGACAGAAGTAGACAAGTATTTCTATACGAGTTTTTTGTAATTACGAGTGCACCGAGAGTGGTTCGAGCTTTAGCTAATTCTCGATCCGAAAATGAAAACGAGGAAAACACTGTAAACATAACTTAAAATTGTACACTGAAATCTATAGCATCCTTAGCTCAATATTTGGAAAAGAGGAAAATATGAATAATTTTTCGGTAATTATAGGCGTGGTCGTTAACTCATTTTATTGACTTTTGCACGTAATCTGATGGAAATGATAAGAAAAAGTTCAGAAAGAGTTTGTATTTTGAAAAATAAGGTTCTCAGCCGGCACCGGCACCGGCACCGGCTACTTCACTACAGTGCAGTCTTGGTACCTCTGATACATATTTCTTTGTTTGTTTCACACGTTTGGCAAATGTCATATAAACCCACCTTATCCGTAACGTAGATGTAAAAATTTGATAACTGCCAGACCACTTGAAAAAGTAAATTGCGTTGTTATTCATGGAGTGTTAAAGAATGCCTTAACGATCACTGCTGTATTTAAATAAATAATTTCTTTTTCAACAATCGATTATTTATGGATATATATATATATATATGTATATATATATGTATATGTATGTATTTGGAATTTGTTTTTTTTTTTTTTTTTTTTTTGAATCCACCCACTACTTGTTTAGCAAATAAAAACTAAATTAATGTTAGCTGATTAAAATGCTACGTACTTACGCTATAACTTAATGATATGTAAACACAATTGTAATGCAAACTAAGGAAAATAAGAAACAAACAAAATAATAATAATACTAACAAACAAATGCGAAAATTTTATTCGCCTGAGGACGAATCTTTTACACTCACACCATTTGAAATGTAAACCTTATCATTGTAAAGTACACGGTTAAATGTGGGTGCGTCGCAGTTGCCTGCGACTGGCACTATCACTATATTCTGGATTGGATTTTGCAAGTATTTCTTATTCCCACTTTTAGATCGATATCTTGTATAGTCCGTATTACTATGATTATTGTGGGTACGATTGCGGGATTGCGATTCAATTGAATTGGAAATTTGATCACCTAGAAGCGTATAATATAAGTAAAGTTTCAGTTTTCTATCTCCTTTCTTTTATTTCTCCGGCATTTCAATAGCAAACGAAAGAAAGATAGACGGACGGATGGACAGAATTAAATTAGCTCAGAACCTTACACTGATCGCTTAATCTTAATGTTAGATAATTGTGAATGCTGTAAAGGAAAGGGTAAATCTATCTCACTTCCAAACGGCGGTAGTGAACAAGCAGGCAATCTTGAAAAGTATTATAAACAAACAGATATATATATATATATATAACCCTAATGGCAACTCTTCAATGACCAATGCATAATTTGAACTTAAAAAAAAAACAAAACATTTCAGAAGTTAAGCTAACGAAAAATATTTATTAGAGTTTCTTAAAAAGCAGCAAAGCATTACTGCGTATAGTCTAATACTGCAGCAAATGCCTATGAGTGAGTATTTGCAAAGCGCGATTCAACTCGGTTCGGCACAAAAATGAAGAGCATTTTTTTGAAAAATGTTCAGTGTACAACAATAACTTGACTGCTTAAGTCCACGTTTGAAGACTTGTTGTTTACATAGTTGTCTTAAATAGAGGCACGAAGTTTAAGATCAGAATCTGTCGCAAGCTATAAGTTGCAAGAAGTATTTGCTTATTATAAACTTGTTATAGCGGATCTCTTTTTGCACTCAACTAATGGATGGCTCTGGTAAATTGCGCAATTCCTAAGACGAGATCTTGCTACCACGGATGATCGCTTTATTACTTGGCGACTTAATCAAAACTTAAATCAATTTCGGCATTTGGTCAACGAATTCAATCTCAACACTAACAACGATTACGTTTTCGTTACGTTTACGGAAGCTAAGTATGCTAAGCAACATTAATTGTGTACAAAACTAATTTGCAAGGATGTCCGCTCTCTGACAACACAGATGATTCTACTTTAAGAAAATTTGTATTTTTCTATCCTTACGAGTTTTTCTTTTATCACCTTCGACTTCGATTTATTAAATTCACGGGCTATACTCAATCGATCCTTACGTGTTAAAACTAATTCTTTTACCTTTCGACCATACGAGCACTATTGTGAGCTTCTCAGTTAGTCTTCCTTCAATAATAAATTCACTTAATATTCTCTTAACTCTTAACTTATGCGCATCATTGAAAAATGAGGGGCATATTCATTTTGTCAAAACGTTTGCGACGCCCAGAAGGAAGCATCGACAACGCCCCAAGGTATCTACATTCAGCAGCAGTAACAAATTCTAAATCGATTTAAGCATGCCCGTCTGTCCGTCAGTGCAATGTCGATTGTAAACATTCTCTTAGCAGCAAATATGAAGCAATCGATTTCATATTTGGCAGAGACATTGGAAGTCCCTGCATGCCGGTTGGTATTGAAAACCGGCCAAATCTGCCGGAGGACATTTCTTCAGTACTACGTCATCTGAGGACGCCTCTGTTTTTCAAAAGGAATAAAAAATTGGTCTTTTACTTATTACTCATAAAGTGCAGCAGACAAATCTACAAAAATTTGACCGCATATTCTTTGGGCGATGCTGTACGAAAATTCAGTTCCTCTCCTTTTTTTCCGAATCATTTTTTTTAGGTGGTGGGTAGGTATAAAAGGTTCGGACACGCTCAAATATAATTCTTTTACTTGTGTTTATTTTCCAACCGGCATTGCATCCTCTCGTCCTCCCCCCCTTTTTGTATACAAAAAATCCAAATCTCGTGTCGTTATCTCTTATCAGAAAATTAATAGTACGATATTATCGCTCAGGCAGTTGGGAGCAGAAGAAGAAAATGTTTGTAGACTACTTTCATCAGCTGAATTCTAGTTCGAGTTTATCTCGTACACTTCAAATCTGAAGCATGCCTGCTCATAATGTACGATATGTCGGGTGACAATTCGGTCTAATTTACCGGTAAACTTACGTTAAATTTTAGATGTAAGACGTTTAGGCTGAAAATGAGGAGCGATTTTGGCCCTCACAATTTATTTCAACATTAAGGTAAATATTTGCTATGGGTTTAAAGTTACTGTTATTGGCTTATTGTACCAACTTTCCGTCGGACTAACTAAGCCATCGAAATTTGAGCTACAAATACAACCATTGGGACTTGTATCCCAAAATCTCAAATGTCGACCATAAGTTTTTTCAGCGTAAGCGTTACAATAAAAGTTGAGCATGAATATATATATAGTTGAGTATATGTATATATTTCCTAGTCTCTGGTCTGTTACCCATCCAAGAAAGGGAAAAATCTAGTATGCAACTATTCTTGAGTGATGGGTGAAAAAAAAAAAAAACTTAAAAAGGAAGGAAAAAAACATAAAAACATTTTTTTTTTCTTCAACGAAATCAGGAACACATACATGCATATATGTACATATATTTTTTTTTAATTTTTTCGGCATGCTTTTACGCTTGGTTTTAATCAGTGCCGCTTAATTATAAAAAAAATTTTTTTTTTTTTTTTTTTACCATTTATTGCATACATTTTTCTACCATTTATTGATAAGGAAAAATTGTGTATGCAGAAGAAATCAAAGTTTAATTTCAAATTAACTTAAAAAAAAAAAAAAGAAAAGAAAAAAACCGCTTAATGCGTTGAGACGTTTGTGAGAAAATTATTCTTTTTGTAAATTTCATCAAAATATTTCGAAACTTGGTGTCTACAGGCCGAACGCAAGCATAAAAAAGACAGACAGATGGACAGCCAAGCTTAGAAAAAGTGATTCCGAATTAATTAATTATTATGTAATAAAATGTAAATGTATTGTAAGTCGTTCTCACTGTACATTTTTCGCGTCACAAGTCAACTTTTTAAGAAGAGCATATTACTGTCATAGGCCCACCCCCCCTTTTTACAAACTTGTTCGGTCAATTTTGATTGACTATTATTTTATTAACGATCTTTAGACAATTTTCATGTCATGACTCTTCATGGCTGACGATGAGCGTGTTATAGTTTACTTAAAGTCCATTTGTGGCAAAATGACGGCTAAAAGGGAAGCATACAAATCTTCCCAACCTTATCTACATACAATTCAAAATCTGTGTACGCTTAGTAGGCAAATAAGTAAGAGACCAATTCTGCATTGAAATTGCAAATGGCTTGTGGGTACAAAATTCTTAAGAACAATAAGTCCTATGGGCTTTGAATTAGTATTCGTATGTGAGGCGTGCGTTCACATCAAATGGATTGCATTCATTTTTCCAAAAGCAAAACTTTCTGTATCGAGTAGTCAACTTCTTTACAAAATTAGTTTTGGACGACAACTAAACCTAAAATTTGCACTCAATTGGATTTCAGTTGTAATAGGTTGCCAGCTGTTTAAGCCAATGGCAAAATGTCGTAATCGATTAAAATTTAAAATTTCGTCCTAATAGCAAAAAAATTTGACTGGCGAAGCCCAGAGCAAAGAACGTCTTAAAAATCAAACCTACTTTGTAAGTATTTTGTAATTTTCAACATGTTTTGATTATGTTTCTCATTGTTTCGTTATTTTCTATGTTTACGGCACGTATTTTTTTTTTTTTTTTTTTAAGGGTTTTTATGAGAAAATGTTCTGAAAATTCATGCCTTTTCCTTTTGCGTTCACATTCCAAGTAAACTTATTACAGATCATGGTTGTTCTCTACAATCAGGGCACGAATCCCGTGCTTTCATTTCGTGGACGATATTCTCCCTAACCGAGCCGTGTATATGCTATTAACCAAAATGAATTTAGAAATAATCTCTCGCGAAATTTGCTTACAGACCTACGCTTGGAGATTGAAAAAAAGATAGGAAAAATCGTTTATTCGCATCAACCCAGCCCCGGCTAAGTGACGCTATTACTTTAAATGCTTGAAACGTAACCTTAGGCAATAAAATAGCTTTTAAATGTTCAACGTTTTTTCTATCCATTTAATTATCACAAACTGGTTTATTGCATAGTGTTAAGATAAAGAAAGGGCTTTAAATTTTTTTGTAATTTATCGATATTTAAACAGAAATATATTTCAAAAATAACGATCGTCTAATAAAATTGATTAATTTATTCATTTATTTAACAAAACAAGTGAGAGCATTATAGACGGGCAAGGCCGACTACTAGATATTCTACATCACTGCACCTAATAAAGTTAATCAATCGCTCCTTTGCGTAATAATATAACGGTGTTAACGGTTTGCGTTAATTTCGATAGGCGGCTTCTACAGGTGAAAATAATAAAAACATGGGAAATACCAGAGTAAATAACGGTTGAAATCGATCGTTTTGATCTACCTCTACATAAAATAAGACTTTTTCCCTTTCAATATCACAGAATTATTCGGCCTGCACCGATGCTAAGCGGGGAGCGGTCAAAACTCTTCTCCGTCCAAATTCGTTACTTTTGTTGTTGATCCGAAGAAATCTGCTACCGAAGCTCATCATATATGTTCAGAGGCTTATGGTGATGCTGCTCTATCATACCACAATTAACGTTTTTGCTTCCAACGATTTAAAGGTCGCGACACGAATTGACTGAAAATGTCCTTTTTTGGCCCCTTGTTGCAATAGTTCTCCAGGATACATTGTTACAGCGCGAATAGGAGGTTCTGCCGCACCTAGTGTTCTCGTCAGGCATGGTGCCTTCTGAATATGACCTGTTCAGATCGACGCAGCATGGCGGGCCAGCAAAGTGGAAGAAGTGCGAAAATGAGTCGATAATTGGATCGCTGCCTAACCAATATAAGTACTTTCGACACGGTATCGCCATGTTGCCAAAAGTATTGTAAAATGTTTTAGAAAATGATGGAAACCATTTTGTTTATTTTTCTCAACAAATGTCTTTTTCAAAAAAAAAGCTATCAAAATGAACGCAACCTCCTAATACACCAAAAGTTACGCATTATTTTCATGTGAAGACATACTTTTCACGAGAGTCCGCATACATGCGATGGTATTTAAAAAATAGCCCTACGTGATCCAAATTTCGTAAGATTGAGTTCTACATCAATGTACTCGCAAGGTATGAGCTAATTTTCACCATAAAATATTCAAAATTATATTCAGTTGTCATAGGAACGGTTATATGAGAGAGAGTTTAAAAAATTTGATCCGGGCCGAACCAAATTTTTCATATCAATTTAGCGTGTTTAAGTACTTTTACGAGGGCGAGTCTTGCCACGAAATTTTAAAAATTGCAATTTTCTCCATATAACGACTTTTCACAATGGGGCGTTATACGGGGATTGGCCGAAAAAGTAAATCGATCCAAATCATTTTCTATAGGGTTTGTCCTTGGATCAAAGCATGTCAATGTATCAAATTCCACCAAAATATGTCAATAGTTGTGACCAGTAACTTGAGCACAAATTTACATGAACAGGCATCAGACTGATAGAGAGAATCATTTTTTGAATCGTTCGGTCTAATAAAAAGTGGGTCTGTCTTAAGCCCTCTTGCGTATTGCGTACATCCGCACAAACTTGAGATACTCTTTATCGCATGTGGTGTAAGATAAAAATACTCGTACGTGCGTTTAAAGTCATTAACTACTATTTTAGGTTTTCCTTGTACCGTACATCACTTCTGGCACAAAGGTATATTAAATATGTGCAGATGTATACAACACCCAGAAAGATTTAAGATAAATCGACCTTTAATTATACCGACTAATAAGTTTGTCTGTCCGTCTGTCCATCCGTTTTGTTTTTTTTTATGCTCAGCCTGCAGGCTGGCATTTTTGAAATATTTTGATGAATACGTTTTGACCCAAGGGCGAATGCTATTAAACTTTTCTGACCATTCCTCATTCTACTAGTCTTACTTTAAAAATGTCCTTTTAAGGGGTGCAGGCTATTTAATGCTAGGTCGGGACCCATCATGGAGTTTTTACTTCTTTCATTTTTATGCTGATTATATAAAAATTTGAACAAAGGAGAGAAGATTATAATACAATATTGAGTTAGCAAAAGATAAATTGCCTATAGGTTTACATATGCTTCCAAAAATAAATGCATTTAATTAATTGAATTTTCCTTACATCACAAATCTTCTGTTTTTACAGATTGCACTAGCAACAACAATTTATGTTCTCGGCCGTTTTGTTAAGAAATTGTTTAAATAAGTCACAGAATCGAAATTATCTTCATAAGATCAAGATAAGCTTCAGAAGTCACTTAGTAAAATTTATTTAAAGCAGAAGCTAATTGAATGCTTGAATAGTACAACGATTGAATATTGATTTTTTCTTGTTTTATTGTTATTTCTTGCGAGTTTGAAGAATTCCATTAACAAGTTGAACGCGACAGATGGACACATTAACATTGTTTAATATCGTAATGAAATGTCAAAAAAGTACCAGGAATGTCGTTGTTAACAATAATTAACATATAAGTTTATAGTCTACAACTGGAAGTTATTTTCGCCTCCTAGCTTTATACGAATTCGTTTCGTGATTTTCACTATGACATCAAACAATTAAGCAAAAATATGCTTTAACTACTACTATTGCAATAGAATATCATAAGCGAAGTCGCTGCAAACATTGACGTACGCCTTTCATGGCCTTATCAGTGATATAAAATGTTCTAGGAGAAGATTAAAAAGAGAGCGGGCTTTTCACGTTCCGGTCCAATGAAAATTACCTGATGATATATATTACCTGATAAATATAACAAATACTGAGAAATCGCGCTTCAGCAGGGAAGAGGTTACATTACTAACTTGGGTAATGAATTTATTCGATTTTCCATTAATGGACGCTTAATATTATCATGACTGGGTAAAATCCGTTTCCAATCAGAAACTCAACCAAGCGTTCAGATCACAAGTTATGCGTTCACGGCGCTCTTTTTTGCTTGCCTGGAAGTTCAATTGTCAGTTGAAAAGTTAGAACAAAAATTACTTCAATAATGAGGTAAAGGGTTACCTTGAATCAATTTTGAATGCGTTCATATAAATCTTGATGATATAATCAAAGAATATTCCCAAATACATCTTTGCCAACATATACATAGTTTAGGAATAATGCTAACAGATTTTTACTATTGCGAAAGCTTTTGCATTAAAAATGTTGCAATGTTCCCAAAAGCTGATAAAGAAGATTGGCTTTAATCATTTATCAGTTGTCGGTAGGGAAGACCTTGATTCCGATTACGGAAACATTATGCTTTGCATTTAAATAAAATTATTGCACATAATTGCAAGCATTCAATTCACTCAGTCCTTTCGAATTATTCACATGCACATTTTATCTAGAAAAGGCAGAGCAGCGCGACGTTCAAATTATAAAAATACAAAAAAAAAAACAAAAAAAAAAAAACGGAAAGTTTAACATTTATCAATATATAGGAAACTATTTTGATAAGATGAACTGACTTTCTTTTACTTTAATATCATTGCTTATCTATCCAAACGTTATTATGTATTTGTTCCTTTAAATAATGGTTCCCTCTTATCTTCTTTTGTTTTATTTAGCTAGTAAATACAGTCCACTCACAAACGATAAAGTACTTAGACATTTTAATGTGATTAATTTTTAATTTTTTCTTTTGCTTTAATTTGAACTCAAAAAAAAAAAAAAAAAAAGCATACGCTTTTAAACTCTCTGCTTTGATCAACTAGCGACCATCAGTGATGTCGACCGATAAAGATCAAGAAATTTCATGTCATGCGAATATCGATCGATCTTCTTAACCTCAACATTGACCATTAAGATTGCATTCAGAGTCTTTTAAGCTTTTTTCGCAAGCAAGCAAACTCAAGCTGTTAATCTTTAGAATGCTAGCGTTGAGCGCAGTTTTGAAGTGTATTTTTAATGAAAACAGGTTCTATTTATTATGACAAAGACGAACGAAGACAACTTGAAATTAAATATAATTATTTAGTTTTTTTTTGCAATTGTGTTCCATTTGTTTCAAACTGTATATTACGATGACAGTCCTTACGCATATATCGCTTTTATCTTTTTTCGTTTTTTGCCCCATTCTTTCTTAAGTTTTACTTACCTGAATGATGTCCGGTATCGTCATCATCGGGTTCATCATCTCCATCGCCTACTATCAGTTGAATACCTTGGTCTCCTTTAACGCTGGCCGTGTTACTGCCACAACTGCTATCCATATGGCACGAGCCACCATTCCCTTCTCCGCCTGTAGCCGAATTTTGGGAATTATCTTGCGTTAATGTATCCGTGGTACCCGAAGTGTTTGAACAATTTTGTGAGTTGCCATCACAAGCCGATATGTCGCAGATTTTAAAGCGTTCTCGTATCAATTCGGTACAACGTTCAGCACGAAAATAAGAATCCAATTCGTCCAGAGTCAGGGGACAGACATCATATTGAATGTAGAAATCTTTACCCCAGCTACCCGAACAGTCGCCGGAAATACCCGATGCAGATGTTAAATGGGAACCGTGCATTTGCTGTTGATGTTGCGAAGCGATTGATTTAAGCAAAGAATTGCTACGCGAAAGTTTCGTTGAATGAGCGCGACGTATAAAACTTAATGATTTTTTAGCGGGTGACGTGATCTGATGAGGATGTGTGGGATACGACGAAGCCGAAACTGTTTTCTTGGAAGCAGTTGGAAGCGGACTTAAGGATTTATCGTTTACCGAGTTAACCGACGGTGGTGTTGTACTAAGTTTCGGTGTAGATTTCAGTAAAAATAAATTCTTAGGCGGAAAGGCTGAGGTTAATATGATGTTTTTACCGTTTCTCGAAGATTCCTTATTTAAACTAGCGGCTGTACTGCCACCGAAACGTTTGGAACTAGGAATGGCTTGACCAGATTGCTGTTGTTCACTATGACGAAAGACTTTTGACGAGTTTTCTTTTGCATCTAAAGCTTTGCCCTGCTCTAAAACAACTGATGGTGTCAGATTTTGCGGTAAGGTTTTCGATTTAATGCGCAAAACCGAAGAAGACGATGTGGGCAACGTAGTAGTAGTAGCTATATTGCTTGGGATAATAATGGTGGTGTGTGTCGATGTTTTACCCGCTGCTTTAGTGCTATTATTGTTAGAGCAAGCATTAGTGTTAGTGGAAGCTTTCAAAGTTACTTTACTGATGACATTTTGCTCAGAGCTTTGTTTCAGTGTCGAAGAGGAGGGTACCGATAAGATATTTGTGCGCGAACGTGACTTCATCATTTTTATCGGTGTCGAAGTATTAGTCTGTATGCGACTTATCTCTGAATCATCCTCGTCATCAAAATCGCCGGGCGTGCTGGTTACAGTACTGTTTGCGCTAGCACTACTACCACTATTACCTGCTTTCCCTTTGGGCGTTTTATTTAATGTAACTATTGTCCTACAGCTCGGCGACGAACTGCTGCTAATCACAATATCATTATCTTCATTGAATTGAGTTCTGGGTGCTGGCAGAGGCCATTTACTGTTAATTTTTTTAACCTCTTTAACTCCGGCTTCTGATAAAGTCAGCGAACTAGATGAGTTTCTGGGCGTCGAATTTTTACCACCGGCTTTGCTACTTTCTTGTTTTACTTGTTTGTCAGAAGAGCTCAAAGAAATTAAAGAATTTCTAGGCGAAGACATTGAGGAATTCTCATCTAAATTAATGTGATTTAATACCAAACCGTAACGTTTAGTCTTGGCTGATTGTTGAGTCTGGGTCCGTTGCTTGGGTATGGGAGTGGACTGAGCTGCCAGAAATGTAGAACTCTTATGACTTGTTGTCGTACTAAGCCTTTGTCCATTAGTAGAGGTTTTATTATATTTTCCTGCTCGTTTTGTAACACTCACGGATCCTGAAGATTTCTCCGTGCTACTCGTAGATGGTTTAATAGATTTATTTTTGTTTATGTTAGAAGTACATTCCTGGGAGTCGCTATCTTCTTCAAGGTCTGCGGTAACACCATCTGTCACTCCTGACAAACTCCAATTAAAACCACAGGGTGGAGCCATTTTTGCTGAGGACTTGCTAGAATTGGAACCGCTACGATAACCCGAAGACGTAGAAGAACCAGTCGACGAAGTTGTGCTAAAACCTAAAGTACTATTCGCCCTTTCAAACAGCAAAGTTGTCACTTTTACGGAAGTGGTAGTTTTGCGTGGCGAATCCGTATTCACCACAGTAGTTTTTACTCCACTTTTTGTGCTTAGAGATTTTTTCAAATTATGATTATTTGAATTTTTGAAATCTTTGCTATTACTATTCAAACTTGACAAACTGGCTTTATTTAGCTGTAAATTGTCTACCGGATTATCTTTATTCTGCACGGAAGGTTCGACTTCGTCTTCGATTACTAGTGGCACGTAGAATGTCGAACGACGTCTTTGCGTTTTCTCTTCCAACGAGTTCGGAGTAGTCGGAGTGCTAGGTGTTACAGGAGTAGAAGCTAGCGAAGTGCTCGATACCGTTAATGATCGCGCAGAGTTATCCAAAGTTTGCAACATTCTGATGCTCTGATTTCGAACATTTAGAATAACTTTCTTATGAGAATCAATTTTTTTTTCTTACTTATTGTTTAACCTTAGATTAATATTTCTATAAAACATCTTTTCTAGCAAGTTGGCCGCTTTGACGCAAATCTGGCAACACTTTTGACATTAACAAAAACCAATCATTCATTAACACTTTTTCTCTTTTCTTACATATATATATATATATATATATATATACGATTATAATATTATTCTTTAAGATTTTCGATTTTCTCAAACTTTAAACATTGCAAGAGCAATTATTATTATTATTATTTTGAAAGCATTTCTTAATTTAATTTTTTAAAAGATTTACAGCACACTTGAGCAGAAATTTTCTTTATTTTTTTAATTTGATTTCTGTGTTAATTTGTTTTGACATGAAATCCTCTTACTGTGGAAAGAATTCTCCTCTGCAACGAACGAACGAACATTCAACACTTCTGCATTAAATTAATGACAACAAACACGAAACACAAAAGCGTTAAACACAACCAACCAAACTGGCCAAACAACTTGTTCAAGTAACCAGGACCAGTAGCAATAACGCTTAAAGTAACAAACAATTGAATCGTTTACTTAGCAAAGAAAATTGAAAATTTTTGCAAATTTTTTTTGTAAATATTTTTATTTATATATTAATAAAATTTACTTTTCTTTTTTATTTCATACTTTGCGCACTTATGCTTAGGCATACATTCCTATTCCGCAATTTAAACTCCTCTTCATGAATAATCGCGCTCAACTGACTACAAAAATTCTATGAAAAATTGTATCTAAAGTTTCGCTCACAATGTCTGATCACTTTGCTTGCTTAAAGTATTGAGGAGAGAGAGAGAGAGAGAGAGAGATAGAATGAGAGGAAAATATTAGAAATAAGTTTAAAATAAGAGAGTTATAGAAATGAAATGTGACTCTCCGGTGAGGAGAAAAGCATTGCCAGGTGAAAGTTACTTACTTGTATTGTAAAAACTAATAAATGTAATAAACATAAAAAAAAAAAATTAAATAAAGATAATATTCGTTAAAAATTTCTATTAGAAAATTCAAAATTACAATTTTTTACAAAAAATTCATAAACTAAACGACTCTTTTTATTTATTTTGATTAGACACACAACTCCTTGGTATGGTCCTGTTCGTTCATACAAAGTTCGTAAAAATGAAAAACTTGCAAATTTTCCAACTTTATGTTTAAAATTGACTTAGGATGATCTGTATCTTTATTTGGTGCTTAGAAGATTTCCGAAGAAGCGCAAAACGATGGAAGCACACGTGGACATGGCCTAATCAATTCGAAAGTTTGCATTAATCCAGGATAAATTCTCTCCAAGTCTGTCTTTACTTTACAAACGATACAAAAAAATCATTTTCCAAATAATTTAAATTTTTTTATCTCTTTCTGTCTGTCTCTTTCAATTTAATTTACAAGACTTGGTCGTTTGATTCTCTTTCAATTTTATGACATTAGACCTAAAAAAAAAAAAAAAAAAAAGAAAAGGAAGTGGAATATTTCCCCCATTAACACTGTACCAACTGCAAAAAAAAAACAGGTTTTATGACAACTTTTTGAAGGGGTGTTTAAGTGTACTTTGAAGTATTCGAAAAAAAAAAACTATTTCGGAAAATTATTAACAAATAGCAGCCATTCTTTGGGAACATTCTTCGCTTAAGAGACTCTGCGGCAAGCAGCATAACTGGTTCAAATTTAAATTAAAAAAAAAAATCATTTAATTCAAAAAGTGTAACTTTTAACCAAAAAAAAAAGACGCACTCTTTTATTAACAAAAAAATGTTTAAATAAACTTATCAAAAACAAAAAAAACCCTACGTATTTCTCTAGAGAATTTACTCATGAAAATAATGTAAAATATTCGGATGAGAAAAATGAAAATGGTTTTAGCTGCATTGCGTGCCATTTTGAAAAATCGAACTTCGGAAAAAACGCTTGCAAAATTCAAGAATGGATGAGAGATACGTTTTCTTGTTAAAGTAGATTTTTATTTCGGTTTTTCTATTAGTTGACATTTGCAGGACCATAAAACTGCCCTTCCAAGTTTAAATGTTCCCTCCCGTTCTCTCTGTCTTCCCTGTCCTTCACTTTACATGTCTCGAGATGGTGGAGACGACGGGAAGAACATGCACAACATCGAAAACTTTATTCCAAACTTTTAATGCGTTGGCAAAAACATTCAAAATTTTCAAATCGCTCTCAGCCTCTTATCCAACCGACGATTGTCTCGGTGAAGTTACGCTAACATATATTTGTTCGGAAAATATTTTAAATGAACCTAAAAATCCTTCCGTAATGATCACTTTGGAGTGTGTTAGAGCAGTTGGAAATCGATACATAAAACATCTCGGGACTCTCGCAAAATATCAAAACGTGATATCGATCGATATAATATTACCTTTGATCGACAAACTGCTGGCAGCCGTCTTTTAAGTCGATGGCAATGAACCTTCCGTGACTATGTAGAACGGATGTAATCGCAACATTGATCAGCTAAGTGAAATTTTAGTTGATTATCTATCATATCATTTTATGCGTAGGTGTAATAATTTTGTTCTACTTTTGGCCGCAAACGCATTGCGCAGATCAGAGATCAATTCGAGCTATTTTTTTCACGAAATTTTGAATTGATTTACCCACGCTCGCCTGCAAGTCCATCTATAAATCCTTTTGCCTAATGAAAAACTTTCCCATAACCAAATTAAAATTAAACCAAAAAAAAATGTTCCCTTACCTTACGGGGACAGTAACTGCGGTAAAATTCTTTCCGAAATTTAATTTCACAGGAAGCGAAGCGTATTAAAGATTAGCTTTCTTCGTCAATACCAAATCCTTTGGGTCAACAATAAACGTGAAACAGTTTCACTTTTTAGTGGATATAAATAGACGCCGATTCTAAAGTATGATATAGTCGTTGGATTTCTTTCAGAGTAAATTCGTGAATAAAATTCTTTGGACTGAGTGTAAGTAGGTTACGAATTCCTTAAGAACAAGTAATTGCACACCTTTTATATGAGCGGAGAGATGAGATTAAAGAAAAATCACCACCACCACCACTACCACTACCACCACAGTGAATATTTCCTTTAACATTACAAATCCTGTCTACGATATGTATAAAGTATTTTTTTGTTTTTGTTTTATCAATTTATTAAGGAGTTGAATGATGGGTGAGAAAATTGGGCGTTCCTCCAAGAAAAGAAAAAAAAAAAATTATTTATTTGAAATTTGATATTTTATTACAAGCGTTAATTCAGAGGGTTTACATGGCGGTAAAGCAAGATAGCGTTGAAGTGAATTTCTATAAGATTTCGAAAGATTACGATCGACAATAACTTAAAAGTACTTGGAAGTGAATGGGTGTACGATAAAGTGTGCATATAATAATGCAAAGCATTGTAAGCAAAAAAAAAAAAAAAAAGAAAAGAAAAAAAGATAAAAGGAAAAAGTTTTTATGTTCATCGCCGGAGGGAAAGATATATTAAGTCATTGAGGAATTCCGCTTGTAAGTGCCGAGTACCTATCGCAATTTTCATACACTTGGAATGACAATTTTTTAATTAACATAAAATCCAAAGCCAGTTTAGTTTGGTCCACTCTTCATTACGATGCCTATTTATCCCGACGACAATTGCTATCACTCCTGATCATTGTAAGATTCAGAGTGAATTTAATCGTTTCCGTCTTTTCGTCTTACCATCCGTCTTTCGGTGGTCTTTGAAGAGAGTGTTTGCGGGCGCAGGTGTGATGGTATCGAAGCGGCTCAGAAACAGATGTAAGAGGCGTGAAACCCTGACAACTTTACGTTCATGTGATCCATGTGAAATGTAAGCGAAAAGGTTTTCTTAATTTGCTCGTTCCTTTCAATTCGGAAAAATGTTGAAGTAAAAGCTAACGGTTGCTCTTAGACTCCAATAGAGCGAATCATAAAATCTCGAAGGATATCCATAGTTGCAAGCTAATGCTTTTTATTTAAAGAAAGAGTAACGCACGATATTCGGTTACGTGTTCCACGAATACAACGAATCCAACTTGGGACAGCATTCCTAACAACAACTGGTGCAAAACCGGGATTTGATCCAATCTTGGAAAACAAATGACGGAATCATGGGAAGAATTGAGCTGAAATGCGTACCCCACTTATTATCTTCATTCGTCAAATATTGTCCCTCGTTTTAAGGGACGGCTCCGTTCCACATAGCGATATTAAATCATTTTTTATCTCACTGGTGGCAACCTTGAGATAGAATCGATTCAGAATGATTTTCTAAATAAGTCTATTCAGCTGACTGTTGTGTAAGGCAGCCGTTTCTGAGGAAATTTGATGAGTTTTAGTACACACTGATAGATTTTCGCTCATGGACGAATCCTTGTAAAACTGGATTTGATCGAATTATTTTTATGATCATTTTTCATATAACGTTTTATGCGGTCGTTTTTCTTTCAAGTAGCCTAAAACATCCCTTAAATCGTAATTATAGATCAGATATAAGTTTGAAATACATTTGTTTCCCCTTTTCTATCCCCTACGTCAAGTGCAATAGAAAGTTACATTAGGTTTGTACGGAGAAGAACTTGAGATAGACCCCCAATTTTTATGATGCCGATCGTGACTCAGAGTCACTTTCTGAATCAATCTAAGCTTATCTCTCCGTCTGTCCGTCCGTTTTGTTTTAATTTGTTCAACTTACAGGACGCAATGTTCGAGATATTTTGATAAAATTTGTTACACCGACATGTCTTGGCTCATGGAAGATAGGTATGGGAAAAATGACTCGAATCAACCATAAGTCGCTTTATGAATAGCTGTGTTAAACGAAGTAGAGTAGGGTATTCAATGGTGGACCGAGTTTCGCTATAGTGTTTTTAATTGCTTTTCTTTGCCATTTAGAATTTAATTTAAAGCAATTTTTATTTTTTAAAGAAAAAAAAATTTTTTTTTTTTTTTTTTTTTTTTTAATTTAATTAAAGAGTTTCTCTAAATTTAACTTAAGTGTGTTTTGTTTTATGACGAAACTGTTATGTTTCCATATGATACCTTTTAGTTTATCTCATCTCTTGCGGCGGTCGTTGATATTTGTATTCCTTCTCTTAATCGTACAAAACAAAACAAAAACGTTTCCTTATCTTCCACTTTAAAGTAAACTCGTAAAAAAGTGTGTTATTCGTTTCATTATTCATTTTCTTCTTCTTCTCCTTCTTTTTCTTCTTCTTCTTGTTTCAGATACTCTCGCTTATAAAACTAAAGATATTATCAAGTCAAATGACCTTTGACCCCTCCTGTTGTTTATACCCTTATAAAGCCAACGATTGTCATATGGGTTTCTTATTGCGTTAATAACAAAAACGCAACAAAACAAAAAAAAAAGAGAACAAAAATAAAACAACTCCTTAAGGGCTTGCCATGGCTCTCTCACTCTCTCTAACTGCAACTTCAACGTTTCTTTGGTGAAGTAAGGAAATGAGATTAAAATAAATGAATAATGGCTTTAGGTAGTCTGGAGGTATGCACGCACGCAGATAGGTGAGATAGGTGCCTCATATAATATGTCAACCGAGTAGTAGTTTCGCATTCCTGTCATTTCTATTTTGCCCTACCAGCATATTGAAGCATATATTGAGAATTGACGTTTGTATGCATAGTTGTAGGTTTTCACTGTAGTTTTTTCTTTTCTTTCTTTTTATTCATTTACTTTCTTTTATTTTTTTCCTTTTTTATTAACTTCTTTTGTATGAAATATTACTGAACATTAGTTAAAAAAATTGACCGCATGTTTACTTAATATTATGGCGTCTTTTAACATAAAACTCTATGGAATTGTCAGACGGAGCTCTACTCTCTTACGGTCGATCAAATTAATGCGAGTTAATAATTTTGCTTTTAAGCAGCTGCAGATTATTTCATTTCTGTTAAGTGTTGCGATCATTAGCAACAGCTGCCCTGATTACCTTAATCATTTACTCTTGTACGAAAAAATTAAACAAAAAAAAAACAAAAAAAGCTATCAAAACTCTATAGCATACCTCTCTTGCAAGAGTTTATATAAAAAGTTGTAAAACAATTAAATTTTTACTTTAATACTCTTAACAGGAAATAACATGATGCACAAGCGTACCAATTAAACGGCAGATCTGACCGCGGTTAAGATCTTATTATTATTAAAGCGGCTGGAAAAGCGCGCTAGTTAAACCTACACAAACCTACAACAACCGGCAATTAAAAGCATTGCATAGTCGGGCAAGGTTGATCATTAGTTACCCTATACCGCTTCGCTTAATAACATTCTTGATAATGAGAGATTTATTTGTCACGAAAGCCCTTCATGTTGTTCACATTTCGCAAAATTAATTTCCTTCTCAATCACTTTAGTTTTTGTGATAGGAGTAAAAATAAGTTTTCGTCGTTCGACAAGACATGCCACCGTCAAAGAATTTCATTAACATTGCCTTATGTAAAACGTAGTATAGTACATTTGTGGTCACTTGGTAACTACATAACCTTGAAGTATTGGTGACTCCGTATATCAGCATCATATCCTAGTGGTTTTTTGCATCCGAAAATGATGAGTTTGTCCTGGAAGACAATGAAAGCAGTGAAAGCCCGAAAGTTATCCAAAGCACAGAAGTGAAAGAACTGACACTTACATTAGAAGTGACTCTGCAAGCAATGTCACATCGTCGAAGATCGTTGGGAATTATTCAAAAACAAGGAAATCGACCTCCATATGATCTGCAGCCGAGAGACATTGAATGGCGATTGTGCACGAGTGAAATGCTGCTTGCCACGTATACTAAGAAGGGCTTCATTAACGATTGAAAAATGGAAGAGGAGAGATGCTTCGACGTCGACAACCAAACCGAGTATTTGTGGAAACGTGGGTGGGATCAGTTTAGCGTCATGTATTGTGAGTTGCTCAAATTGAGCGAAATCATTATTGGAACCCTCTAACGTACACAATTAATGAAACTGAGTCGAGCACTTAAGGAAAAACACGCCCATTATTACTCCGGACACGACCTACATGATTTGCGGCCTTAGTTAAATCCCGTGTAGAAACAGGTAATTGGAAAGTACTACTCCTTGTGTTCAGATGCCGTGTTCATCACACATTGCCCCTTCCGATTATCACTTGTTCCGGTCGATGGCACATGGTCCGTCCCAGCATCGCTTTACCCACTAGGTTCCGCCCACCATTCCCCTATTTCTTTCCTTCTTTCTTTTTCCTCACTTGTTTCTGACCGTTACCTAGTGTACCCTCATGTTTGGATGACGATTAGGAAAACTCCAATTAGTAGAACAAAAGCATTGTCATAGCGCAACTCGAATATAGACGTTTTCAACTTATATGTTACTATGAGTCCGCGAAAAACAAAAAACAAACTAAAAGAAAAAATGTATCCCTAAATTTAATTTTACAGCAAATAGAATGACGTCAAAGTGACGAGGATTTTTCGTTTCGATTTCTCGTTTTTGCTCAAAAAGGAAAGGCACATAGTGACAAGAGTGTTTCTGTAAAAGGAACCCTATGGCTACAGATAAATTTGTATACATTTTTTTTTTTTTTTATTTCAATTCAAACAAAGGAAAAGAAAACCAAATGTACGCCTCTCTTACTGGCTCAATAAACCATCCTAGCAAGACGCATATGATGGGAACGGTTGGTCTAGTAAGAAATTTTGCAAAGCATAGACCAGGAAATAGAAAAAGTGCGGTGCCTTTATTGTTCAAAATCTATTTTCTTCGCTTATGGCAATGCTTAACTAATATAAACAATCAATCAAACGGTAAATAACATAAAAAGGAAATAACAAAAGACACTGAATGTATATAAAGACTATATTTGCATCTATCTACCTATGCCCATAAAGATGTAAATTTTTCACTAATTACTTTAAAGTGCCTAACTGGTCCTTCCAAGTAATTTCTCAAAGATGATTGATGATGACTATGACTATGAAAGTGCGAAAAACGCAACAACAAAAAAAAAAAAGAAAACAAATTAAAATATTATAGTAGGACTTGATCGACAATCACATACTCTACACCATCTCACTTCTTTGCAATCCAAAATTAGGCATTTAATGAAAAATCATGGGCTACAATTATCTTAAGTCTTATAAGGATCGGATTACAAGACTGGACCAACTCAGTCTATCCGATTATTGTCGGAATGCATTTTACAATGAAAACAAAGCGTAAAATCGGAAGCTCGTCGTTGATGGCCAAAAGTCAAGTTAGAGAGGATTATGGGATGGAGTGAGGCCGACCGTTACATGCTCTACAGCACTTTGCTTAGTACAATTCAAAGTTAGGTATTTAGTAAACTTTTTATCACGAACGGACTCGATAAAACATGTAAGATGACGGGCCCTAAACTTAATATGATTAACTTTTTTTTTTTTTCGTTTTTTCTAAACTTTTGTCATATATGAGGAATTTTGTTCGCATAAAAGGACTTATTATTTATTTATAAGACAGAGTCCAAAACATTGGACCTGGATCTAAATGGTCAGAAATATAGTTCATTAAATTCTTTTTCTTAAGGAAATATTTATTGTTTCCCTATTTTCATCGTTAGTTGTGGAAAAGCAGATGTATTTATATGATTGATTGCTTTCTTCTAAGCTATGGGAGGCATTGGTAGCGTAGGTCTAATCGTGTTCAACAGTCGTTTTCATTTTGAATTCAATTCAATTGATTGGCACAAGTTATCTTAATTCAAACGGTGTTCAAAAAATATGGTTAACCTCATTAATCAAAATTGGAATTTTTACCAAAAAAAAAAAAAAAAAATCTGTGTAAAAATATTTTTGATTGACTTCCGCGTCAGCTGGCCTGCTAATAATAGTCAAACATAGAAATGATAAACTGATTATCGTTAAATTGACGATTGTGGCGATAAGAGTAGCAGATCGGAAAAACAGGTCTGTTTTGTTTAATCTCACTTCAATTATTATTACTTTTCCATCGTTTATTTTCGCAATTGATTATGAAATTTTACGCATTTTTTATCGTATGAGAGGATGTCCTAAAAGTAAACCTGTGTGTTCCTCCACTTCCGTCCAATTAACTTTTTCTTTGTCATAGAATGTATGAATACTTCACCTGAATTTCACGTTATTTAGTGAGACTAAATCGGCGTGAATGACTGAATAGGCTTAGAATCTTGACTACAAGCTTAATGGCCGTAGATTCAAGTCCTGTGTGTGGTAGACTTCTCAATAAAGCAGAATAGCCTTAGATGCTAATGCTTAGCCTTTATTTCTCGGGCAAAGTTAGAGAGTTGGGGATAACTTGTGCGAGAGGAATCTACCGAACCGTGTGGTTCAAACTTACTACAGCAAATTCATATGCGAAATCCCTGATGTAAGTCAACTTTCACGACAATATGCTAAAGATTAAACCTTGCTGTCAGAGGAAAATTGATTTATTTATTTATTTTTATTTTTAAGAATAATTATATGCGAATGGGTTCGAAATACGCTTCCATGCCATTCAAACTTTTTACCAATCCATTTAGTATTTGGTAGTATGTATGTGGTATTTTTCATCAACTGTTCTTGAGAATTATCACAAATGCAAATTTTTTTTTTTCATTCAACGACTTTCTTCAAAGCCGATCTTTCAAAGCCGAGCTATATATACCGAATAATCATATATATGGGAAAATTTTTGAATAGAACTCTTCATTGGACCAAACCATATGAATGTATGATATTGCATTAATGCAAGCACAATAACTCATAGGAAATTAGCAGACAGAAGGACAGACAATTTTAAACCGATTCAAAAAATGATTCTAGATCCATCCCAAGTCCTTATCTCTCTATCTCTCTCTGGCTACTTCGATCTGATCTGATCTGACCGTGCTACACGTAAAGGGCATATCCTCCGAATGATTGCTTATAGATAGGAAAAATAAAAATCAAAAAAGAAAGTCATTGTATGTGTTGCGTAGATCCAAACAACTTCAGATACGCTTATCCACACCCTTGTAGTGTAGAGTGATTTGCTCTTTCTTTTCATATTCTCATCAGTCGATTAGAGTGAAAAAGATAATAATTTCTGTGCATTGGCTTTGCGCAGTAACGAACTGAAATATCGAAACAAATTGATAGTTTCAATAAAAACTATTCCGAGCAGCAATAAAGAAAAAGACCGATATAGAGAAGAAGAGAGAAAAATCGAAATAGGACAGAAAGAGTTTTTTCTTAATTATTTTCCACTTTATTAAACATGCACTAGAAAAGCCTAAGTAGCAATACAGTCGTAGTGGTGGTAGTAGCTATAGTGACAGTAGTAGTAGTAGTAGCGAAGTATGAAAAATTATTTATTTAACCACCTAATGAAATTAGTTTAATAGGGGCATCGTTTTGCTTACTCTTGAACGTACTTGAAAAAATTTTCTTTTGTATTTTTGTTCGATTGATTCCTCCTAATAATCATTTTTATGTGTTCAACTGGCTTTCGAGGACTTAGCTATCGATGTTTGTACATATAGAGAGGAAAACATTGTTGAAACATTCTTCGAATATATTAAGCGTAACTAATAATTTTCTTATAATTTCTCCTACCAAAAAAAAAAAAAAAAAAAAAAAAAGGAAAAAAGAAACAAAGTCCAGCTGTTACCCTGTACATTGTGTGACTTTAACCAGTAAATGTATGAATTTTTAATTTTCTCCTTTTTTTTTTCTGGTTTATGTAAATTTTGCGTTAATGCTGGTTATTAATCAGCAAAAAGCAATTTCAACCTTTTTCGTTTCATTCCGTGTTGCCTGTTTTGTAATAAATTCCTTTTCCTTTCTTTCTTTGTTTTTTTTGTTTATTTGTATTGTTGTTTTTTTTTTTTTTGTTTTTTTTTTTTTTGTTTTTTTTTTTTTTTTTTTTTAATCAAAAGACA
>KK502511.1:574150-651746 GCA_000688735.1 Glossina austeni
AGCTGAATTTATAATTGAACCTTAGAATATCTGAAGTTGAACGTTTGAGGGATTAAGAGGCTCGTTTTTTTTTTGATACTCAAAAGGCTTTGTTGAAATACACTTTGGAAATACTTTTCAAATACTTAAGCTCTGAAGCTCCGTATTCATCTGTAGTTTCAAAATCGAGCACATTTGACATGCAAAACCCTTCGTAAGCTTAAGCAGTTGATAAGTCTTCAAACAGTTGATCGTTTGCAATGGAGATTAGGGTCAATTTCGGTATAATTGTTTCCTGATCGTATCAAGTAAACACTATCTTGGACACGCCTTTATTTATTTTATGTATTGGCATTTTTTTTTTTTTTTTTTTGAGTAAAAGACAATAAGTAAACCACAATGATTGAAATGATAACAAAAAGGAAAACAAAGCTTACTGTTCCTAATGGGGACATCAATCATTCTTGAAAGTAAGAAAGTAAAGAAAGTAAATAAAAAATTGGAAAATTTATTAAAATAATTTAAAGAACGAAATGAAGTTCACTTCTAAATGAAGAATCCATCACACGATGTCTCTTCAATCTTCTTCTTCTGACTTCATTGAATTCAACCGGAAGAGATGTTGCCAGCGGACTTACATAATTACTCAGTCTGGCAAGATATTTGGAGGAAATCCAGGTTAGCCTGAATAGATTTGTCGCTACCTTAACCATAAGCCGGATGGTTTTAAATTCATATCTTTGGAGTATTTCAATATTAGGGTTACTGGCTATTCGCCACAGTTGAATGCCGCGAGTCCTTATTGGATTGGATGATATTCTTGCATAAATTTTTTATTTTTTTGCTTAGATTTATTTCTTAGATTAAGTTAAGATTCTAAACGAATTCCAAACGAACAAAGTCTGCCGGTTTGCTGTCGTTTACCATTAATATGACATTTCCATGTTAATCTTTGGTCAGTGTGCAAGCCATTCGCAATTCGCAATTCGCAAGGTTGTGGATAGGGATGTTGTTGTCATTAGAAATGAATAAAAGGACAAGAATCATTATTTAACGTAAACGTCAGGCACGTACACATTTCCCATTTGTTCAGTCAAAGCAAGATTTTGCTTGAGATGATTTTTTAGTTCGTAAGAACCATTCACGGACTCACTGCATAGAAATGGGATTGTTGTGTCATTAGCGTACTATCAGCGAACGGATAATCTGAAGTGAAAATTGTATAAAGTATCGGTCTTCCCAGGTGAAGGGCACCTTTACTTCTACATACATTCGATCTGTTATTTTCTGCATTAACGTACAAATCTCTTGTTGGCAAATACATAGGAGTTGGAAGACATTTTTCAAATTTGAAAAGTAATCAGCCCATCATGCTCAACCTTATCGAAGGCTTTTTCTAAATCAGGGAATACATCGCCACAATAATGTTTACTTTCCATGGCTTCTCTGATGTACGAAACACTACGATGACATTGCTTAATGACGCCATGTTTACTCCGGAAGACGGACTGACGTTTAGGAATAATAAACTTTTGCATTTTACAAAAATATTCGAATGCGTGCATATGTGGTTGAAATAATGGGTAACGAACGTAGAGCAGATTTCATGCAAAGAGTGCTGGCAGCTTTAAAGAAACATATGAAAAAGGTCGTTTCAGTATAGGAGCCAGTGGGGTCAAGGCATTCTTAACGAATAGAGAGTTAGTCAGAGGTTATGAAAGCTTTGATTTGATCGACGTTACCAATGATCTTCTGTCGGAGAAAGAAAGTTTGCGATCGAATTCGCACACTTGTGTTTCCAAAAATGCAAAAAAATGTGAGTTTTTATAGTAGGCTACGGCCATTCACTCATGGGATGCAACATGGTGATGGTCAGATAGAAGAGGAAAAAGAGAAAGAGATAAAGACCTGTCGTATTCTAATAGGTGTGTGTGGGTACCCTAGTGGGTAAGTCTTAAGCGGCGTTTACCCGGCTTAGCACTCACTCTACCTACTGGCTTAAGACTTGAACCCGAGAACACTGACTTTGTTAGTCACGATTCTTATCAACTCTTTTTACTCACGAGGAGCCCGCTGTTTCACGAAAGTCCAACTCTTTAGTCGATTTGACTTAGAAGAAGGTATAAATTTTTCACTCTTTACTTCAAAACATTGCATTTTGTATAGATTTACAAGTAAAAGGCTATATGTGGTAAGTGCTTGAAAAAGTGGTTCGATCGGAACGATTTTCAATAGTGTTCGTTCTTCGGTCAAAACCCATCAGTATAACAAATTTAGTCGAAATGTCTCAGAAATTGCTGTACAAAAAAAACAAGACCGACAGGCGGACAGACAAGCTTAAATCGGTTCAGAGAATGATCCTGAACCATTGGGTTAATGAGAGACGGGTCTATCTCAATTTCTCCTGGGTGTTGCATACATCCTCACAACGTTAATATGCCTGTGTACCGCAAGTAATGTAGAGTATGATAAACAAAAGGAAAATTTTATTATTTTTCGATTTCAATTTTATCGCCTTCTCATTTCTCGATGTCGTACTGCTTAAAGAATTGTTTTGGTTAATACGTCAGACGTTTGAATAAAATAATAAAATGATAGAGGAGAAGGTTCCTGTACTTAAATCGTTTAAAAAAAAAGAGAAAAAAACAAAACATTGCAACCAAATCCTAAACATTTTTTACGAAAAGAGTAAATAAAACAAGTAAGAAAGATCTATATTCGGCGTGGGCCGATTTTCATATACCCATCGCTATTAAAATCTTTATCGCATCCTACACTTCTTTTATCCGATACTCATATCGAAGTTATTTTTACGAAAACACCTATCAACTAAGTCGTGACATCTACCACAATTATTTTAGAATTAACAGACTTAGCTTCTCGCACTCCACTCTCCAAATGCTTTTATCTGATACCCATATCGCTGTCATTATTAAGAAAAAAAAAATTAATCCACTCGCGGATAGCTCGCGATGTCCGCCATACTTGCTTTAGAATTTATCCATTTTTAGGCAGATAACGAGCAGAGTGTTTCAGAGTACAGTAAATGTGGAAAATTCGTAACGAGCAAACATCCGAACGAATTTTTGTTCAGAAAAACGGAGTTGCGTTCAATTTACGCTCCGCTACGAGCTTTTGTTCTGACTAATTTCGCCCATTTTCAATATCAACCTGAGTGCAAAAAAACCTCCAATTTTTCTATCAGTTGGTATCTTCATTTTTGCAAACAAGAGAGTGCCATCAACTCACACACAAACATCACATAGGCACGCAGACGGATAGACATGACTTGATTAATTCAGAATTTGACGCTGATCAAAAATGTATATACTTTATAGAGTCTCTAAGGCTTCCTTCTGGATAGAAAACGAATATACTCCGATCCTACAGTGGTGGGTATAAAAAAAAAGAACATTTTGTTGCAGCAACATCCTCAAGCCATAATGATGGTGATAGATGACAACTATACATTTTTCAAGTAACAGTAAGAACGTACATTACATGCGCGGCCATGGATAGCCATCACAATCGCAGGAAGATTTTAATAGCGAATTATAGCAAAGTTCCCCTCGCCAAAGGCTTCCGCTTATAAGGAATATTTATAAAGATTCTGAACCTTATTTATCCATACTTTTCCTCAGCCTAATCGATAATTTAACTCGTCCCCGTTGTAATGACTAAGAGAGGAACAATTATTCCCCCCTTCTTCGTTTCTGGATTCGTAGATTTCTTCTTTGGCAAAGAAGTTCCGAAAATATATTTTATTTATTCACATGTTTTTTTCTGATTTTTATCGTTGTGGTTGCGAAAAAATAAAAAATGAAAATAAAAAAATTCTTTAGTGGTGTTATTAAGCAGAAATATGTTAATTAACGGCATATGTCAAATTTCTATTTTCAGGCAATTATTTTTCATTTATGTTTTATTTTTTTATTTTTATTTTTTTTTTTATGCGGTTTCATTTATTCACATTAACAAGCTGACCAGTTGTAATAAAAGTTTTGAATAGCTTTAAATGAAAACTTTTTCCTAAGAGTGTGGAAAGTTTTAGAGATATTTTGGTTTATATTGCAAGACAAAGCCACGAAACGTTAATAGTGTTAAACATGTGCGCTATGTAAACTTTTCTACCTGAAACTCTTCATCTCATTAACATTTGTTTTAATCCATGACGTAGTGCCCATATCTGGACGATGTGTTAACTCGTATAACGATACATAAAGAAAAAAAAAAATATTTCTTTTACTGAGTAATCTCAAAAGGTAATCATATTGTCCTATAAAGATGGAAACAACGTATAACTAATCATAGATACGATAATTTTTGTTAATTTTTTTCATAAAAGAAAATATCGGTCACGATTTATTTGCATATATTGGGCTGCGCGCATCGCCGAGTAGATAAGAGTCGCCAGTATCAAGTCGTTGTTGGCGGGTACACATCTCAGTGCGATTAAACTAAGTTCGATCGTAACAGTCAGTCGCACAAGGCATAAGACTTGCTCTTACAGTGCGGCCATTTCCTATATCTTTTTCTCTTTCTGCATTTTCTTCTGACCAACATTATGCTATACGTACAGCGCGCATCTCCTAAATGATTGATATTATCAGAGAATATTAAAGACTGGAAAACATTTACGTACATTTAAAAATCTCTAATTTTTATACCCTACAGGACTAGTCTAACAAGGGTACACTAGGTATGTGCGGGTGTATGTAACAGACAGAAGGATGTGAAATAGATCGCACCGTTTGCTATACCGATTGATTCAGAAAGTGCTTTTGAGCCTAAGCTTGTTTGTCCGTCTGTCCGTTTGACCATCTTGCACCTGCAGGCAGCAATTTTTGACACATATCGATGAAATTTATTACACTGATGGATTTTGGCCCAACGACAAACGCTATTGAAAATTGTTTTAATCGCACCACTTTTTCCATCACTTTTCATATAACGCCGTATTTAAAAAGTCGTTATGGTACGGTGTAGCCTTTGTACTTGTAAACATATACAAACTACAAAATTTTGGAACAACGAATGAAAAAAACAGATTGATTCGGAATCACTTTCTAAATTGATTTAAGCGTATCTGTCCGTCTGACCATCAGTTTGCCTTGCTTTCTTGTATTCATTCTACCTTTTTTCGGCTCAAGCATGGACTTTATTGAAAATGATTCAGATCGGATCACTTTCTCTCTCACTCATTATTTTCATCAATTCATCACTTCAATTCGTCAAATCTTTATACTAAGCTAGTGTGGGTGTATGCAACATCCAGGAGAACTTAAGATAGGCCAATGTCTTATTGTACCGATCGCTTCAGAATCGCGTTCAGAATCGATCTAAGCTTATCTATCCGTCTGCCCGTGCATCTTCTATTCATGTGTCCAGCCCACAGGCCGTCACTTTTGAGACATTTTCTTGAAAATTGCTTCACAAACGTGTTTTGATGCAGGGACGAACGCTATGGGCAATGGTACGGATCGGACCATTTATTCGACCAATTATCATGTAGCGCGTTCTTTGAGTAACAGTATGGTAATATGGGATATTTAACAGCGAGCGATGGGTCACTTTGACTTTTGACCTCCAATATGCTCTTCGCTTATCAACACTGAATATCGATCTAAAGAAGATGTAAAAAAGCTTTCAAGAAATTTCGCAATTGAATCAAAAGTGCAACTAGAGAAAACATTTTCTTACTTATGACTTGCTTTGACATTTAAGTTGAATACACTGAAAGATAGAAAAAAAAGAAAGAGAAAATCCTTTCTTACTTATAAACTTTTAATAGCAATCTGTAAAAGCGCTCTCAAAGTTCGTGAGCTTAAAATTTTCTAAAATTTGCATAAATCTTTGCCATCTTATTAGGAAATCAAATTTCATTAAAGTCTCGCTAAGCTTGAAGATCTAAACCTAAAACTAAACTCTTTCTCATCTTTACAGTTTTTTATAATCAAAGTAAAACCAATGGTCACTTTTTAAATTATTATATATTTTCCATTTATTCATACATCTAATAATCATGGCAAATGAAAACAACAAATATATATATATATATATATATATATATATATATGGTACTCGGCTGCCTAACACGAAAACTATTTTAATGTAAGAGCGAAATTATAAAAGAATTTTAGATAAAAAAAAAAAGAAAAAAATAAATAATAAAATAAAATAAAAAATAAGACCTATTTCATGCTTACGGATAGACAAAATACAACAAAGTATCGACTACGTTTGTTTTGGTGGTCAGTAATGCTAGTCACGAGTTTCCGGTGTCATTGTAGGTAAAAAAAAAAAAAAAAAAAAAATTAAAAAAAAGACAACAACAACAACTAGCGTTACGCGTACATTACTCTAAAGAGGGTTTTCTATCAATAAATAAGTTTCCATGAAGACCTCTACCAGACAGGGGTATATTAATTTTGTTAACGCATTCGTAACGCTCCCCCCAACCTACGCGATTCTTAATGTATGTTAGACGAGTTAACATTTCTGTAGGTATACATATGCACGACATCATTTAAGGTATGTTTTAATTAGATTTCACTTTCGGAACGACAAGTTTGTCCGCCCTTAACCGGTTCTGTTTTTGCCTCTGACGAAAACTTGAAATCGAACAAACATTAGATTAGCGAATAGGTTAAGTGCCAGGCCATGCAAACTTCTTAAATAGATATAAGAAACCGAAAACGATTTAAGTACCAGCGTCCATCCTTCCTATTCGATATGAATGTAAGACAAAAATTCTGGGATTAGTTGCGAGCACGATCTTCAACTCTGAGTAAACTCGCTTAGGGTTCAACTTAAGGCGGATATATATTTCTTACCTACTCACTTTTCATAACTATTTAGCATGAATGTGAGTGAGTGTGCACAATGCAATTTTTCTATTTACTTTATTTATATGACTAAAATAAATCTAAAGAATGAATGTAAATAAATAAACTACGAACAGGAAAAAAAAAAACAAATAAATGAAAAAGAGGGAAAAATTCTTTGTTTATTTTTTTGTCTTTCATTTTCTATATATGCATCTATTGATCTGCTTTCTCGCGATATCTAACTAAAAAATCGTACAAAGGGGATAAGAATTCTTTGGGCGGAGAAAATGTGCGTCGTCGTCTATTAATTGACAGCAATAATGCAACAATGATTTATATTAAGTTATGAGAATGACGATGAATTCCATTCCATTAAAACTCCTATTGTCTGAGTTCAAACAACATTTTCTTTTTCTTTTGCTTGCATGTCCCATAAAGTATCTATTCTTAAATACTTTGAAGGCAAAATAAATCATTGCATGCCACGAATCTTAAACGCGAATTAACTAAATATAGTTACTGAACACTTTGTAAAATGATAGAAAATAACCAAAGTTAAGCTCTTCCCACCCCCTCCAACCCTAAACCCAATCGGAAACAATATTTTTTCGCATTTTTTTCGAATTACTTCTCATGAAGCTCCGATAGTTGTACGGCTTGTTATGCAGTTACATCTTGAGCCATTCACTTGAGTTACAATCTACGGCCATCTATGGTCACAACGCACTTAGATTTGAACCCGTGAACGCCGGCTTATTGGTCCCGATTCTTATCTGCTGGGCTTTGCGGCAGCCAAACAATAGAACAATACTTTTTAGACGTTGCGAATCACGAAGTTTGGCTTATTGGGGACGTGTCTACACGGAATCGATCGCGCTGGTACAAGATTTTAGACTAATGTCTATTTTGGGTTACGAGTTAATTTATTGTAACTGTGGGTCAGCTAAGAAGGTATACGCTTGAAGAAGTCTTCCAAAAGCAACGGCAAACAGAGGCCAGACAGATAGACAGACAGAGGGACATGACTGAAGAGAATTCGGATGTGTATTGCTTTGCAAGCGGTGATACGATTTTTTTTTTTTTCCTGTAGGTCGTACTAGTTATTCCAGCACTGGAAGATTCTGCCTACCACTAGCGTTACTAATAAATACTATATTTTATTATAAATACTGTTTATTATTATTATTATTATTATTATTATTATTATTATATTAGTTTTATTATTACTTAGGTTTTTGTGTGTTCTTACTTATCACCCATCATCGTCAACACATAACCGAAGTATGAGTGATATATTCATTTTGTGAAAACGTTTGCAACAGCCGATCCCAGTATTAAAGTGTGAATTGATTTAAGCATGTCAGTCTGTCCGTCTGCGTGTCGTAAACATTCTCCTGGCCGTAAAAATGAACCTATCGTCTGGATGTGTGGAAGTGTGGATGTGTGCCATTCAATAAATGGTATGCCTTTTCCGACTAAGCACTCACTATAACAACACAGTAAACTATACTTCACTTCTGATATGAACTCACAGACACTGACTTGGTTATCATAATTCTTACCTATTCAGTTGCATAATGCGGATATGTGCTAGAAGCTGTTAGTTGTTCTCTCGTATCTGGGGGCCTATAGTTGCCAGTTGATATCTGGGGCAATTATCTCCCTATTAAAAGTGAGTAATTAAGCTGCAGTATTGTTTTATATTATACGTTTTTGTATTTGTTTAAAACCCGAATGTATTAGTGATGGCAACGCTGGCTACTCTTTTAAATATAGTATCAACTTAACATTTTGTTTATTATTAAACATGACGGTCTCGTTCTCGTTTGTGTCCTTAGATCGAATTAGCTCACTTTTAATATCAACCGGCGCCCAAGGCCTTTCAGTCTTTTTGCTAAATTTGAAGTCGATAGCTTCATTTTTAGCACCAAAAGAGTGATCACCACAGACATTTCGCAGACAGACGGACATGCTTAAATCGACTTAGAATTTGATGTTGATCAAGCATATATGTACTTTATTAAGCCTTAGACGTTTCTTTGGGGGTGTTGTAAACAGTTTGCATCCAACTTTTGTGTAGAGATATAGATGTGTTTTTACAATTACTAACATACAAGTTGGGAAAAAATCTCTTATTTACAATTTTTCCACTTTTTTTCTCATAAATTTTGTATATATCATGTAATAACAATTTTTACAAGCAGTTATTGCGTTATGTATTTCAGCGTACTTCAGTTAAAAATAAAGAAGAGAGATATGTGTAAAGTCGAATGCATAAATAAAAATTTATAAGTCTCTGCTGTATTCTTTCTACTTTTTACTACTCCATCCTAAAAGTATGTAATAAGTTACTGTTGTGAAGCGGGGAAAAACAGTGAATTACTGGTTGTGGCATAAGCGCCACTGTTATTCTAAACCGCAATACCAACACAAATTTGTTGGTTGCCATAATTCCTCGCGCCAATACCAGTTTTTACGATTATAGCTAAACACATCAGTTGCGAACGATAAAACTGCCACGCCACACAAGTAGAAAAATTATTGCAAAGAAAAAAACCATTGCCTGTTTGTAGGCTCTACATATATTTGAAGGAATTTTAATACTGCTAAAGCACAATGTGACAGAGCGCCCCCTTCTTGCAGGGAATAAAATATAACATTGAATTTTAAAAGTAAAAAACTGATATGAGACATTTATGCTGAAAGTCGGCTAAAGGGATTATTGAAAGAAAAACAAATTTATATATAAATAAAGATAAAGCCAGTTATAGAATAGAAATTTAAAGTTATCCCCAATGTGGATGAAAACTATTCAGTAAATAATTATAAAAAAACATCATTGATCGTAAGTTTTTATTGCCGGGACATTTATTATCATCAAACAATCGCGATTCTTTACTATAATACTTTTATCAAATCAACAAATACATTATATAAAGTTGAACAGTACACGGTCAGCATCGATTTTGTGGTTCTGAAAAGTAAACGTAAATCAAACACAATTCTGATTGAGATTTTGATTAAATTTCTTTGTAATGCATTGTTTACACTTTGGCGTTATTCGTGGAATGCAATACGTGCAGCGTACATGAATTTGGTAAAACTTATTACGAAAACTATAAACCCACGGTTACGTTTCTTGCATATGGGGAGGTGAGGTTCAAATTTGGTTAAAAATTTGGTTTAAATTTGGTCTTCGTAAATATGGATTATTGCATCTTTTGTGTAAAGAAAAGGCATCTGATGTCCCTAAAAGACTTTTACATGTAAAGAAATAACTTTTGGATGTCGTTTGTGGGCTGAAAATGTTATTTTTGAACATGAAATTGGCATTGTGGTTACCGTCAATGGAAAATGCTTGAGATACAAAATAACTGATTTTTTGTGGCAAACATTAGACGCTTGCGACTTGGGCGAACGCCATACATTTCGAGATAAAATCAATTTATTAAGAGAAAAGTTCAGTTATCATGTAAGCTTCAAAAATGCCTATGTAAGCTTGTCATAATGATCATGCGATCTATGCACAATACCCTATCGGACTTTTTACTTTGGATTTCGATTATGTTGAAGCATCGTCTTACTCTAATAACCCTGACCGCTCAATGACTTTATCCACTAAGATTATTGATGTTCTTAATGAAATGAGAGCACATTTATGTCGAAATCATTTCTAAATCACTTACATGAAAACATTTTTAAATAAAAATGGTTTGAACGAACCATTACCTAAAATAAAGAAAAATACATATTAATAACATTTGCGGATTAGTCTTTATTACAAATTAAAAAAAAAAAAAAACTTATTTGATGATCCTATATTTTGCTTATAGCCTGCACCTCTTACGTCCGATTCGAACCATTTTCAAAAGTGTTCACATTTGGACTAAGAAACGACAAAATATTTAAAAAATTTTAATCTCTAGGCAGAACGCAACAATACATGGACATACGGACAGACATTCTCAATAAAAGTTGAGCTAACGTAAGCCCTTCTGAGTTTTTCACATGTCGGCACAAACCTAATATACCCCCTACCGCAAGTGACGTAGGGTGTAATAATACAAAAAGAGTTCTTTGCCTGACGCATATCAACGAAATTGAAATCTTTTATAAATAATTTTAGTTTATTCGTGGATTACTTCTTGTATCCCGCTCTATATTAGCTTTATAGCTGAATTAAATTAGTTTTTTTTAACATATTTTTAGGCATTGTTGTGTGTATACCTTAGTTTGTTCGCGAAAGCATCCAGTGCTCCTTCAGAAAGTCATTTTGTTTTTCCCCAACAGTCGATTTGATTGCATTCTTTCATAGTCAAGTTCATATTTATGATGCTCTGTCTTCGTATATATTGAACACCTGATATCGTAATGTTTGTGTGTGGGAAATTGTGTTTGATTCTGTGTAAAAGTTTTTGTTTGGTGTTTCGGAAGTCGAAAACAGCATTTTCGAAGTGCTTTACCTCTATAATTAGCGAAAAGGTACGAATGATTTTTAAGCAAGAAAAGAATTATTGAACGCAATGGATGGAAGCGATAAATGGACAGAATGGTCAGCGACAAAACTGGGGCTTTTTCAATACGGTCTGGATGGTCAGCAAAAGCTGATAAACAAATAATAAGCAAATCACTGAATGACCACAGGTGAGATCACTGACAGTCTAAGTCTATTAAATTCTACTGCTCTTCATAAAACATTTACACACTGTAAAGAACCCGACTTACGTTTTGGCAAAAGAAAAACGAAATTTATTTCCAAAAGAAGCCAATAATTCTTGTTACTATTCCAATAAGATTTCTCACTATAGCATTCAAACTCTCTTACTGTAGCTTGAGTATTATGAAAAAGTCATGAGCTTGAGGTCAACAAATTATTAATAAATGAAATCATTAATATTTTATGCGAAGAACCACAAGTTAATTATTTGAATATTTAAATAATATATTTTTCATTCACTATTACAATTTTCACTTTCATTTTCACATTCGCCCTTGAAGAGTGCAAGTATGTTAATGCCGTCATTTCGCTTGCAACAGCAATAAGGAGCAGATGCAAATGTCTTGTACGTACGTATTTTGTATGGATGAAAAACTTTTGCTCGCTCGCCTCTAACAGTGAACAGTAAAAAGATCGATCGTGCATTGCTTGCGATTTTAAGCAGACTTTTTATTTTCGCTATTTATTTATTTGTTTTATCGGACTCATGTACTGCACGCACTATTTTCATAATAGAAAATCGTACTTAGTGACATTTCTTGCAATTAACGAGTTATTGAGAAACTGTTTTCTTCTTTTTCTTCTTCTTCTTTCTTTCTTTCTTTCTCACTCTAAGGAGGAAGGATGGATATCTAGAGTGCGACTTGCACAGATATCGCTGGCTTAGTTGTTTTTCTTAACATCTCTATTATCATAATTAAGTATTGCTTGCCTGAGGTTTTCCTTTGAAATTTTTTTTATTTTTTTTATTTAATTGATATAAGCGCGTGAGCAAAATTCAATCATAATGACAGGAAATCGTATAAGTTTTTCTTTTTATTTATTTACTTATGTTTTTTTTTGCTAAAGGAAAAACTAAATAAACCGCATTTTATCAAACAATGCAATTGAGGTTAGGAAGCTAAAGTTGACTTAAAAGAAATATATATATATATATATATATTTATATATATATGTATATATATATATTTTTAAGCACACATGTAAATGAAAAAATAAATGCATAAAAAGCATTGAAGTGAAAAAAAATTTTCTATTGAATTAGAACCCCATTAACCTCCATGCCAGCGATAATTATTCTCTTTGACATAAAGTGAATGAATTCAGTGAAAGCGCACCACGCGCGAGTAAACTGGGTGAAAGTGAAAAATTATATGACATACAATAGCATGTAAAATAAGGTGAGTAAGAAATAAATTTACATCTGCTACATCTACAAGCAATATATGCGTGTGTATGTATGCATATATGTATGTATACATACATTAAATTGTATGCAAATCATAATTGATGGAAGTGACATAATTTCAGATCTATTTGCAAAGAGGTTACAACAAATTGATATATAAACCAAAAATAATGTAAGATTTTACGTTTCGAGGGGAAATAAGTATAGCGGGCCGATTAAATAAAATTTTAATTTTTTTATGAAAAATATAATAAAAATTTTTTAAAAATAATAAAATATATTTCAGAAACGTTTGTAATATTATATCAAACCGATTACTGATGATTAAAAATGTACTACATTTTTAGAACTATGTTTAGTACCCTTCAGTAGGCATGGAAGGATGTACAAACCAAGAGTGTAGAATTCGTAAGATTGCGTCAATTCTTCCGTTTCCTATATGCTTCTTGACGGATCGCTCGGAACGTTCGCCAACTTGAGATAACAAGTTCAAGCTCTTAATAATCAAAACAGAGCACAATCCGCTCATTATCACAAGACAATAAGTGTAAGTCTATAGCTTTAATTCATCAGTGAAACTTGTGATCAAGATCGTATAAAATTTCCGAGCGCGGAACGTAAATGTGATCCATCCACAAGAATATTTCAGAAAAGAATTTCTATAAAACTCGCCAACATAATCAAGCAGAAGATTTTAAAAGATCTGCAGATTTGCAGATTTGAAGCCCTCGCCCTAAATCTTTCTATGTTATCTTAGACCATTTATTAGAAAAATAAAAGGTGAATACTTGAAGAAAAAAAGTAATTTTGTTCAAAGACGTGAAGTAGAATACAAGCGAACACAATTTAAGCATGAATCGCCTTAAGCATGAGTCGAATCGAATCGAACTATTTTTACGATTATTCCCCCCAATATAAAGGAGATGAAGAATTCCATTTGAACTAGCATTGATACTCTCTTAACAGAGCTCTGCCAAGTAGTTCCCATCGAGATATGCCTGGAATTGGAGGGATACGCCGCCCAAATTAGTAAACGTAAGATACTTCTGTGGACACCTAATGATTCTACAGAAAAATACCTTTGAAACAAACTAAAATCAAAATCAGATTTTTCTCTTCTTGGAACTATTTTGACCAAATTTTTGAAATTCGCCATATGAGCATAAACCAACTATGAGAAAATGATCTAATTTGAGCCTGTAGTACGGCCAAACCAGGAAATTGCATCAACACTTGTTTGGTTTGACATGCACTGAACTCCCAAATCCATACACATGGTAAACTAGGTTACACCCTTTCTTCACACCCTTCCCCATATATAGATACAAAAAACAAGCGGTTTTCGAGTATTTCTTGATAAAATTCGTTCCGTTCAAACAAAAGAAATATTTTCAAATGCTAAACGAATGTGGAAAATTTTAATGGAGAGTGGAAGCCTTCCTTAGGCCTTCTCCGATATAAACATTCTCATTCCCAAGTGAATGTTCATGCAGCAGTGAATTCTACTTTCTACAAACTACTCCAGGTTAGGGACCCTAGCAAGGTAAATTTTGCATGATATTGAGACAATTTTTTGGACCTTCTTCCATAAAAGATTTTCTTCGAACTATCATTTTTATGTGTTTAAAATTTCAAATGTTTTCTTTTTGTTAAAATCTTAGACTCGGTTTTACAATAGATGACCAGGTATAGATTATTTATTGGCCGACCTTGTCCGACTACGTATGTAAATGGCTTGATATCCTTTGACTTATTCGCACTGCCAAAATGTCCCTACAAAAAAAATAGTACGCACATAGCCGATCTTTTAATATTGTTCGCAAACTATATCCAAATTTTTAAACGCTAGCGTGATTGGTGACAATTTCTCATCACGAAATTGTTGTCAATTCAATAACGATGGGAGTGAGCAAAATTGCCGAAGCAATAAAGTTCAAAGCTTTGGGTAAAAGGCTATTGCATCTAGAGCGATGTCATTTGTGATGGACAGATCTATGTCGGTGATGTCGGTGATGTCGGTGATGTCAGGTCTTTGTTTTCATGCTTTTTTTTTTTCGTTTTCAGCGAACGATTTCAGACGCACGGTAGCCGTTCAGGTCAATCACCGGCATTGCTGTGTGGATGATTAAAAGTATTCGTGATCTCTGCCATAGCTATGGTGCCCATCAGACAACGCACTAATCTCATACAATCAACGCGATATAGGCAGCGAATTATTAGAAATGGTTCAATGGGAGATGAGCGGTTTATTGAAAAGTCTTCACATTTTAAAGGGTTTCCGATGCTTCATTCTGGCATTTACTAATGAAATGACATAGTTTCTCATGTGATGGGTAAATTGAAATAAAATTCTCTTTATTTTTTTTTTTTTTTTTTTTTTTTTTTTTTTTTTTTTTTTTTTTTTTTTTTTTTTTTTTTTTTTTTTTTTTTTTTTTTTTTTTTTTTTTTGTACATACATTTGCAGTTGTAGTTGTCATTCGAGTCTAAACTCATATCAACCCCGTAAAGGAGGCATAAATTTAAATAAAATATAAATTTTAAAACGAAGGCATAATGTGTCATCAATTAAAATATTCTGACAAGTTATTCATTAATAATAGCATAAAAACAAATTTCAATGAATGTAAAATTAAAAAAAAAAAAAAACAGAAAAAGAAAAACCACGACATATATATAATAGCTTTTTATAAAACTCACGTTTACTTAAAGAATGAAATATAAGAAAACAAAAAAAAAAAAAAAATGAAAAAAGAAGAAGAGAAAAGAAAAGAGAGTTCTTTGCCAACTTTTATGTCTGACTGAAACAGTTAAACAATTAAGCAACACAAACCATATATACATACATACATACATATGTATGTATATATTCTATACAAAAGGCACACCTCACCCATATTAATGAATGATTAGCTAAATGTTTCTATTTTCCAAGTTCTGATTACCATACCGAGAAAAAACTTGAAGCTAACTTTCTTTAATTGTTTAGTTTTTTTCCTTTTTTTTCATTTAAAATTTACAGTTATGAAATTCAAATTTAGGCATTATGTCTATAAGCTCTTTATGCTTAAACTCATAAGAACATTAACAAGTTTCATAACAAATTGAATAAATTTCTTTTGTTACCCTACACCACTTGCGAACTCAAATGTATATTAAGTTGATTTATGCCATAGCTAGGAACACTTGAGTTGAGCCAACCTTCTTTTATAATACCGATTGATTTAGAAAGTGATTCTTGTCTGTCCGTCCGTCCGTCCGTCTGTCTGTGTGTCCGTCCGTCTTGTTTTCAATCTAAAATATTTTGATAAAATTTGGCACACTAATCTGGTTTGGCCCAATGACGAGAAGATTTCAAATCGGATAACATTTTCTCATCCATAACTTTGTACACATCAATTGATCTCTCAATCATAGATATGAACATAACCATTAATTCAATACTATGCCTCACTTCAGTTCACCAAAGATGTTTTAAATAAAGTCAGCTCATCGTACCCCACATCACTTGTGGTATCAGCGGATGTGTACAATATCCAGAAGGACTTGAGATAGGCCAACCTTTAGTTATACTGATCGCTTCAGTTTCACTTTTTGAAACAATCTAAGCTTGCCTACCCATCTGTCTGCACGCGTTGAACTTGGGTACGCTAATGCGTTTTGACTCAAGGACCATTACTATTGAAAATGGCTAGGATTGGATCACTTTTTCGACCACTTCTCGTGGGGCTGGAAAGACCCAGAGACGCAGGGGATGCTGATTCGGTAGGTTAGGTTACGTCCGTCCATGTGTTCGTTAAAGGGTAAGTACGTGCTATCGGAGGAGTGGCAGTGAACCAAAATTATAGAACCCTTCCCACATCGCAGCAACCAGCTAGCTTAGCAAACACACACACATCGGTCTCATACGTCTCCAGTCCTCCTAAAGTGGCACTTTCGAGTTGCCCTAAAATTTAATGCAGTTAATAGTGTTCTATAGACAGACAGGGAAGATGTAGACTCTTATACGAGGCGTAAAAGTTTTGAAAAATCGTTACATGAATAGCTATAGAATGGTCGACCGTGACCCACCGTAGTGTTTTTTCATGTTTTTCATTTAAGAATTTGTATTTTTTCCGTTTTTTGCTTACTTAAAATAGATTTTGCGAAATCTTATCATATCGTGTCAAGTAAACGAGAGGTGTGTGTACTCATTGCATTATTTTGTTTATAATGCTAAGAGAAGAGTAACAAAACGTTAGAAGATAAGCACTCTTGGAATACATATTTATTATAACGTCCGTCTGTCGGTTCATCTTGGTCTAGCGATATGTGCTAACGATTCGATGAAATTCGTCAAATTTAAGCGAGAACTTTTAACTGAAATATATTTTTAATTTTTATAATTAATTTAATATTTAATTTCATATAAATAAAAAACTATAAGCAGCACAAAGTGTCACTTATCTTGTGCTCATTGAAGATAAGGTAATTTTTGCTAAATTTATACAAAAAAAAAAAAAACCAAAAATAGTTTCTTGCATACAAAGGTATAAGTACGCGGTAAAAGTCAAGGTACACAAAGGATTTTGTTTTTCAGATTGAAAAAAATAAAATGAATGTGAGGCAATTTTAGTAAAATTATTCTTTTTGTTTTCTTCTTCATTTTTCTTATCATAGCGTTCAAGGCGATCGTAATGTTGCATTAAGAAGGAAAACTTTGGTTTTTTCGAAAATATAATTAGAAATGAACAGAAAAGACGATTTAAAATTTGATTTGAAATAAGCGCATAATGATCAATAGGAGGGAGGTCTTCTTTGCAAGCTGTAAAGGTAAAATTCACAAGGCAATCGGATGAAAATTGAAGAAGTCAGCACTACGGCAATATCGCAAACATGTCTTAAAAGAAGAGAGAAATTTAGGGATTCAAGTTTCATTTTTGAAGAAATGCTTATTTTATCTCAAACTTGCGATGCAAGAATCATACAATTAGTCTACAGTTGTATGGGCCTGAAAAAGTGATGTGCAGAAATATTTTTCATCTCTAATTGGATATTGTATGGACTTCCTATTGCACTGAAGATTTTTAATTACTACGGCCGTCTTTTGTTGGCCGCATTTGGCCACATTTTGTTGACAATAAGTAACAAGTTTCTAGACACTGATGGCATAAATCTTAAGCACTTTTATCGCTCAAATTTATTTCACTTTCCCAAATACATACATACGTACATATGATGCTTAACTTCGATGGTCATCAGTATCAGTGCATGGCTGCTGTCCAGATCGTAACCTGCATAGTAAGTAGTTAGTGTTTACTACGATTTAATATTTTTTCATACACACACCTGCCATATATATGTAATAATATGTATACGATATATGATGTATATATACAGATTATTTACGATATATACAACAAATATACGATATGAGATATACATTGATATATATTGTATATACGATATACGATATATATACGACGACGTACGCCGTATACGTTTTATATAGAAGGTACAATACGCGATATAGATATATAGAGGACATAAGACATGTATGCAATATACGATGTACGATACATACGCTATATGTTTACCTATGTATTGATTCTAGTGGAGAAAGTTGAAACTCGGCAACATTTTTCCAAGTAGCTGTAGGGTTTACCCCCATTCTGGTTTTATGAAAAAGCTTGCAAAGAAATGTTTCATTAAATCGGAAAAGGTGCAAATGTGTGCTATCTGAGTAACCAAAGAAGCATAATGATGACGACATTTCGATATGGAACGAATATGACGGCCAATGGCATAATTTATTGGATAACCGGTTCACTATGGATCCTATGATGGATGATCTCAACGTAGTGATGGCGAAAATTGAAATTAAAAAGAAGTCTTTAGTCCTTCTTAGCTATATTCGTTTCGTCGAATCACAATTTATTAAAGAGTTTCACGTGCCAACCAAAAACAAAGTAAAAAAAAGTCAATTTAAACAGAATACAAGCTCTCATCCAGTTATATAATTTTATATATTAACATTTTGTTTTTTCTATAAAAAAAAAATTGATTTATTAAAAATTTTCTTCTTCTTCTCATTTATTTTATTATTATTGTTTTATTCTATTTTGACTTTATTTACGTACCAAGCTATCATGTCGAACCTGCGTCATTAAGTGTACTTTTTATAAAGATTCTGCGGTTTCTCCTAAAGCAATTCCAAAAACAATAACACCATTAACAATAAAATCTATAATGAACAAAATAACTTTTTAGGATTATTTTGTTTTTTCCTTTGAGTTTGGTTTTGTTTTTTTTTTTTTTTTTTTTTTTGTTTCATTTAAAATAAATGCATAAAAACGCACATTTTGCGGCATAAAAAAAAAGAAATATATGTATATATATATATGTATAAATAAACAAAAAACATAAAAAGCTTCCACTCCCTTTGCGACGCATCACCATTACCACGGCATTCCGTCATTGCTCTCTTTATATGTTTTGTTGTTGCGTTGCCTTGACAACGTTCAATCAACTAACCAAACAGACAGACAGACAGATAGAAAAACACGCAGTAGTTGTAGGGTCTGATGAAATTGTTTAATAAAAACATTTGTGCATTATTTCGTGTATAGAAATTTTTTCATAATGAAAAAAAATATATATAAAAATAATTTTTAAATATTTGTAATAAAAAAATATTTTTATTTTTTTTTTTTATACGAAATGATGTTAACTGAAATGTTGAAATAAGACGACTACAATGGTATTAAGAGATGTAAGTTTCTTGCGAGCACTGAACGTATCAATGATTTGCGCTTTTAATCCGCCTAAGAAAGCGTTTGAGAAAACTTTCTAAATGATTTGGATAGGTGTCCCTACATATGGGTTTTTTTTTTTTTTTTTTCATAAAAATATATTCAAATCTTTAAACTATTTATTTATTAATTCTCTTTTTCTATACTCTACGCCGCTTATGATACAAGGGTATATGTATTAGTGCGGTGGTACGGTGCAGCTGTATAGAACACCTAGAAGGGCTTGAGGTGCACCCATTTTTATACCCCCCCACATCGGTTTTGGTAAAGGGTATATTAAGTGCGGGCGGACGCTTGTAAAACTGAGAAGGGCTTAAGATAGACTCACCTTTCCATATAACGCCTTAGTTTGAAAAACTTTGCAATTGTCAAAGCTTCCCGTTAAAAGAACATTTCGAAATTCGAAATTGATATGAAAAGTTTCTTGAACCCCCTCCCCTACTACCATTCCTGTCAAAACTGAATCTTTGTATGATAAAAAATCGAATTTTCAACATTTCATGGTAAAAATTGGTTCATAATAATAAATTGAGAAAGAAATCAAGCTACAACCGAATTTGGATTGCCTACGGCCCATATAAGGATTCTTAAGAAATCGAAGTTTTTTTATATGCCAAAGAGGACCAATTGTTAATTGTTTTATGATGAAAACTTGTTCACGATAGCAATTTGCTGTAAAAATTAACTGAACCAAGTGTGGACTACGTGGATCTATACCTTGGGCCCTACTCCATATAAGATTTCTCATGGACAGTAGGTTTAATTTTGAATATTTTATACCGAAAATTGATCCGGAGTAACAATATAGCAAAAAGCTTAACGGTAGGGAACTTGGATCACAGAGATCTATTCTTTCGACCCTAACACATGTAGCGGTTATCGTGAAAAGCAAGCAATTTCTAGTGTTCTTTGAGGGAAACTGAGCAATAATAAAATTTTTAAGAAGTAAATTAAGTTGGAAAACTTGCGGTCACTTTATACGATCTTTTCGGCGTCCTCCAATATGCGGGGTTTTGTGAAAAGTGTATCTCTGCATGAAATTAATGTGAAATTATTAGTGTATTGTTACCAACACGAGGGACAACTGTATTAGGCAAACCGGTGTAGGGGATCAATTAGTCGCCCTTGCTCAACTAAGAAATTCTTACTTGTTTATTATACCGATCGATTCAAAGTTATTTTCTGAAGCGATCTAAGCTTGCTCAGCTTGTTGTCCCTTTTGGATTCTTGTACTCAACCTGAAGGAGCCAATCTTTGAAGTACTTTAAGAAAATTTGGTACACTGACGTGTTTTGAGTCAAGGACGACCACGAATGGTATTGCAAGTGGTTTTCTTGATAAAATTTGATACACTGATGTGTTTTGATCCAAGAACTTACACTAGTGAAAATTATTTGGATCGGTCAAGTTTTTCGGGCGCTGTTCATGTAACGTCTTATTGTGAAAAGTCGTTGTACGAATAACTGTGGCATGGTGTACGGTATTTAACGGTGACTCGTGGCCTACTTTGTTGTTTACTTATTTACTTGTTGCCATAGTTTCAGCTGCTTTGGTATTCGGCGCAAGCTCCATACAACATGAAATAAAGTAAAGTGTTTAACACTCGTGCTTGATGCTTGCAACGCGCATTTTATTGACGGCTTTTCAACGTAACTAAGTGTATCTGGGTACCATAAGCATCTTCCAGCAGAACGGGGATCAATTATTATTGCGTGATGTGAAATGCGATTGCACGATATTTGAAAGACCAAATTTTTGCACAATATGGCAACACCTCCCGTGTAATACGTTATAAAACGTATATGACACGTTAAATTTTTCCATAACTTAGACGGTATAAATTACAGTTCTTTACAAGTTGTCGTTCAGTGGACATCAAAGTATGGAGCTGCCCAAAAAACCAATTAATTGTTTCGATATTTTGTTGAAAATCGCACAGGCAACCTGGAGAATTAGTGGGCACCCGTTGTTATCGTTTCTTATTGCTCTTTACATTTTTTAGGAAATAATCGCTTGGCATGCAAATCCTTTAGAAATTTTATTTAATTCCCTATGGAGCAGTTTTAATGTGTTTCCTGAGTGCACGCTTGGCTTGTTTGGATCTTGGAAAATGCCAAAAATTGTTTTCATTTCATAAATGTAAGTAAAAGTCATTACTTGCGATAGCCGTGTAAAGGTTTTCTGAACGAAACACTGATCGATACGCTTTTCGAAGTAAGCAATCATCTAACGAAGTAGGGCTAACATGACGGTATTTTAAAATTTTGTTCCAAATAATTATTTACAAAATAAAATTCCAAGCTACGACCGTGACTGAGTTCATGTACAGACCGGGATTAAGGCCTTGTGAGTGGTCACTAGTTATAAGACTAATTATGACCGATTGTATTATCTTGTCAAAGGCTTTTGACGTGACTTTACATCAACTTTGGTATTTCGAAGCCATTGTCACACAATACGAAATCCGCGAATGAAAGAAACAAAAGATTTGCGGCCGACCTTCTGGCTTGTAATGCTTCTGTTGCTTAGAAAAGGGCTGATAGTGTGCGATCGAAATAAGTTATTGCATGCACTCCTTTCGAAAAGGTATCCTTTAGAAACCTTAAAAAGTCGTCGAATTAAAATTTGTTTAGGGAGATTTTTTTATTTGTAATTTTTTGTTTTTTTTTTTTTTCGAAACGAAATTTTCAATAAAATGCAATTAAAGCGAATCACGGACGCATAAGAAAGCAATTGCACTGTGCGAAGCTCAGCTACAGGATATTGTACGATAAGTTTTTGTTTTATATTTGAATTTTTGCAAACGTGCACACGAACGAAGATGACTCGAAACAGTGCACACTACTTTTTCGTATTTATTTACAAGTTTTAAAAGCAACATTAATGCAAATCAATTTTTCATCGATGACCATCGAAATATTAAGAGAAAATTTCAAATTGAATTTTAGGTTCTTTGAACCAACTCTGATTTGGCTTAACTTTCACTTAACCGTAACTACATTCTCCAACATTAAATCATAGTATAATGAACTTTTATGACTTTGCACAACAAATAATAGAGACAAAGAATTTTATATATATATATAAATATATATATATAAATATATATAAAATGGGCAAAAAAAAGCAAAAAATTTTAATGGAAATCAAAGTTATATATAAAAGAAAAGCAAAAACAACATTAACAACAACAACAACAACAACAACTTATTATGGTTCGTTGATTTTAGCAAAATAAAGAATTCATCAACCGAACCCAGCAAGCAACAACAGATAAAAACAGAACATCGCATATGGTTTAAAGTTAAAACGGAAACGGGAAATGAGTATAAAATTTCATGACAATAAAAATGAAAATAAAAAAAAAAAGGCAAATATACAGAGAAACGAAGAAAATGAGAAGGAAAGAATAAAGTTATTTGGGAGTAAAATGACTCATAATTTTTTTTATTTTTTTTATTTTGTTTTTTTTTTTTAAATCAAATAAAATTTTTATGAAATATGTATGAAAAACAGGAACGAAAAAGTATGGGAATGCCGTGGAAAGAAGAAAAATACAAAATTTAACAACAACAAAAAAAAAAAGCTCTGAGCAATTATTTATCAATTATGAATTTGCCCGTGAGCCTAATTCGAACATTTCTCGCCGCCATATATATTCATGATTCCAATGAATCAATTAATCATATTAAACAAAGAATATCGATATGTTTTGTAAAATAATTAAATATTTTTTAAAAAACTTAAAATTCACATTTGGTGTCTTTCTATGGTGGCCTTTCTATCAGGGAACGGCAAAGAATATCTATACCAAGTGTCTATCAACTTTGGGTCGGAAGACGAAAAAAACAAAAAAAAAGCAAACGAACGAAAAAGAAAACTTTTCCATTCGACTTGAGAGTCTCTTGATCACTTAAGACATCTATCTACATCTATATAAAGGGAAAATTATGCAATATAATGCTGTGTTGTTGGATGTTGGTAACACTGCTCTGCACTGTGTAGATGTTACGACACGTGTATATTGCACAGGTTATGCACCAAGTTTTATAATTTATCATATTTCGTTGCATTATACGCTTTATCCTGTGTGGGTTGAAAAAAGCGATCGGGGAAATGCGTGATCTGTAAGACTAAGACGAAAAAGACAAGGACACTTTTCACGAGCGACAGCTTCTATAAGAGTATTAGCATACGCGAAACATTGTAAAGCATCATCGGCGTAGAGGAATAGCGGACGAAGCCCAAAGCAAATAGATAGAGACGGACGACCTTTAAAAGGGATGACAGCCAGAGAACATAAAACTGCCGCGACAAAAGTGACAGCGGAAATTGAACTATTGATCGCAATGGCCAGTCGGCACTATCTAAAAGTCATATGAAATCGTTAATATTCATCCTACATCTGGACGTTATCCTACGAACTTATTTATATACATGTGTGTGTGTGTGCTTGAGTGTGCAGTTTATATATTTATGTACTATAAGGTGCCTGACACTTTCGCGAACTTTGATAAATTTATTTATTACACCCTACACTACTTGTGATACGGCATATTGAGTGTGTACGGATGTACGCAACAACCATAGACCCAAGTTTTATTTTATACTTTTATTATATCGATCAATTCGGAATCACTTTCTGAAATGATTTCAGCTTATCTGTCCGTCTGTCAGCATTGTATTCAATCTACAGGCATGAAATTTGATACTCTGATCAGTTTTTGATCCAAAGACGAACGCTATTGAAATTGATTCGAATCGAACTTTCTCGATAAGTTTCCATGTAAACCCATATTTTAAGTAGTCATTACAAAAATAACTACGTATATGAAGTCAAGTGACGTTGGGTATATGGCCGTGACCAATTATACAATGTTTTTGCTTGTCTTTCTTCCATTGACCGAAGGATTTTATATATCGCTTACGTATTTCGTTAGCGGATTGGCCTTCAAACCCAGATCTTTCAGACATCGCCGGTAGATAGGGCTGACCGTCAGACGTAGAACTTTCAGACATCCCCTGATAGATCTTCAGGTTAACATCTTTTTTAAAGGGTAAGATATTAAGAGTTAGCCCCTGTTAGCTAACCTCTGTTTCGATAATGAATTATAAACAATACAACAAAACTCTTCATATTTATTGTTATCATCAATCATAACTATGATCGGGCAGGAGGCTTTTAGGAAAATTCTACACAAATGTATTTGATTACTAAATGCAATGAGTTTAACTTCTCATTAATTGCAGGGTTGTACAGTAAGTGTGTACTATACACAAGATCATTAAATGTCACGATCATTTAATTACACGAACATATCACATGATTTTCTTTTGTTTTAGTTTTTTGTATTTTTTTCGTTTATTTATTTATTTTTATTTATTTTTTCTTTTTTATTATTATTATTATCGTTATTAGTATTATTTAAATTATTTTTAATTGCATTTAATTGCATACAGATGTCACTTTTTCTCTATCCTTGTCTCAGTCTGATAAAGATATCTCTTCGCATACATTTAATTATTTATGTAGATTATTTTTATATCCATCATAAGGCTTGCTAAACGACATTCTAAACGAATTCATCCATTTGGGACAAAAAGAAGAAGGAGTTAAAATTTGAATGATTTTCCGGCGCTCGTTTGTCCATAAAATTTAAGAAAAACTTATGCAATTCTTACGAGCAAGCTCGCCCTCTCTATTTCTCTCTCTTTCTCTCTCTCTCTCTCTATTTCTCTCTCTCTCTCTCTCTCTATTTCTCTCTCTTTCTCTCTCTCTCTCTCTCTATTTCTCTCTCTCTCTCTCTATTTCTCTCTCTCTCTCTCTCTCTCTCTCTTTAACAGCAACTTCAACGTTTCTTTCGTGAAGTAAGGAAATGAGATTAAAAGAAATGAATAATAGCTTTAAGTAGTCTGAAGGTACGATTTCTATGAGTGCGAAAAAGTCAACGAACATATATGTCACAACACACAATTTCAGAAAAAATAATTTCCTTTCTCCAGAAATATAACCTAATGTCTAGTTATAATCACAAAAAAAGGAAAAAAAGAAGAAGTGCTTCCTTCCTAGCATTGAATAATGCATACACAGCTAATAGATTGTAATAACATACACATGTAGTATTCGCCATTATTTATTTTATATATTTTATGATGAAAAAGAAGAAGAGAAACGATATTCACTCAAATGAAGACAAGTATTTCACATCTGGATAGTGAGTACACAAAATTCGTCATAAGACATAAATTTTTTCAATTTTACAGTTTAGAATCATAGCGACCTTCATGCTGTAATTAGTCACGCCTTGTTTAATACTGTATGCTGGCAAAAAAAAAAAAAAACACAAAAAAACACAAAAAAAAAATGACATAAATATGTGAATAAAGAATTAATAACAATTAAAATAAATTGCTAATGAATAAATAATAAAAAAAAAAAGCATAAAAAATGAAAAGTGTTTCAATAACTAATGCACTCAGATATTGAATGCCAAATGAAATATTAGTTCGCTTTGTATATATTAACTAAATAATGCATTACAATATCTTTAAGTGGAAAGAATTTGAAGCAACACTTTTCCTGCTGCACGCGTACAGTCCAAATATTCCCGAAGAAATTTATCGCAACTGAACATATATTGGATGATAGCGTTCGTAACAAGGATTGTAGGAAAAATATTAGATGCATCATTTCGCCTTTCAAGAACAATGCATCCCGAAACCCATAGGGTGTATATGCAAAGTGGGTTCCAAAAAAATGAGAGGCTTTGAAAATTTCGTGGGCTACGTACGTCCGATATTTAGGTTTTTTTTTTTTGTTTATCAGGCATTTTATATCTTTAGTTTGTTCTCGACAGATATAAAGGTTAGACGGGCCTGTCCATCTGTGTGTTTGCGCAACTTTGTAGTATTTGTGGTAAACATTCTCCCGTTAGCGAAAATGAAGATATCGCCTAAAAATTCGCAAAAGAATTTGGAATTAACACAAACTTTTCAAAGGACACGCCTACAACGCCCACATGTCTAAGCGAGAAAAATGTTTATTTTAAAAATAGAAAAAATCAGCTGCGCTCACTCCATCTTATAGATGATGAAAATTTTGTTCTTTTACTTCTTTTGTCTATTTTAGGATAACGGTGGTGGGTATAAAAGATTCGGTCTTTTCGTTTATTTATTTATTTTTTTTTTAAACATATTGTGAAGGAATCCGTCATGTATGGCGGCTAATTGTCATCCGAACTGCTTCAGCTCTGTTACGGATAGTATTCCTCAGCGATGGTTTCATAGGTTGGCTGAAATCCTAACGCGCTGAAACTGGTAGAATCAACAACAAATAGGCCGCTATCCATGTTCGGCTTTATGATCAACATTAATTGTTCACCTCCATCATGGTTCTTGGAGCTTTGGATGCGTATAAAAAAAGTCTATAAGAACAACTTTTGCAATTTTATAACGAAACGGACGGACAGACGGACGGATAGATAAGCCAGAAAAATTCGATTACATTTTTTTTTTTTAATATATTCTTAAGCAACAACGTAATGTATTCGCTTTATAATACTATCGGTGTATCCACGAGAGTTTAGTATTATAGATAGGAAAGCGTAATCAACATTTGAGTGTGTGGACATCGACAATTCGTCCAAAGGCATGTATAAAAATAATTTGCTTATTATTAGTTGGAATTATTTAAAACAATTTAATAGAAAATAATGTAAACACCGTTTCTTCCTCATTTCCATTTTTGCGATTTTTTTTCTTTTTTCTTGTCCGTCTGTGTGTGCAGTCTAATTAATATGTATGGTATGCCAGTTTTGTTAATTAATGTACTAATAACATAATAACACCAGAAATATTTATTACAAGAAATTCATATTTTGTTCGCGATAAAAAAGAAACTGCAAAATAATGTATAGATAGATATTATATGATAAGTAAGTAAGCCTTTGCACATTAAACCATAAAAAAAAAAAATAAAAAAAAAAATACTTAATTAAAGGAGGGGGGAAAAAAAAATAAGAAATGGAAATTACCGTTAAGTCGATTAGAAAACAAATGAAAGCTTGCACAAGAAAAGCTAAAAAAAAAGGCAACAAGAAAAGAAATCAAAAAAAAAAAAAAAAAAATGAGAAAGTTATGTTCACCTTAGGGCGACTCTTGGATTCATGCCATTTAATATTATTTTAAAATTTCATATATTATTGCTTCTTCAATAATTATAGAAATGTAAGCGTATACGTACGTAAGCATAATAAGCGAAATTACTCTTGCACCGACTTATGAGTAAAGAAAAAATTAGACGCGAATGATATTAAATCACACACATACACGCATACATACATACACACATATACACATACATACACAGTTTGGAAAAGTTTCAAAGATTACACCTATAGACCAATAGTCAGCAACAAAGCCTAATGGGAATCATTTTTTCTCAATCTCACTTATGTAACTTATTTTCGATGCTTGACGAGCTATTTTTATAATGTATTATCGATAGCATTTACGTTACTTGCGTAACGGTCACGAACGTCAAGGGATAATTTTGACTACCATCAGCTTTTGTAGTCGTAGAGTTACGTTTGCACAGAAACCGGTATTAACTTTAAAGCAAATGTTAGATGCACTTTAACAAATAATTACTGCATTTTACAAGCTCTAGACATGATAGGTGCGTATATCTTATAAAACAATTAGCAGAGTCTTCAGGCTATACAGGGCTAACTGAATGAATGCAAAAATCTATGCGTAAGAGAAATATTTGACAATATTACTAAGGCTAACGGAGTGCGGACACACGCCCGACTTGCTTTAATTATATCAAATAAATATATAAAAGGTAGTGCTAAGCTATGTTATGGCATGTGACATGGTTATGATATTAACAACAGCACACATACGAAAATTAAAATTGATAAATTTATCTCTTCGTCATTCTATTTCTTATTCACATTTCAAGGATATGAATATTTGCGTAGACCATGCTTTTGACTTAAAGTTTTACGAAAAAAAAAAAAAAAAAAAAAAACGTTAACGAATTTAAACTCGAATAGTGAAAGAAAGAAGTGACGTATAACAAATTCTACAACTAGGGTCTCTTTAGCATTTATCTTTACAAAAAAATTTTCCAGAATATTTTTGTTCAATCAAAACGTGCCATCCAGCCAGCCATTCATTGCTTTTCCATTGAGACGTAGAGAGTTAAACAATAACAATTTGTAAATAAATCAGTTTCTAATGGCCTTGAAGGTGCATCTTGAACTAATATATAAAAATTTTTACAGGATTTCTTCCAAACGTTCTTCCATTTTATAAACCAATTCCCAATGAACTTATGTAACGCGATCCAAATGAATTTAATTTTGAATTTAAATGCAATTTATCGCTTCAATCTACTCGAAGATCTAATCAAAGTCATTGTTATTCAATTTCGGTCAATAAATTGATAAATATTTTCGAGTTCCGCAATTTCTTTCAAAAAACCACCTTTTGCTGTAGTCATAGCAAGCATTTTATTGCATCAACATCGTTTAAAGATACACCATCAACTAGTCACGGAATGCTCTAATGCATCCTTAAAACTAAACACTCATGTGATAATTTCTCTCTCCCTCTATCTTTCTCTTCTTTACTCCCTTGCTCTTCTACGTATCATTAACCGATTTATCTCACAAGACGTTCAATTCTTCGCTTATCGGAACGATTATAAGAAGCCCTACACTGGCATAATGGCACAAGTTACCGGATTGAATGAGAAAGATTTTCCGATGACATGCGAACGTTATTATTATTAACGAAACATATATATATGTATATATATGTGTATATAACAAAATTAAATATTCCGAAATAAACGAAAGAGGGACGAACATGAAGCTGATGCACTGATCGGTATTTGCACTTTTCACCATTTTTACGGCGACGACTTCGGTCCATTTTTCATATCACAATAAACAGGTAGAGCAGAGTTAATAAAATTTGCAACTACCAAGCCATTGTTTGGGCGTTCAAATCGACGTGAGGTAGAAGGCCGTCCTATTTGGATGAATCGCTCAGTCGCTAAAGGCGTAAGATTTCGATTTATCGATTGAGCATAATCTCTTTCTTCCTCTCTTCCTCTCTCTCTCTCTCTCTCTCTCTCTCTCTCTCTCTCTCTTTCGCCACTTTTTTTCAACCATCACGATGCTATACGTATAGATTACATCCCAAGAAGGAAGAAAAACTGAAGGTATTAATCATGGGTTGCTTTTTAATCCAGGTTCTGATAGCGAACGATGAACAGATACCCTTAAAATCTCATATTAATCGTAAGTCCATATCCGCATCTGTTATAAAGGCAATGCCAAATTCATCTCACTCACATTTGTTGTTGATAGATGTGTAGAAAAATTGTAACTAATTTGTTAGGAAAATAATGAAATAAAATAGAAACCGCAGATATAATCCAAGTAATGAAAGTAAACATATAGTAGAGTACTAGCGTATGTATGTAGGCTTTTGGGTTTAATAGAGAAAACGAGTGAAAATGATTAACTATTTTTTATTGTTGTTATTGTTGTTTTATCTCTATAACCCTAACTGAGGGGTCATGCAGATAATTATGTTTCTTTCTTTAATTTTCTACTGTTTTCTTAACTTCTTATTTGCAATTTCCTAGGAATAAAAAAAAAACACAAATGGAAATATTAAAAAGAAAAAAGCAAAAAAGCAAAAAAGAAAAAAAAAAAAGGAAAAGATATTCAGTAAACATCTTATACAATGTTTCGCTAGTCTCTTCACTTTAAATTTTTTATGTCTTCTTCTGAAAAAAAGAAGGCGCTCTAATGTGTTAATAAAATGAAAAAAAACAACAACAATAAACAAATTGCTTATAAAAGGCGCCTTAGTTACGTCAAACATAGCACTTATTGTATGCCGACTTTTATTACACTTTTAGTCTGGCAATACTTTTACGATTATAGCAATATTTCCGTCTCTCAATGACTATCATTGAGATTCATTGAGGGGTCTCGCTAAGTAAAATCGTAGGCAGGAAAGTGAACGATTTTTGCAAATTCTTTCAGATCGTCTAACATAGCGCAACACAAATTGAGTCTACGCATGATGCCACGAGAGGAAAATCCAAGCAGAAAAAAACGGGAAACGTTCCCATTTACTTTGCGCTTTCAAGCATGTAATAAACACATGTAATGGTAACCGTTTGAGTACCAAGCAGCGCGATCGCGCTGTTCAGATTTCATGTCGAGAAAACCCAGACAGTTTTGAAGAAAAACTGTCGAAGAATCCCAAGCAGCGCGATCGCGCTGTCTGGGTTTTATGTCGAGAAAACCCGGACAGTTTGGAAAAAAACTACATAAAGACATAAAATCTTCTTCGACAGTGTTTTTTCAAAACCGTCTAGAACTCAAAGGGGTTAAACATTCAATGAAGTCGACGTCTTATTAAGAATTGATTCCTGCTTAATTTCCCAGGCCACAAAGAATCGAAATAAGAAGCGTCACGCGTGCAAATGTAGATGCAAAGGAAATTCTATGTCCGAAGTATTTCCTTAATTGGCGAGTATCGATCTCCAGGTAATTCTACATTTCATCACACAATTTCTATTGATTGCGATCGAGTCAAAAAAAATTTCAATCCATTTCGGGATCGTTCGGGAATTCGACAATTTCGCAAGTTAAGCAACTTAGATACATGTGCACAGACAAATAAGTGCGAGCAGTAGTTTTCAATTCTATATCGCAGAAATTGTGAAAGTTAGCCTCCACAAAGCCCTATACATAGCTATTACGTTAGGCGACAGCGTTCAACATTAACTCCGGGAAACCCATGTTCTTGCATCAACATGAAGTTGATAGTTTGCCTTTCGCCTTAGTAGCTTTTTTAGCTGCGATCTCTCTGAAGTTGTGAAAACTAAAGTGTTTCGTAATAAGTTGCTGTAAAGGCGGATTCCTGAGAAGGAACTGCAATATGGAATTAATTTCTATAACAATATTCTATAGATCGAGCACATCATTGTAGCGAAGAAGCACAAATTTATTGCCGCGTCACTAGATCGTGACATATGCTTTAAACCTCCAGAACTGGTACTGAGTGAAGCAAGATCTCTTCAAGTGGTCGAGAACAATTTCCAATGAAAGTGTTGGTGCCAATCTACCAGAGAGAATGGCTCGGAGAGTCTCTTTGCTCAAAATAGTTAATTTGGCGAAGAGGAAAGACTTTGCTTTAGTCCATAAAAATTGGTGCGGATCAGCGGACGAAAAAAAAGGGGCAAAAATTTACTTTGGAGCGAACAAATACAAATAAATCTGTTTGGTGACGATACGGGAGGGAAAAGAATTTCACATTAAATTTGTTAAAAAAAAAAAACCAGTAAGCAAGGAAGAGGAAACCTTACAGTATGGGGCTACTTTTCTTGATATCATATCGGTCCAATGCATTTGATAGGAAACACTATGAATCAATTTTTGTATAAAAAATCTGCTTCGAAATTGTACTGCTATCGGAAGCCGGAAAAAATATGATCCGAAAAATTCATCCAATTCAATGAAAGGGTTGTTCGAAAAGCATAACTGGGATGGTTGCCATAAAATGGCCAAGTCAGTCTTCCGTCCTCGAATCTCTACCTTTGGGAACCTTTGATGCGAACTCGAATGTCAAAGAAAGAATTATGGTAAACTATCCAACAAGTATGAAACACTATCCCAGTAGAGAGAGATCTGCAGTAGATTAATTTCATCCATGCTAAAGAGAATCGAAACTGTTCGCTGTAGCAATGGTCAATAGTCATGGACGCGCTAAATTGATTTCTATAAAAATTATTCCTGCTTTTTTTTCTTTCTCTTTTTATATATAAATCAATTTTATTGTCCACTTGGGGATAGGACAGATTTTTGAAGTGAACTTAAAAGAAGTTTTTGTTTATACTTAACACACAAAACGGAAACCATTCTTAAATGCGGAAATGTTTTCTACGTTATAAATAAACGATGAATATAAAATATCGTAGGAGGAAAAGGAAAAAGTATACCCTCCGCCAACATAAAACAACATACAAATACACTTGTATATATATATATATATATATATATCTGCGTATATATACAGCATTGAATCTTGAATTGCTTGCAGATATTTTGCTTTAAAAACTTTTACTCAATACTCGCTAAGGACTACACACACCACACAATCAATTATGTTTTCGCCTACTCGTTGCTCAAAAAAAAGTACATCACTCGCTGATTTTGATAATCGTTATGGGATGTGCAAGTAAATATTGCGTAAATCGTAATTCAAAAAAAATAATCAAAATTTTCTTTACCTTCATTTAACGACATATCGTTGATAGTATTATCGAAGTGAATGCGTGGCAGTGTTTTCGATTTGTACTCACCTGTAAAGAGAAGAAAAGAAAAGTTAAAATTTAAAATATAATTCTTTGAATATAAAATAAATGTTAAAAGTCTTTACAAAACAATTTTCCAAAAATTTCATTTTTTTTTATCTTAAAAGAAATGAAAATAAACACATGAGCTGTGGGTTAACGACAAAACATTGCAATTTGGTCACACATTACCGGGCAGTAATCGAAATGATGTGAATGTGTTAGGGGCGTTGTAGTTTTTTTTGATATTTTAAAGAAAAACAACTCACATCAATCAAAATGTAAGGATCGAGAAAAAAAAAATAAATAAATAAATAAAAGAGGAAAAAGTCAACGCGTCCGTCAACTATTTTGCATCATAAGAAAAAGCAAAAATGTTTTGCAGTTGCGATGAAACATTCGCAGATTACAAATTTTCTCTTTTTATTCATTTTTATGATACTACAAAAACGGAAGGCGAAGGGACATTTAAGATTTTATCTACCCTACCCCAAAAGTTGTAAAACGGTATATATTAGGCAGGAGCGGATGTATGCAACAGAGTCAGTAGGGTTTTAGGTACAGCCATCGTTTACTGTACCGATCGATTCCGAGTCACTTTCTGAATTGATCTAAGCTTGTCTATCCCTCTGTCCATTTTGTTTTCTTGTCCTCTGGCCACACATTTTGATGAGATTTGATACACTGACGTCGTTTGGTGCAAGGAGGGACGCGATTAAAAATAATTTGAATCGGATCATCCTACTCCCCTACTGTAGAACGGTGTACAGCTCACTAGAGTGTTTTTACTTGTTTTTATTTTGCCTTTGGTTATACGAAGAGCGAACTGGTCCTATCTTAGATCCTTGAGCGAACACATGTCAAGGTACTAAAGTTCATCAAAATATCTGAGCAAAGACATAGACAGGCCTCAGGCAGACTGAATAGATTCAGAAAATGATTTTTGCTGTAAGATAAGGTGAAGGAGGGAATGTCCGAGATGTGTTCAACACAAAATGTGGCATTTTGTTTTTCTCGAAAAATATTTATTCATCCATCAACATATATTTTGCCCCGTTCAAAGTAATCCCCTTTAAATAGAATGCGTTTGTGCCATCGTTTATTCTAAACCTCAAAGCATTGGTACGACCTTGAACTTTTCCAGCAATGCGATCTTTATCCCCATAATCGTGGCAAAACTGCATCCTTTAATGGATCTTTTCACCTTTAGAAACAGGAAAAAGTCGCATGAGGCCAAGTGCGGCGAAGAGGTTGGCTGAGGCATCATTGCGATGTTGTTTTCGGCAAAAGAAATGCGAATAAGCAGCTGAAGTGTGCACTGGGCCATCCATAAGCATATGGATCCAACATTACCGGTTCTTCTACAATTTCGGACGTTTTTTTTTCAAGTTTATTCGCGCAAGCGATGCATAAGTTCTTCAAGGTGATATTTCCGTATTGACTGTACGATCTTCTGGCAAGAACTCAGATTGTGATCGGAGAAAACAGAGAGCAATAGCTTCACATGTGTCTTGAGACTTTATTACACGCCTTATCAAATGTTTCGCGGTCCATATATTGACAGGTCAATTGAAAACTTTTACTGGAAATTCCTCTTCTTACTTAAACATTTCTTTTCTTATTTATTCATATTTTTCTTTTTCGCATATATTTTGTTGAAATTTCATTTAACATAAGAAAGTCTTTAATAGCAAATTTATTTAAATTTTCGAACCATAATTTATATAACAATTTTCATTTTATATATGCATGCCACTCATCTTCAGCATCTGTTTATCATATGTTTTCAGTGAAATCTAAATCTTTTTTTTTTCGTTTTTTCTTATTTTGTTTCTATTTTTTTCTTTTTTTTTTTTATGTTTAATGCCCTACTGACCATTTGAATATGTATTGAAAAAGTATTGAGCCATGAATGAATTCATTTTCATGGAAGCATGTATGTTAACAATAATAAATAAATAAATAAGCATCAACAACAACAACAACAACAACAACAATCGCAATACGATATAATAGTTTTTTCGTTCCTTTTCTTTTTTTTTCTTTTTTTTTTTAATTTCAAGAATTAATGGGTCTTTAAATTACTGGCAGTGTTTAGTAAGTAAACTTGTGTGTATGGAAACATTACTCCATCATCGTCGACGTCGTCATTAACATCGTAAACATTATTGAAACTAAGGCAGCAGTCGATTTTACACAACGAATGCACGGAGAGTAAAGCAAGAGACGAGAATATAAGACTAAGACTAAGAAGAAGAAAAAATAAATAGAAAAGAAATTTTCAAGTTGTTCAACAATACTTTGGTTGCCATTGTTTGAAGGAGAAGCAAAAAACAAAAAAAAAAAAAGAATTATTGTTAAGTATTTATCAATAGTTGTGTTATTATTATTTATTTATTTTCACATTTTTATGCTTTTTGTTTATCTCTCTTACTCACTCGGCTTTGTTTACTTAAGTTGTTATGAATATGAAACTTTTTTTTTTTTAAAACACTTAGATCAGCTTTTTTTGTTTAATGATTATATACATACATATAAGGGAATATATTAGATTGAAGCACCGCTTTAATAACTAACACAAAAAAAAAGTGATAGTTGGGGAGATGTGTTTTGAAATCTTAAATAAATTAAATTAAAATTTTGCAACTCAAATATTTACGGGAATTAATTATCCAATTAATTATTAATTAACTGCGTTTCAAACTTTCTTAGCATTTCAGTCCCCACTCCTGAAATATCGTTTTGTATATCGTTTGACGCACTAACGCGACTCGTCATTCTGAGCGCCTGTGAAACAATTCACTTTTGTATTAAGGATACACAAAACCCTATTCCCTCCTTCCGTCCTTCTCTATCAACCTATCCATCCTGATCACCATTGTGGTTGTGCGTGCATGTAAGTGCCTGATCACAACAAAAAAAAAAAAAAAACTACTAAAAGACTTTCCTTTTTCTTCTCCACGAACATAACAAAAAAAAAAATAAAGGAAACTTAAAATTGCACACACACGCTCGAGAAAGATGAGAACAATGCGCTAAAATATTCTCATCTCCAAAAGTGCGAAAACATTTATCAATGCATTAGAAAAACAAACGATTTCGTTCCAAGGTTACCTGAGTTTTCGCCAAATCCTCCGGCAGCTGCTAAGAAGTAAGCGCACATTGACCACTCGATAGCCATTGATGTAATTACTTTTCAAAATGAGTTAATGGGAAGTGGTCCGAATCGAAACATTTTCAATAGGTTTCGTGATTGTCCCAAAACAAGTCAGTGTTTCAAATCTCATCAAGAAAAAAAGACGGACGTACGCGCAGACAAGCTTAAATGGGTATAACAAAAAGCGCAAATGGTCCCATCCGCCCATTCGTCCCTGGACCAAAACACGTTTGTAAAGCATATAAGTATACAAGAATACAAGATACCCGGACAGACGGATCGATAAGCGTAGATCGATTCAGAATGCGATTCTAAAGCGATCGATATAATAAGACATTAGCCGATCTCAACTCCTTCTTGCTGTTGCATACATCCGTACAAAACTTAATATGCCCTTGTACCGCAGTTGGTGTAGTGTATTAAAATTTCAAATTCAAATAACAATCGGATTCGATGTATTCAACTAATGATTGACTAATCGCGGTTAGCGCGGTTCATCTCTTTCAACAAAAACCAGATCTCATACTTTTCTCGTCTATCTTTTTCGGCAATTGGAAAACCATCAGAAATTCATTTCATAATCTTAACCTTTGCATGAGCAAAGGTTTACTTACTTCCGATAACTGTACAAATCCCAATTTTCGTTTATGGCTTGAAATGTTTGTCACATGTGTGCACGGGGAAAACAACTGCGAACAATATTTATTGAAATCATCATTATGAACGTATATATCTCAAGATCTTTCGCTGTTTAATTGTTAAGACAATTTTTTCAAATTGAAACCAGTTTCAATTTACAAGAAAAAAATCTTAATTTCTATGAAAGAGAAGGTAGTGAAATAATAGATAGCCATCGTCTCATATGACCTCGAATAGTTATATTCATTCATTCTTAAAGCAGTCAGCATCTTTCAAATACAAATACTGATGCTAGCTAATCTGCTGGCTAAAGATCCAGATTTTCGTAGTCGGACTTTCTTTTTGCTTTTTTTTTTTTTTTTTTTTTTTTTTTTTTTTTTTTGTCATTTAATTATGTATAACACTAAACATTTAAAGAAACTTTTTGAAATCATTGAAACCTTTTACTAAAATTTGTTTTCGGTCACGCTAATCCTACGTGCGCTCGTGTCAATTCGTATTCGTTGTAAGCCAACCGGGTACTGATATAATGAAGAATTTCATGAAAAAATTCGAGCCTAAGCGAACACTTTATGCTCAACATTATGATTTTAATAGGAAAAGAAAGTTCAAGGAATGAAGAAAATACGGCGGTCGGACACGGGGATGTCAGTAATGACTAAAAAATTTGACGAACACAAATCGTTCTCGCTGGAGAATGATCACACACATCTGCGACAAATTGGCAGAAGAATTTGTTGTCTTCTAAAAGGGGCCACTTATACATTTCTTGTTAGTAAGTAAGAAATCTTACCACCACAATGTATAAGATGAACTGAGTGGATAGATGCTGCCAGACAACGAACAATCGGAAAATCGTGTATGATAAGCATTTTGAGTTGCTGTGCGCTTGGGACGCAGGTACTCCAAATTCGTTGCTTAACTGCATTAAAAGTTGGTTTTCTTTTTTAAAACTCTTTCCTTCTTGTTTACATTTTCTTTAAAGCAAAAAAACTGAATATATTTTCGAGTTTAATATTTTTTGTTAAGCAAAACAAAAAACGTTTCATTTAATTCCAAAGTTTCGCACTAACGATAAACGTAAGTATTTCAAGGTTGAGAAATTTTCATAATTCACAAAACTTATAGCTTTAAGCATATCAACCATATGCTGACGAAAACCTTAATTTATAATAAGCGCGAATAAAAAAAATTGTTTGCTCTTATTGTTTAATATTAAAAAAATTCAATCTATAAAAAAAGGTAAACGATTTTGAAAAAGTAATTTTGTAAATCATTTTCTTCCAAAAATTCGCATTCACCTTTAAGCACAAATCCTTGATATCCATTACACGCACTCTTTAAATATGGAGATATCACTGCTGGATTCGGGTTGTAATAATATCTAAGAGATAAACATCACTGGTGGGATGGATGTGTCTATTGTTGGCATATATTTGCTATTAAAGGTTCAGTTAGTTCTTGTAAATAGGTTAAGCTAGCGACCGGTATTTACTAGGAATAAGAAATGGTTTATTTTACGGTAAGTGGTAAGTTCACTAGCCGCCGTGCGGCCCTCTAATCCGCTGAAATTATCTAGGAGACTCTGGAACTGCAACAATAAATGACGGACAGACATATAGACAAATGGACAAATTGAAAGGCTTAAGCAAACGCTAATCAGAACGCCAATCAAGAATGTATATAATTTAAATGGACCACCATTACGGGCCGAGTGCATTTTTTCTTCTCTTCACCTCTCTTCTTTTCTGACCATACTTCTATTCTTATCTCTATCTCCAGCCCTATCTCAATTTATATCTGTATCGCCATTTCTATCGTCATCTTCATTGCTGTCTCTCTTCTTTCTGTCTCCACGTAATTCCTCTCTTTTTATATCTATTCGTAACTCTATTTTCCTTTCCATATCCCTTATTCCTTCTCTATTATCGTCTTCTTCTTTCTGTTTTTGTTTATATCTCTGCCTCGATTACAATCATTATTCATATCATTAACATGTCAACTCAACCTTTCTTTCTCTCTCCCTCTCTCTCTCCTCCTCTCCCTCTCTTTTTATCCATCTATCTATGTATCTATCTACCTATCTTTATCTCTATATGTCAATTCAACCTTTCTCTCTCTCTCTCTCTCTCTCTCTCTCTCTCTCTCTTTCTATCCATCTATCTATGTATCTCTTTATATTTCAACTCAACCTTTCTTTCTCTCTCTTTCTCTCTCCCTCTGTCTCTCTCTTTCTATCCATCTATCTATGTATCTATCTACCTATCTTTATCTCGATATGTCAACTCAACCTTTCTTTCTCTCTGCCTCTGTCTCTCTCTTTCTCTCTCTTTCTATCCATCTATCTATGTATCTATCTATCTATCTTTATCTCTATATGTTCTTCTATCTCTATCTCTATCTTCATCTCTATTTCTATTTTTATCTATAATTCTATTTCCACTATTCCGTTTCCGTCTCCGTCACCGTCTTCGTCACCATCAGTACCTCTATTTTCATCTCCGTTTCTATCGCTAACTCGATCTCTATTTCCATGACTATCTCCATCTCCATTCTTATCTCTATCTCTATCTCTATCTCTATCGCTATCTCTAATTCCTTCTTTAACCGTAATTCTATCTCTTTTTTTTATCTCTATATCCATGTTTATCTCTATGCCTATCACTAACTCCATCTCTACATTTATCTCTAATTTGTTCTCTATCTCTACTACACCAGACTACATGACCACAATTTTTAGGGCCGCTGAATAATAAATGTTTTCTTTTCATAGTCGAAGGTGCGCGTGCGCGTAACATTTGTCTTATTCTTCGTGTTATAGTCCCCTACTTTTGCTTGTTATACGAACACGATAACGAATCCGTTTTATCTCAGGCCATGTACAAAATCTATTCATACTTGGCAAGATCCGCACTTTCACGTAATTGAAATGTTCTTTAAAATCATTCGCATATTATTTTTCTATTTTTTCTTATCAAAATCTGGATAGCTTTACGTGAGTTAGCAATAACTTACAAACGTTATAATTATCGTCATAAGTTTGCAATTGAAAGTCTGGTATAGAACTTCCATCTGTTTATACGCTACATAAAGTTTGTCTACTAACAAGATGGGGAAAAAAAACACAGACTGAAACAAATGGGGAAACGACTACGAATAGGATGAAAGATGAGTGAATTTGGCGATTCCGCACAAACGATTGTCACAAACACAAACGAAGACGACAGGTCTGTCGATGCGTAGGGTTTAAAGCTTAGAAATGAGTATTGATGGGGGTATGATTACTTTGTAAGGATTGTAGGCAATGATGAGTATACTTAACACCGCACACACACACACACACACACGCACACACAGTGGATGTGATTGGGCGGCATCTTGTTTCCAGTGTCCGCGCGGAGGTCATACCAGCAAACTGTGTCCGCTAGCGTTTATCATTAAGTGAGTAATTTTTACGTAAACTGGTAGAGTCGAGCCGTGGTCGCGTCTTATGACTTTCACAACGTTACGCTATACGCTAACGAGGTCGATGAGGTTGTTAATGAAAAACTTTACTTTGCCTAAATGACTTTTTGCCAACATGGATCCATAGTAGTGTAGGAGCCACATTTCCATGTCCATTTATAAAAGTGTGTCAAGGGTCTCGAAAATTCGTTTCAAACTTAATTGTTTTTATTTATTTTTTATTGCCTTTTTTTTTTATGATGATTTTTTAAGTTCATGTATGGCGTAATTTCCACTTTATTTTATTTATTTAGTTTTTTTCTTTTTTTTATTATTTAATTTAATGCATGTTTAGTTATTCAGTTTCACAAAAATTGCTTTCTTTCATTCAATTGTTTAACAGTTTAATAGATAAAAGTTATTTACATAAAAACTGTAAAAGCAAGTATCCCAGTAAAAAAAAAAAAAACAAAAAAAAAACAAAAACAAAAACACGAAAGAAAATTTCCATAACAATCATCAAAAACCCTAAATTTAGTACAGATGATGACGAGGTCAAGATGATATTTAATTGATTTAGAAATAACTTGACTATCAGCCAGTCTTATGTTGAAGGCAGAAAGTAATCAGGTCGTATTTTCATTTTTGAATGAAAGGTTCTTCAGTGTGCTTATGATAAAAAAAAATGAGAAGAAAAAAAAAAAAAACATGAATAAAATGCATTTACGTGCAAGCGCAACAGTAATATTAGTAATAATAGCCAATTGTCTGTCGGAATGCGGTCATATTATGTTAAATAACGTGATCTCCTAAATGATAAGCTTAGCGCATAAATGAGCCGCTGCTTAGCAAAATTGTATAAATCAAACATTTTTCTTTCAAAATAAGTGATGATTTTATTTTAAATTTCAATGGAATGAATGCATTTTTCTACTTTTTTTTTTTTTTTTTTCAATTCTTGACATGCCCTACTTTCGTAATCACCGTCACTGCAATTACATTCATTTTGCAGAAAAGAATTTTTGATTAAGATCAATATGTGTTAATAAAGTCGTTGAGCAATTTTCTCACTTGTCGAGATTTTTAATTAGATTACGCCTTTAACGAAATCTCAATATAAACGCATCACTCAATAAGTCTTCAGTCTCAGATGTGTGCATATGACAACACAATTGACAGATCCATGTAGTTTCCCAATAGCACACCAACACTCAAACCATGGCGAAATTGAATTGAAATGAATTTTCGAAAGAAACAAAAAATTTAAAAAAAACGCACAAAATCGCTTTGGAAGTTCACAAAGTGAAGTTGCATCATATTAAAAAAGAGGCCGTCCAGGCTACCATTTTCCATGAATACTTATCGATGGGAAAGTTATACCCGAAGTGAGCATCGCATTTGCTCACTTTTGACTAAAAAAAACCACAACGAGTTAGAGCCGTTTTGGGCGAAATAAAAGGGATTTCTTCTTGCGATATGTCACTATGGATGAAGCATGAACTTATCACTCCATTTGAGATGCAAATCGGTAAACAGTCGACTGATCAGCTATCGCCGAAATTCATCCAAATCGACCCAGAAGGCAAAAATCGTTTGGGAAGTTTATGGCATCCACATTTTGGAAGAGGCGCGACATGGGATCAATCATGAATCATGAATACTGAATAACAGTATTAAAAGTTAGACCGGAGATTTATTGAGTGATGTGATAGTAGAGACGAGAAGTTGGCGTTGGACTGGTGCATATATTGAATATGGATAAAGTGACTGGCGATGCTTTGCAAAAAACCCAAATTGTGTTAAACGAAATATTCTGCAACGGAGTTTATTAACTTTCTGAACAAATTCTATGCTCTCGCGTTGCAACTCGCTTTACTGACTTTATTGGCTTTAATACGATTATTATTGCACTACGCTATTCGATAAATGCGCTAAACTATTGTTAGTGTTAGTAAACAAGACTTGCCTTTAACTGAAACATCTCTCATAAGTTTTTTTTTTTTTTTTCTTGTAATTTTTCTGATTTATTTTAAATTTATTATAATTAAAAAAAAAGCAAAGCAAGCTTGTTTTTTTTTTTGTTTTTTTTTTTTCTTTAAATACGATTTCTTAACACTTTTTGTTAATAATAAAAAATGTAAGACCCTTTTGAATACAATAAGTGATAAATAATAAAAACTTGAAACAATAAATGGGAAATTTTCCCAAAGTTAAAGCAAACACACAAACAAAAAGTCAAACAATAATGAGTGTTAGTTAGCTTCGGTTTGTATAACACAGTGCTACGTTTTAAAAAAGTAAAAATGCAAAAGAAAAAAAAAAATGAGAAATAAAATAAAATAAAATGAAATATAACTGAAAAAAAGTCATCATTAAATGCAATTTAAATTTTTTCTATTTTTTTTTTTTTTTTTTTTTCTTTCTACGCCAATCTGCTATCGAAAATTTATGAAATTATCTACATGTGGCAGAGAGCGAACGAGAAATAATAAATTTCATAGAAAATAGCAAAAACATTTTCAAAAAATAATAGAAAAAATGTTAAAAAAGCCGGAAACATGAAAATTGCATGGTTTTTATAAATTTCATTATATTTAGAATTTTCTATAAATAAACCGGAAATATGTAACGTTTGTCGAAAGAAGAACAAAAAACAAAAAAAAAAAACAACTACTAATTCCGTAATAATAGATTTGTTTTTTTTTTTTTTCTTTTTTTTTATATAAAATTTTTCTAATTTTTCTTTTTATGTTCTTTTAGTTCATTTTTTTGCGCAATTACCTTTAATTCGTTCTCTTGAACTTTGTCTATATGCTGCTATACTACTGTCCACTCAATTACTATCTACTCTGTTATATCGTTTAATCTATACTTGGATAGTTACAGCAACGATAATAATAAAAATCATAATTGATATATCATCATTATTATCATCATCATCATCATCATCATCATCATCATTGTCATCATGATACGAATACATACGAGGTGCGATTTTTAAGATTTTTTTTTTTTTTTATGTTGGTACACATGTCCCCAACATATGTTGACATTATCAGGCATTTAACATTTTTAGTTAGATACAAAGGTTAGACGTGCCCCTAGTCGCTTACAATGTTGACTGTGGCATTTGGCGACTGTACTTTGAGAAAAAAAATTAAATATTTATAAGTGATACAAGCTCGTCACAGAAGGCCGAGAAGGGGTTAATGACAATGCCCACCCTGGACGCCTCAGCACATCAACAACCAATGAAAATATCGAAGCTATGACGAAAATTGTTATAGAGAATTGTCGAAACACTATTAGAGAAGTTGTTGTTGCGACTATCGGGATATCGGTTGACACATGCCAAGCAATTTTTTCGGATGTTTTGGCCATGAAACAACGAATTTTATTCCGAAAATGGCCAATTTCGACCAAAAGAACCGTCGCATGGACATCGCTCAATAACTGTCGAATAACGTCAACAACGATGCAGATTTGCTCGCAAGGATTACAACGTGTCTATGATTATGACGTCGAATCATCCCAATGGAAGCAGCCAGAAGAGTCAATATGAAGGTTTTGTTCACTGTTTTCTCCGATTACGGAGGCGTAGTGCGCAGTAAGTCCTTGTCAGATAGTCGTACGGTCAATAAGGAATATCACCACAATCGCTTGCGCGAATAAACTTGAAATTGTTGAACAACCAATCATATATATTGCACCGCGATACAGCGCCAGATCACGCGTCGTTGTCTCTTTGTAATTTTTTCGCGAAAAACAATACCATCATCACCACCGCATTCACCGGACTCGGCCCCCTGGGACTTTTCCCTGTTCCCAAAACTTCAAAGACCCGTGAAAGACCGGAGAACGATTAAGGAGATAAAGAGCTCATCGCTGAAAGAGCTCAAGGCCATAGGCCACAAAAGTGCATACCATAAGTACTTCGAGAATTGGAAAAAGCGCTGCCACAAGTGCATTATATCTAAGGGCGATTACTTTGAAGGGGACAAAATAGCTACTGATGAATGAAAGAAATCTTTTTCGAGAAAAATAGAAAATCATCTTTTGTTTAAAAGACACCTCGTAGTTGTTATTATCCTCGCACTCATCAGAATTGTAATTATATTTGGACGTCGCAGTTATTGCAGTTATTCTCTAGTTATGATAACTTATTTTAGTATACTTTGCCTTATTATTTTTATTGAGATGTTCTTAAAGTGGTAAGAACTTTATTATGAAGGAAATAAAAGATTTATTAGGTGTTGCGCACATATACATACAAACGTTTTCTAAATTGACTTTTACTAGCACGATAATAGAAATGCTTAAGGCATGAATTCGTTGGCAAAATTCGCCCCCATAACTAAGCATTCTTTAGAACGGAAACGAAGCAATTTAATCTTGATTATCACTAAAAACAATTTATGAAGAATTTCTAATTAAGAAAATTTCCAACACAAGCAACTTATGATAAGTTTAAATTGTTTTAAAAAAAAAAAAAAAAAAAAAAAAAAAATTATTCTTAAGTTATGTCAATCTTCCTGCTTAGTGTAATAAAATGCTATGAAAGATGTTTTAATGGAATCTCGCGTATGCATTAGAAACTTTAGAGTGAGTGCGGTTGTTGGATTTAACCCATAAGACTAGTTTAGGCTAACTGTGAATGTGTCTGTCCATAGTAAACACATTATCAAGTCCGTTGTTCGGCATGATAAAGCGCAGTATCCTCTTGCAATAAAAATATTAAATAGAAAGGTTATTAAGGTAAGGATGTTAAAATACGTTATGACCGATTTTTATACCATACACCACTTGTGGTACAAGGCTACATTAATTTTGTGCGGATATATACAACACCTAGAAGGACTTGAAATAAATTCATCGCTTATTATACCAATCGATACAGAAAGTGATTCCGATCAAAGTGTGTCTGTCCGTTTGTCCGTATTATTATTGGCTCTTGTTCTCACCTATTGATCGCAATTTGTCAGACATTTCGACGAAATTTGGTACACCGACGTCCTTCCGTCCAAGGCCGAATGGTATTGAAAATGGTTTTGAGTCGGTCCGCTTTTTTCGACCCCCTTCCATATGACGGCTCACTTTGGAAAGTCGTTACATGAATACCTTTAATGTGGTGTTGGGTATTTAATGGGGGCCCACTTTTAAAGTAAAAATCAGCATTTATTTCAAGCGAATGTTTGTTATTATCTTTAATTCAGACTATTGTCCATGATTCGCTACATAGGCGACAATCAGAAGAAACACCGTCAGGACATTCAAAATTAATACGACTTTCGTTTTTCGACGGGTCTTACAATACGGGCTTGATCGAGCGTGATCACGATAAGAAACCAATTTACAACGCCTAACGTATATCGTAGCCATTTTTACTGCTTAGGGCTTAAGTCGATGGCATCAGGGTTATTCGGTAGCTGTTTGGAATTGGAGGTTGGTTCCATAACACACTAGCTACAAGACTCATCTAAATCCCTTAAATGATAGTCTTAGAAACGTAATGCTTTGTTGTCGATGTGTTAGTGTTTCCCCTAACTGTGTGATGTTCTTTTTCCACCTCCGGTATTGTATTCTGATTAATGTCTTTTTCAGCAACATCTTCAATTTTGAGAAAGGAAAAGCCACGTTTTCGTCCGTTTGGCATTCTTCTGGCATAAGACCGAAATTATTCAAAGCTCGTAAATACTGCGGGATAAGTAACACTACTATGTAAAGCATAAGAATAATACTCTCACAAGAAGAAATCGTGGGTTAATGAATTCTTTTAAAAAACCCAGTACTAAGTTCTGTATATAAATATATATACATACATACGTACATACATGTTGTTTTTAATATGACCAATTACTTAGGAAATGTCCGCTATTCGAGTAACAAAAGAAGAAGAGAAGAAAAAAGAATCAATAGAGAGGTGGGCCGACGTATGCCCAATCGATAAGTATTATGCCTTCACCGACTGAGCGCTCACTATAGCTACGATCAAATAAAACCCTATTGGACTTGAGATTTGAACCCGTGAACCCGAGAAATTGATACCTGACGCGTTTATTTCTTCCTAAATTTTAGGTATACATAGTTTAGTCAAGAAGCTACAAGCTTTAGCTTTTTACAAATTGTAATAAATATAAATATATAAATACAAATGTAATATATAGTATTATATAGGGAGCTTTTGGGGGAGGGTTTAATTGACGAGCTTGAGCCAAAAAGAAAAACAAATTATTTACGAGCAAAGGCCTTCGAAAAGTGATTTCGCTTCATGACAATGTCCATCCGATCTGACGCAAAAGCAAGCTAGAAAGAGATCTTCAACTCGAGTAGGCATCCCCTCCCCGATTTGCGGCTTATTCTCCAGACGTTGATCCTTTTTTTGATTAGCCTGGTTTCAGATCGATGCGATTCGCAAAAGGTGACGAAAAAGTTAAGAAAAACAGATCTATGCTTAGTCTGCTCTGAAACCAAGAACTCTCCATCGCGAGGGCATCCGTAAGCTACGCGATAAGAGGCAGCAAAACACCATAAAAATGATGGTAATATTTGAAGCTTTGCAGCTTCAAAGCTTTGTAGCGAATATATTCAAAACAGTTTGGAAAAACATAACACCCGTTACATTGTATGCTATGTAACAAGACTAAACGATCATTGATATTATTATTGATATATTCTACCTATTCTTTTTCGATCGGCTTGAATGGTGATTGAATAGAAATCCATAGTGACCTTTAAAAGAAAAAACATTTATAGCTTATTAGCCGCAAGAGAGACACATGGAAACTGACAAGGCTTATGGGCTTAGTTGTTAAAAGCATATAAAAATTTATGAACTAACCGTGACCAACAAAAGCAATTTGGAAAAAAAATATACATCAGATGCGTTGCAATGAATACCAAAAACAGTGGTAAAGCAGGCGATGACTTTTGCCATTGAAAACATGAAGGGTTTTTTTTTATTTTTTTTTTTTTTTTTTTTTTTTTTATAATCATTATCACATTCAGTTAATACACCTCGAATCTTAGAACGTTATGACTAATTCATAGATAAAAGATTAATATATATGTTTCTCAAAGTTTATCACGATTTTCATACGTGATCGTATGGATAATTGGCTGCGTTTTTTTTCTCATCTAATTTCATCGTTCATTTATTTTAATGAGAAGAAAACAATTTTTCTAATTATAAAATAAAAAAAAAAAAAAAAATAAAGAAGCAAATTTTTCCTTTTTCTTTTTTTTTTTTATTCAATTGAAACAAAAACATTTTCAATAAATTCAAAAATTTCGCTTTTAGTTATTTCGATAAACAATTTGGAAAGAAAACATATATATATTTCATTTACTGCATTACTCTGTTTATAAGAAATAAGCTTTGAAAAGTCTGGATATGAGGCCGTTCTCTCCATGCCATTAACAGGCATCACGCAATTACGTTACATTACATTATAAAAGCTAAGCAGGTACGTGTTTGCTTAAACAATTGTTTCAATTCTCCTCCTCAAACTTTGTCCCAGACATACTTTTCTGTTTTAAACGCATAGATATATATGTATATAATACGTTAATCGACGAGGGGAACGAGTAACGGGAACAAGTTTTTTAAATAAATTTAAAAACTATACTTAAACAATAAATTTTATTCACAGACGAGTGAGAAAAAAAAAAAAAAAATAAATAAATAAAGTAAAAAAGACAAAAGAAAAGTTTGTACAACAAGCAAGCGTATGAGCGAAAAGAGGAAGGAAGGACGAACAGGCAGAAATAAGTCATCTTGATGCGAACTGTTGATCACATTTCCATCCAACTATACGTAGTTAGATAAAAATCAATCAAATCAATATCGTCACTGAAACGCGGCATTTTGTTGGATTTCTCACTTCGAGTCTATATAAACTACAACAAATATGCATAAAAGCTCTACTAAAGAACGTCATAGATCTTTTTTGTTTAAGAATAAGGAAAAAAAAAAAACAAACAACCAACTTAATAATCTTTTGCACTCATCATCGTCGATACTGATCAACAATATCTAGACTTTACATACTCTCCGAAGCTTCTGTCCGAGTGCAGCAAAAATTTGATTGAAAGAAGAAAATTTCAATATTTTATTATATTAAGGCCGCCCCGACGATTCTCTACAATTTTGCTGGAGGACTATCGGTACTTCTTTATTGTTGCATTTGTTGTGGTTCATAGATAACGAACAAAAAACCGATTTTTCTTTAATTTTTGAAAGTAGAGACGGTCCCTGGTTATGTTGTACTGTGGTCATGTCTTTCAACTAATTTGGCTCGATTTCAATACCAACCTGCTTGCAAGAACTTCCCATCTTTGTGCCAAATTAAAAGCCGATACCTTCATTTTTGCGGCCACGAGATTGTTTACCACAGACATTACTCAGACAGACGGACAGACGGAAATGACACTTTTGTACAACGGCTGCGATGTCCGTAAAAATCCTCTTTGTCTGTCTACTTATCGAACTACTGACTTTATTATTTTTAGGGCGACTTTTAAGTGCCTCTTGCAGAGGATCGGAGGTTGTAGAGACGGGCGCACGTACATGTCATTGCTGAGCTAGCTAGTGCGGGAGATATGAGGCGGTTTAAAATATTTGTTCCACGAACAGTCCACAGACGATTACATCTAAAAAAAATACACTTGCTTTACCCTAATAGGAATAAACGGACGAACGAAACCTACTTGCCGAACGGGCAGATCATAAGCTCTTGATCCGCAATATATATACAATAATATATAGACATTATGGGGTCTCTGAGGCTTCCTTCTCGATGTGGTAAACGTTTTGAGTATGAACGAATATATCCCTTATCCTCGGGTGGTGGATTTAGAAACATCATATCGTTCATGCCTTTCTTCAGTTTCCCCGTCAAAATTGAGACTTTTGCGTTCAGCATGCAGCTTCTTCTTCAGTTAAATGGCTTTATGAATGAAAAAAACTCACCTGTTTGTCTTCGAAGGGCTTCACATACTACAAAAATGACAGGCTAAGGGCGGTTTGCAATTATCTTCAACGCTACCGGGACATGATTATTAATTTTTTATGAAACAAGTTCGATAGTTGTGACTAAAACGATATGTGTCTTCAATAAGACGGTGGAAGATGCCATTTTGACTGTTGGGCGAAAAGTTCAATGCGCATGTGAGCTTACGTTAAGTAATTGGTTTACTTCCCTAAGCCACACACTTTCGATTACCTTAGAGGAGATTTATGTGGGGAAAATGGACTAAAGCTTGCCGTTTCACAATTGAATTTTTACAAAAATTCACAAAAATTGAGAATAAATAAAAACGACAGGATCCAATAGGTTAAAGAGTAAAATAAAAATCATGTTGATAGTAAGAACAAGCCCTTGATCATCCCAGTTCCTCTTTTTTGGTATATAAAAAACGCTGTGAAACTTGACCTATATATATATATGTGAAACTTGACCTATATATATATATATATATATGTGAAACTTGACCTATATATATATATATATATATACATATGAAAATAGGCCTGAATTGTCTCGAAGCATGTCGGGAATAGATAATAAATCTTTTGCTTGTCAATTATGTTGAAAATTTAGTAAAAATCTTTAGTATGATCATGTAAAAGTTGGGCGCGGAACCACTCTCATTGTATCAGTTGATCACAACTTCCGAGAGTGATAAAGAGACGTCCGCTGTTATAAGAAATTGGAAATGAAAATGAATTGTATTTTTAGAATCTTTCAGAATTGATTGATTGATTTAGTGACGTTAGTTTGAATAAAATTTCAAATTTCATGGATTGATTAACTCTTGCTTTTCGATTGGAAAGAAATATCTTTGAAAGTCAACGTTGATTTGACGAGTGCTATGGAAACTAGGCCTCGTTGTTTTTGTTTTGCGTGGACACGCCGATTAGGCTGAACAAGGTTGGGTGCCTTGCAGAAGCGCGTAGTTTTGATAATAGAAAAATGGAGTTGCTAGAGACAGCTATATGACATCCTTAAGATATTAGTGTGCACTGCTTTGCATAAAAGTTTTGAGGACGAGACGGCGTTTTTCTATATCGTGCAAATATCGCGATTACTTACGATAGATGCACACATGCACTGTGTCATATGTCAAAATGGCTGTCGAATTTAATGTTTCTTTCGGGTCTGCTTCATAGCGATTTCTATTGAACGGTGAAGGCATTGCGGAGGTTGAGTGTGTAGTTTAAGTGTCTTGGCAAATCTATGAAAAAGGCATCGAGATGTTATAGATAAATATTGGAATAATTGTATTATTCTCGACGGGGATTATATGGGCGAATGAAGTCAAATTTTGTTAAAAAGAATGTTTACTTTCCTCCCGGGACTTATTGATCAAGCTATTAATTGATCATTGGAAATTGCTACCTTTCAACATCGTGCGAATATCGTTGAGGAAGGATAAAACGTGCTTTAACGCTGTCCATGAAAGGACGGCCTTCTGGACAAAACCATGAAGAAGTTAATAAAGCAAGTGGGATGACATATCCATGGTCTGTGTTTTTTTGGAAACACGTATACGCCCGAATTATTCTCATTCGCCTAAAACACTTCAAAAATGATTCTTCATTAAGTTTCTCATGATTCCACAACGTCTTCTTGTATTTGATGTCGCTCTTTATCGAGCAATGACTTCATTGAGATATTTAGCATGTCCCTTGTCTTTCGGGCAAAATCACAATTCTGAAAGGGTCGAAGCTCCTGCTCACGTGTTTGCATATAATTATCGTATGCGAAGTAGCTTTCAGCAGCATTTCTCGTTGGGCTAAGCAAGAGCAGAATTAAATGTGACGCACTTGTTGGAAAGTATTTTAAATTGGTGTCTCCTAAAATTTAGGAGCAGAAAAGACTTTATTAACCAGAAAATTCTTCATAAAAATTTTTACAGCTTTTTACAGGTTTCTAGGCACGTGAAACTGAATATGCGAACTCTGTGCAAGATTTGTAAGCTTGTGAACTTTTGACACAGAAGGCCAGAATGCATGATTCAGTAAAACAATGCGAGCCAGGTATTTGACTCTAAATTTGAGAAAAGAGAAAAACACTCTACAACACGACTTTTGTTTAGCATCCCGCGCGCACATGAAAATCTAATCCTAGTTCAAATGCTAACTTGAATGCTATGCATTTAGAATGATCACCGCGACTGGAGTGTTTATTGGCCTCAATTAGATACCGCATTCCAATTAGAATTCTTTATACAAATATATATATATATTTGTATGTATCCCATGAAATTATTCCAAATCGTATAACAAAATTAGTATATCCTCGTCATTCGACGATGATGATGAATTTAAAAACGATGTGCAATCTATTTTTAATTAAATTAAATATGTTACAATACATACAAAGCACATATACACATGTAACAGACCGTGTGACTTTCAATGAAAATTCTATTTAAAAAAAAAAAAAAAAAAAAAAAAAGAAAAGAAAAAGGAAAAAAGATAACATTAAACTACTTAAGAGGCGAAACACAAGAAGCCAACATTCTCTACGTGCATGTTTTACACATTTGCAGGGGTGTGCAACAGATATCATCACACAAGTATTAAATTCATTAAATAATAGTTTATTATGTTTTATTTCTCTGTTTTATAATTGTTTTCTAAAAATTTCAAGTGTTTCGTTCGCTTTCCTATCCTTCACATCTGACACAGCTGATATCTTCGATTTCCGTCTATCGTTCCTATTGTTTATTTTTCCCTCCATGCTATGTATGTGCGTGTGTGTGTGTGTGTTTGCAGTTGATTGTCAATTTAGTTTCGTTCAAATTTCTAAAAATCATATAAAAGCGTACCATACGGTGCCTGAACGATAATAAACACGCGTCTTATATTTTTAAATAAATATATATAGAAAGTGTTTTTTTTTTTTTTTTTAGTTCTTATTTCATGCAAACACTTAAATTAACTAATAATTTTCTATGAAATATTTAACGTTAGCTTAATTTTTTATTTTTTTTTATCCTATAGTCTGGCGAAAAAATCTTCCGTAATTATTTTTTTCGTTTCAATATTCGAGAATTTCTCGATCAGTTTTTCGAATCAGATGAAGAGAACTTCTTCTGTATTGTTTTCGAGAATGTCTAAAAAGTTGAAGAATTTATCATTGAAATTATTCCAGCATTAGCGGGAATCAAGAAATAGTCAGAGTGAGGGAGTCTGCTCGCAGTCTGCGTTATATAGTCTTAACTGCAACAACTACTGCCACATCGTTATAAAAACGTTTCGCTCACAATTGTCCTATTAGATCCAATAATTCCAGGCAATTTTAATCTATTTCCCGATTTAATTTTGCCAATTGTAACCAGTGCTTAATGAAAAACAAATTATTTTCTAGGGCTTTATCCAAACAATCAATAGGTTTCAAATGATCCGCATTGTCATTGCTATGGTCAATCCGTGGGAATATTCATCAGATTTCAATCAGATTCAAGTTTTTTTTTTCAATTTGAAGAAAGCTGTTGGGAAAAGCTGAAGCTGAGTATATGCCATTTTATGTAAAGCCACGTGAGTCGACTTTTCGACTCTTTAACAGTTGTAAAGTTGAGGCATTACTCGCTGAAGACCCATATCAAGGGCAAGAAGACCACTCAAAATTCGTTAAGGATTTAGTGAATGAACAATTCTAACAACTCAAAGGCATACTAATTGAATATTGAATATAAAAGTACTGATTGGTATCGATTGGGCTATCGAGTCCATTATATTTGTCAAGCATTGTTTCCACTGATTACCCCAGAGACTGATTTGAGTCATTGCCTTACATAGCCTATCTGAATGTCTTATGCGGCCGAGAAAATGTGAAAAGTTCCTGGCCATCGATAGACAATATTTTTAATGATCAATTAGTATGTTACCGTATAGTGTAGCGGTTGGAAAGTCCGGCTATTAAAGCGGGAAAATCCGACTGCGTTCCTTGGTGCGAAAGATCGTAAAATTCAATATTTTAGTATTTATACAGTAGTAGTAGAATATTCCAGATTCCGCAGCTAAGGTTCATTTTATCGCAATTCATTCTATGGTTTCATGTTCGCATTCGCTTTAAACGAGAAAAGGTGTGGGGGTGCATTCCCTACTTTACCTAAAAGTTCTCGCAAATTAATGTGCATTCGCAAGTTTTTCTTCTCTCCTTTCCCTAAGCACTTATTTCGGCGTACAGAAAATTAATCGTTCTTTTCTTTAATGGCCCTAAGACATCAGTACAAATTGTCGTTTTCGTTATTAATTGTCCCATGTAAATATGTAGACAAAGATAAATCCATTCATTACATGTTGAGTAAACTCCGAGTAAACATAATTGAGACTGACAGCCGTAATGCCGTAATGCCTGCCTGAACGATGACGACTTAAAAGGGAATTGATTAAGACAATATATATAACAAAACCGAAAAAAATAAAAAAAAAGTAACGAAACATAGATGTGAATAAAAATATTGAAAACAACGAAAACTTACTCCTCGGTGTTATTGTTGTTTCACCGACATTACTGCACGCACTATTAATGCTACTTTGTAAGACTTGCACGGGATGATTATCATCTAATAATTGCTGCTGTTGATGACGTTGTTGCTGCTGTTGTTGTCTGGCCGTTTCATATTGTAAAGCACGCTTTTGATAATCGACATAAGCATCATCACGTTCACCACGCAAACAAGAGGCAAAGCTGCGCGATGTTGTTGAACGTCTCTGAGGCACAGCCAAGGCGGCCACATCTTTATCCAAAGAACGACAATATAAATGTGTAGTGGTGGTGCGTTGTAATGATTGCGATTTATTGATGCCTATGGCGGCAGCATTGGTAGCATTATTGTTATTATTATTATTATTGTTATGATTGCCAATGCTGCTGCTACCGCCACCGCCACCGCCACCGCCACCGCCACCACCGGCACTACCGGCACAATTACTACTGGTATTTTCAATGATTGGTGTAGTTAGTGTAACTTCGCTGTGCAGAATATGCAATGGTGGCGTTGAAGCAGCGGCTCGCTTATCCTCAGTATGCGGTATAGCTACACAATTCATATTCTTGCCGTTTTGCCGTCTTGCCGTCTTGCCGTTGCTGATTGGTCGATTGCTTAATAAATTATTGGCCTTTTCGATTCTATTTACTTATACTATATTATTGTGGTATATTTTTGGTTTTAAGATTTCAAGGTAGATTATATTTGTTGTTGTTGTTGTTGTTGTTGTTGTTGTTGCTATTATTATTATATTATTACTATTCTTTTGGTATCATTTGTTGGCAGTATTTGCTATTGGCATTATATTGTAAAGGTGTAAGTTGGAAAAAAAAAAAATTCTCCCATTTATACGTTCTATTAACTTTTATTTACATTTACAGGAGAATTCTAAAAAAAAAAAAACAACATATTTTTAATAAGTTAATTAAAAAATGTTTTTCCATGTTAAAAAAAAAAAAAAAAAAAAAAAAAATACATGGATTTGCAATACATTGTGTATTAGCAAAACTTGTATTCACAGCGGATCCAATTCATTTCGCAAATCATGTCAGATTTAGATTTCGAGCGTACCCGTTTCACAACCGTTTCATTCTCTTTTAGATTTTTATTATTTATTTATTATATTCTTTTATTTTATTCAATGTTTATAAAGGTTTGTGGGTTTTATTTAATAATTGTTAAGCTAAACCGTTTCAAAACCGTTTCGCATTTTTAAATGAAAAATCTTTAAAAACTAAGGTTTGAGTATTTTTTTTCCTTTTTTACTTTTACTTTTAAAGTCATTTGCTCTCTCAGCGTTTGAAAGGTATTGAAAGAGAACTAATTCATAAAATTTGCTTGAGGATAAATTTAAAACGTAAAACCTAGTCTTGAGAATGTTGTAAGAAAAAGTTTATAAGTATATACAAAGTATAAGCTCATCCATTTCGTGGTCCAAATTTGGCAACCCAGGCATCGAGGACGTCACATGTTTAGTATAACGTTCGCCATTTTGCCATATGGATCGTTCAGCAACCGCTGAATGTGTTAAAATAGCAAAAATTTACTACAAAAATACTGATTCTATAGTAAATTACGGTCGGATTATGGTCAACCTGAGCGCACAATGGACAACGTTGTGAAGAAATTTGATCAAAACTGATCTGTAACAGAGTTGTTAAGACCCAGAGATCAGCGAAACGCATGTGCGACCGAAAATATTGGTGCTGTTAGTGAAAGCGCCGAAGAAGATCCAAAGTTATCCGCGCGTATCGCATTTAGGTTTATTTCACGCACATACTGAATGTTGAAGATATATGGCTTCAACATTACGGTGCCACAAGCCATAAAACACCCCCCTTTTTACCGTTGATACGCGAGAAATTTCCAATTTATGTAATTTTACGTTTTAGTTATGTCAAACGGCCGCCAAGGTTATGCGATTTCTCTCCGCCGGACTCTTTTTTGTTGATTACGCAAAGAATCGAGTTTATGCGAACAATCTTGAAACTCTTCACGTTCGAGAACCAACATCCGTCAAATTATAAACAAACTGTTGCCTGCTATGTGCAGACAAGTCATCGAAAATTATCACAAAAGAATTCATTCCTCTAAAATGTCCTGTAGAAGTTGTTTGAACGATGGCAAGGTCTAAGCAATTTATTGAAAAAGAACAACTTAATCCCAATTCCAATCAGAAGTATGTGACGAAAAGTGACAATCACTCAAGGAATGTCTACTATACATGTAACACGGGGACAGTCAGAAAGAAGTGACGACAGAAGAAGGGGACAGTGACTGGTCGCAGTCTGGCGGATGCGTGCCCAATCTGTAAGTGTTAAACCTTTACCTGCTGCTTCGCTCATTGTAGCTACGACCAAAATACACTCGACTGTGCTTTAAGATTTGAACCCGTTGAATACTGACTTGGTAGTCGCGATTTTTGCCTAGTCATTTTCACAGTGCGAATATGTTCGTACAACGTTTGAGTTCGTTCCTCGCACCGTCGGTATCCGAGAAACCTACAGTTCTCAGATGATATTTTCAGGAGTTATCTCCTTTTTAAAAATCATTAATTAAGCGTTACCCCTTATGATCTGACATCTCTGTGTGTGTTAAAACCCAATAAATATTGTGGGTGACAACCCACTGGCCACTCATTTACATATAACATCAAGTTGGCACATATCACACATATTTGAGCACTGCCTTGGTAGTCTTGATTCTTTCCTACTTGGCTACTCATGCGGATTCGAAGGACGTCGAAAATTTTTGTATCTTGTGATCCCCGTTCTTTAATCAATAAACCAGCTCGGGTTTTATACACAACAAAACATGAAATTTATGCAATTCTCGTAAAGCCTATAACGACTCAATGAATAGATTTTCATTTAAGATTAACATGGACAGTTTTAGTTCATTCATTTGTCGATCAATTGACATTTATAAATATATATATAGATCTGTGAGTTTTTGATCAACGCATTACATATGTAAACCTTATAAATGTAATATGTTGTGCATAAGCTTAAGCATTGTATACCAAAACTGAAGCTGACATTGTCGCGTAGGTGGCAACACTGTCGCATGTATTGTAATCAATTGCTCTACTGCGAACAAAATGAACGGTCAAAAAACGTGCTTGCACCAGAAAACTTAAAAAAAAGTCCTAAAAATTACTCGCAATTATCGAAGAGTGATATAGGGGTAAGGAAAGCAGGGGAATTGACGTCAAACAGCAACATGTTCATGTTCTTGCACAGTGGAACAAATGCTTCGCGTCACCGTGTCAGTCTGCATGAACTGAAGTTTGAATTATTGCCCCACCCACGATATTATTTTAAATTTGGCCTCTTCAGAGAATAAAGATATGGAGTTAAATGAGATCATTAGGGGCACTGAGAAATAGTTTGAGGATCTTGAAAATGATTCTATGAAGAGGGCCTTAAAATGTTACAACAAGTCTTGAATCCATTGCATCGTTCTTGAGGGAGATCAGGTCTTTGAACAAAGCCGAATTTTTTCTTACTTAGTCCCGGGAATTACTGATCGTTGTATTTTCCAATATAATTTTTCCAAAAATAATTTTTAAGAAGTGCAATAACTAAGGATTGGGTAACGAAAAATTCGGTCTAAATTTCATTTTTCTTTTTCTCGTTTTTTCTTGTATTTAGTTTATATTCCTTTTAAACTTGAATAATTTTACACATGCTTAAGTTTTATAACAGAACATTTCGGTCTAACACGCACGCACGCAGTTGCTTTTCTCTGCCTTTTTTTCTCTTTCTAAGACTGCAATTAAATTACATCGAGATTTCCTAACGAACACATAAGATGTCAACTAATTTTTATATTAAGGACTTATAGAAAGAGAAAAGTGTGCTAGATTTGTCATTCCCGTTGTAACATCCGTCCACATCAGGGACTGCATATTAACTCTTTGGTTAGCGCAATATTAAAAACCATTTGAGAAATATTCCTTTAAGCCTTCCGCACTCTCATGCTTGTCAAAAATTCATTACTAGACTGGCATTTGTTATTTAGACTCCGGATTGAAAAAGGGTAACAAGACGGTAAACAAGAAATGTCTGTAAGGACTTAAAAAAAAGAAAAAAAAAAAAACAGGTATCAACAAAATTATATTCGGTCGTGATCGAATCTTTTATAACCATCACCGTGATTCTAGCAAAAGGAAAAGAATTAAATTTTCGTACTCTATAACATTGGGTGGGCATGGTTGATTTTTCTATTTTTAGTATAAAAGTAGAAATTTATATGGCGTATGTATTGTACTTAATGAGTAGCAAACAAAAAACTCGAAGAACAACGGCGTTCACAGTTTTAGTTAAATGGACGTATCGACGTTGCATGTGCGTTCTTCACAAAATTTGGCGCATTTTCAAATTCTTTTGCAAATTTGTAAGCGATACTTTCATCTTTGCGAAAGGGTGAATGTTTACCACAGATACTACGCAGTTGCACAGACGGATAGATTGGACAAGTGCACACACGGACATGCTTAGGTGCATTCTGAGTTTGAAACTGAGCAAGAATTTGTATACTTCATGGGGTTTTAGAACCTTGCTTCTGTGTAGGCGTTAAATGGGCATAGCAGATTTTTTCCATTTTTGTACAAGTACTATAGTATCGCCCACAGAATATATGGTAAAATTTTTGTAGATTTATCTGATGTTGTCTCTAAGCAATGAGCAACAAATCAATTGTTTATTCCCTTCGAAAAATAGAGGAGCCATCACTTTACGTAGTACGGCAGGCTTGTCTTTCGACCGACTTGGTCCATTTTCAATACCAATACTGCTTGCAAGAACTTTCAATGTTTCTGCCAAATTTGAAGTCGATACCTTCATTTTTGCGGCTAGGAGAAAGTTTATAATAGGCGGACAGACGGACAGGCGATGCTTGAATCGATGCAGAATTGGATGCTGATCAAGAATTAATATACTTTATAGGCATGGCCAACGTTTCAACAAAGTGAACGTACTCCTCATCCTTCGCTGATGGGTATTAAAAACAACGCAGTAGAGCTAGGGATCAAAGATTTGCTCAAGAAACCTTAAGATTCGATGTGAAATAAATTGCGATTGAAAAGCTGACAACCCCGGAAATAACAATTTCCGATCTGCGATTATTAAAGTGATGGGTATCCAAGATCCACTGCAAAGCAAATATCATTTTCTGTTTTCTTGTAAAAAAAACCAAAATGCAAAAAAAAGAAAACAAAAGAGAAAAAAGTAAAAAAAAGAAAATTACATCTTTCATAATAGTGGCATGAACTTGAAAAGGAAAATCTTTTCTGGTTATATTACCAGCGAGTTGAATATAAAATGTGAAATTCCGTCATTTTCTGGAGGTTTTTGAACTTGAGCACAGTGTAAGTAAAAGAATGAAAAGGAAAATAAAATGAAATAAATAAAGGAAAAAAATGTTTTCCCTTAAAAGTTCTTTTCCAGTTCCACTACATTTAACGGCTGTACTTTGATGTTGCCATGTTTCATTAACATCTCGAAATGAAGACGACAGCCACGACCATGATGACGCACATTTGTGGTGTTAATAATCAAGTTGTTGCGCTTTTTGGAAACAAGCAAAATATTCTTCGCTATGATTTCATTTTCAGGCGCATGATGTCATATGACATGAATAGAGTTTTTGAAAATTTTTTTTTTAGTTTTTTTCTTTACAGAACTTATGCAATAACACACATATGGACTTATGATAAGCATCGGAATTTTTTCAATTTTTTTTGTTATTAAATTTTCTTTGAAATTTTCAAAATTTGCTATTAATTTACTTATATATTGGATTTGCTAGAAAAGCGTTTGGATTCTTGAAAGATTTCTGAAAGGTTCAGAAACTCAATACTTGGCTCCCCTAAGTATTTACGAATAGAAATCAGTAGATCTAAAGGCTTATCAATAGATATCATTGCCATGCTAAGTGTACCATTTTCGGTACATGTCAACAAATTTAAAAATTTTTCATTAATGAGACATTTTGTCTGTTCATGTGACGGTATGCATATTTTACGTCGGCAGATGTACTATTATCGGTACACATGTCAAAAAGTGTTATAAACATCAGCACATCTCAGAAAATAATGATCACAATAATTATATTTTAATCGCTAATGATCTCTTCTTACTGTGCACAATGCATGTGTTTTTATATATCCATCACCGAAGGATGAGGGTGATATTCACGTCCAGAAGGAAGCTTCGAAAGCTCCACAAAGTACACATATATTCTTGATCAACATCAAATTCTAAATCAATTTAAGTATGTCCGAATGAAACGAAGCTATCGACTTCAAATTCGCCAGAATTATTGGAAGTTCTTGTATGTTAGTTGGTATTGAAAATGGACCAAATTAGTTCAAGGACACGCTCACCATACCATATAAACTGGGAACACCTCTGTTTTTCAAAAGGAATAGAAAATTGGTTTTTATTCACTACTCGTACACAATAGCAGATAAACCTGCAAAAATTTGAATGCATATTCTATGGACGATGCTGTACTACTTGCAGAAAGATGGAAAAAAATGGACCAATAAAATAGTGTATCAAAATTTAATTTTTTTTCCAATACCTTTATAACGCACAACACAAGCAAGGTTGTAAAACCCCATGAAGTATATAAATTCTCGGTCGCTTTCAAATTCAGAATGCACCTAAACATGTCCATCTGTCCATCTGCCCGAGTGCCCAAATGTATAGTATCTGTGATAAACATTGTCCCGCTAGAGAAAATGAAGATAATGCTTACAGATTTGCAAAAGAATTTGGAAGTGACTTAAACTTTTCCAAGGACACGCTTACAATGCCCACACCCCTATGCAGTAAAAACTTTTATTTTGAAAATAGAAAAAATCAAGCTCCATATGTATAGAGCATAAAAATTTAATTCTTTTACTTTTTTTTTCTTTTTTAGAATAATGGTGATGGGTATAAAAGATTCGGTCACGACCGAATATAATTTTCTTGCTTGTTATGAGTTTGTGATTGCTTTATCAAAAATTTCTGAATTTCAATATTTTCCGAATTCGAATTCAAACAAATATTTTAGCCTTTATATCCACTATGAAAATATGGTGGTATACCCGTTTTGTCAAAACGTTTGCAATGTCCAGAAGGAATCTTCGGAGGCCTTATAAAGTATAAAAAATCTAAACATGTCGGTCCGTCTATATATCAGTCTATGGGAGACATACTTCCGGTTGTAAAAAAGAAGCCATCAACTTCAAATTCGGAGAAAGCATTGAAAGTCGTTGCATGCAGCTTCAAATTGAAAATGGACCAAATCGATCGAGAGACACGCCTACAGTTACGCTTAAACCGCGAGTACTTCAGTTTTCAAAAGGAAAAAACTTTTGATGCTCTTTACCGATTACTCATAAACTCAGATGCAATAGATAAAAATTTCCACGTATACAAAAGTGAAAACAATTGATCACGAATACTATAAAGTATCGCGTGTTAAATTCAGCAAAGAAATTTGTTCGCTTTTTTTCTTGAGTTCATACCACTTTTATATTTTATATGGTATCTGCCGCATGGCATTTCATTCATAACTTGATTATTTTAGGCTAATAGGTTATACATGTCCTCTTCTCTGTACCAAATTTCATTGAAATGTCAGACGGACAGACAAAACTATTAAAGCTTGATTTTATCTCAAGTCCTTTTGGGCGCTACATACATGCGAACCAACTTAATGCGTGGACGCACGGACAGACAAGCTTAATAGAAGATGCGACTATCTCAAGTTTTTCTAGGTGCTACATACATGCGCATCAACTCAATATATTCTATACATCAAGTGGACAGACGAAGAGACATGTTTAATAGAAGATGAGTCTATTTCAAGTCTGTGTCCGCACTGCATACATGCGCACAAACTTAATATAGTCTATACCAGAAGTAGTCTGGGGTATAAAAAACAATCGGCCCATTGAGATATTAAATCTTTTTATACCATTTCATCTTTTCTTGGTAGCGATCTACGCTAACTGGCAACGATTTGCAAAAGCGATCAGAAGGTATGCTAATATCTACAAAAATTTATACACGCTATGCTCATAGGCGATAGTAAAGCAAAGAAAAAAAACCCATGCAAAGATCATTTTGCCTTTTTTAACTGCCTTTGACGACTTATATCACAAATCTTATTAGAATTTAATGCATTTACGTTAAGTTGCTGGGATAAAACTTATAAAATCACTAATAACTTCAATTTGTTTTAATAGTTGTAGTGGCGGTAACAGCGGTGCTAATAGTTGTAACAGAAAAATTACCTACAATTTAATATTCATTAAAATGTCAATTTTCTATTTTAATTATTTAAGGCGAGTTATTTGCATAGTTTTTTTTTTTTTTTTTTTTTTTTTTTTTTTTTTTTTAATCCAATCACTTATAGATTGGAAATAAGCTCATCTTGTTGTTCCGTTTGGCAAATCGAGAGCTAAGGTATCTTATGCAAACATAAGTGAAAATAAATTCATAAAGTAAATCAAAGCAAATAACTAGAGATTGAAGCCATGTTTGTCTATTCGTCAGCTGATCTACCTCAACTGTTAATTAAAAGTTTAAAAAAAAATAACAAAAAAAATAAATTAAAATAAAACTGAACAAAAAAATAGTTGTGTTCTTTAACTCGATCGCTATATATGGATGTAAAGAGCGAAATTTGATTTAAGGACGTTAACGATCCACTTATTAAACTAACAATAGTTTACAAAATTTACCTCAAATAACAAAGCATTTAAGGGTCGCTTTAGATTTATTACTTGTTGTAGTTAATTTATCACTATTTTTTTTTTTTTTTTTTCTTATTAAGCAATTATCCACGCCAGTAGAGCTCACTTCCTAACTACATAAGCACCGAGTGCCTTTTCCTGCCTCTCAATCCTTTATTTATTTTTTCATCGAAACGGAGAAAACAAGTTTAACGGTAACAATCAAGCTCAATTAACTTTAAGCAAAAAAAAAAAAAAAATCATTTCACCCCTTTTCTCATCTCTCGTAAACAACAATTCGTAAAGTAATCGTATATGATATCCATACAGCTACTGTTTCTGTTTTTTTTTTGCTTTTTTTTGCTTTTTTTTTCATTTAAAAGCTAAATTTGTTGTGATAATCATACAAGACACATTATTAACACTTGAGTGCTTAACAGCACAGCACAGCACAGCACAGCACAGTTTCATAGAATGAGCACAAAAAAAAACAACAAAAAATAAAAAAACATAAAAATCCAAACTCATCATTTTAATTATAACATCAGCAGCAAAAACGCTAATAATTTTATACGATAAAAGCGTATAGTGAGTACATGACTATAGCATAACTAGCATAATAATAATAATGACGATGACGACGATGATCATAATCGGTTATCGTCATTGTTTTAAAACTTATTAATGATTCAAGTGTTAACACTATTATCCCTATACGTGGCTATCTACCTACCTATATACATATATATATATATGTGTATGTGTTATATACTACTCATCACTGAACGGCCGCGAAAGTGTGGTTCCTCTGTACAGTAATCATATGCGAACAAATATATAATTAAGTTTATATCATCGGTATGACAAACATTTGACACTTATACTGTAGCTGGACTTCTGTCTGCTATACGGATTATAATCATTGTAACAGTAACTGACTCAAATGCTCTAAGATCGGTTTAACTAGTTAGCTATCTAATCATATTGAATTTGTTTATTAATTTGTCTTAAAAGAGAAAAAAAATTGGAGGAACAATTAATTTTATGGGAATTTTCTGGAAAAATATTTAAATGAAATAAAGTACAAGTAAAAGGAAGAAGCCTTTCTTTCATGCCCATCACCTAAAAGAAACACTTTTAAATGCATGAATGAGGACTTAACGGGACTACTATTACATCGGCTTTGAACTACCGACAGCTATTTGCTCCAAATTAACTTTTTTTTTTTTATCAAAAACGTGATTTTAAAAACCTATCGAGATAGCAAATATGCGCGAAGCACACAGTCAGGTCTCGTGCGTATTCAGTGAAAGCTCTTGAGCACCAGCCTACATTGGGTTCATGTACAATTTACTCAACGACGGATATTCTACAGACGTGAAAGAGACCTATCCACTAAGCAAATCCTCGAAAATGACTACCTGCTTTTATGGGCGTTCCCATACGCCCCGCGTCCACGTATCTATACATATGCAGCATACTTTTAGAACAAGCACCTGCAGTGATATTTCTCACCATTCCAGTTGTTTCTGGATTCCTAATCGAAATTATACAAACACTATTACCTTATCCCTCCCGCATCTATTCCTAACCCTTCCATCTCCATGCAATGCATAGGATATCAACTTTTATGGTTTCCAAATCAGTCATTAAATTAAAAAATTCAAAGATGACAAAATGAAGATTCTCAAAGGGAAGATTACACCACAGAATCCGACAGGCTTACAACGATTGCAAAAATCCAACGTAACCTCGATCGAGATTGTATTGTAAATTAAGTTTAACGTCCAATAAGCCGTTAAATGTTTTAAAAGTTTGAACGTCGATGTCTACCACGATGGCTTACTTTCGCGATTTCGAAGCCGTTTGGAGTGAATTCTTCACCGTTATCATTCTCAGCGGTTAGTATGTATCCAATTAAAGAGTCAAGCCCTACTCTTATCCAGGCACGATAAACGTTGCGAATACTTCTGTCTTTTTAAGCGTAAGGTAAATGATTGCAGTCCAACTCCTACCTATGAGGATATGAATACCTTTCCTGTGCTTTGGATATAAAGCACAGTTTTTACTTTCCTTCTTGCCAGAGGGACATTCGCAAAGCAAAATTTGCTTTGAATAGTCCTAAGACTCATGATGGCAAGCTAAGCGTCTGAACAGACCCCGCAAGAGAGATCAGCACACATCACAATCTTAATTGCATTGAAGGCACTTATACCATAGTTTCCCTAAGCTGTTCACATCCAGGCGAAACAATGCATTGACATCCTATTCATTAGCGCCACACTGATATTCGTCACAAGAGCCAACCAGGTAGACAAGTAATCTTCTAAAATGCTTTCAGTTCGTTGATTATGTGACAAGCAATTTATTGCTTAACACGTTTGCTGCCACGTCTATGGTTTTCCGATATTAGAGTCTATAACTTAATTCGTTGCTTCATAATCCCATGCGATGTAATAATATTTACAATACTGCATCAGACGTGTACCGATAATAGGACACGCAAAGTGGCGAATAGATAATTTTCTCCCGTAGACATAGAAAAAGTCTTTATTCGAAATTATTAAGGTTGCTACCGTGTACCTAAAAGGGAGCACATGACTTCGAAGTAAAATCTAACACTAAGCAGCTAGCTTGGTAAAAAATATGTTAATTGATTCGGGTGCTCGACAATTATCTTGATCAGTAATTTGCGTTATAAAAATGCAAACTGTGCTGAGTGCCAAACAGCGGAAAAGAATTGGGGGATGCCTAACTAAAAGCCAAATTTGGAGATATTATCTCTATGGGATACACCAATACGGCAGAACTAGGTCTATTACCTATTTTGACAGAGCCCTTTCTCTATTTATGCGATTTGATTTTATATAATTTCCTCTTGAGTATGAAGTGAGAAGTGAGAAGAAGAAGAAAATAGGTCGAGTTTTAAGAGAAAATCAATTCATAGCGGACACACTGAGATGCATTTCTGGAAAACATAAGTACTTTTTACTCTTCCGGGGTACCCGTGTTAAATTAAACAAAAGCCATATTAAGACGGGGACAACAAAAAAAAAAAAAAAACAAGAAAAAAGTCCTTTCTCTGCCTTATTAGGATAAAATTATCGTAATTCGATCCGATTATTTTTAACGATTTTGATTTAACACTTTTGTTAATGTTGTAAGCAGTTGCTCCATCATTTAGATAGGATCGTAGTGTTTCTTTATATATTTATTTATCTTTTTTTTTTTAAACACTTAACTTTCTCTTCTCAGCTTATTTTTGCTCTTTCAACTCAATTAATTTATGAGCTTCTGATAACTTTTCTCTACTTTATATATTCTTCAAGCTTTTTCTATATCAATTTTTCGACTCCTTTAACAGATGCGTGTGACGAGCCCTTAACATAAATTTTCATAATGTTCTCTAAACACATAACAAACAGCCCAGTAACAGCCGTTAACAACATGTCTGGATATTATCCACTTGAGTAGACTTAGATAGACACCAATCTTATCATTTGGATGCAAGCATATATATATATACATATATATATATATATGTATATACATATATATTCATACACTTACACACGCCCATATACATATGTATTAAACATTAAATATTAGCTTGCATTTTATGCTTGAACGCGTTTTATTTATAACACATATACACGCGTAGAAGCATATATTAACGAAAAGATGGAAAAACTGCAGCTAGCTCTGATAATGTTTAAAAGTGAAATACTTAAAGCAGCTACCACCTAGTTTTACAGCAAACATATGTAAGTAAATAGGTTGACGTTGTCACTACAAACTGGAGGTATGTTAATTCAGAGATTTCTTATATAATTTTTCACGAACATTAATTCATGTTAACTAATACAGCGTTTGGATTGCGAGTACTTTCAGTGATTTCGTTACGTGATTTCACTTAAAGAACCAACTAATACAACGTTTGCATTGAGGATGATTTCAGTGATTTCGTTCAGTAATTTCGTTTCGTTTGCATTGAAGACAATTTTAGTAATTTCGTTCAATAATTTCGTTTGACAAAGCGACTAATGCGGCATTTGCATTGAAGATGATTTCAGTGATTTCGTTCAGTAATTTCGTTTGATAAAGCAACTAATACGGCATTCGCATTGAAAGCAATTTTAGTGATTTCGTTCAATAATTTCGTTTAACAAACCAATTAACACGGCATTTGTATTGAGGATGATTTCAGTGATTTCGCTCAGTAATTTCTTTTCGTTTGCATTGAAGGCAATTTTAGTGATTTCGTTATGTGATTTCATTTGAAGATCAACAAATACGGCGTTTGCATTGATGATAATTTTATCGATTTTGTTACGTGATTTCACATGAGAATGAACTAATACAACGTTTGAATTGCGGATGATTTCAGTGATTTCGTTATGGGATTACACTTGAGAATTAAACACTACTGCGTTTGGAAAGAGGATGATTTTAATGATTCCATTCAATAGTTTCGCTTGCGAAAGCACTAACAAATCGATTGCATTAAGGATAATTTCAGCGATTTCATGAAATGAGTTCATTTGGAAATCAACTAATATGACAGTTGCCTGGTAGATGATTTCAGTGGTTTCATGAGATGATCTCACTTGACAATATAGATTTGTGTGTTGCATTCTAACCTATACAAACATATCCTTAATAAAAAAAGAAAAATTTACGGACGCAATGCACGTACGGGAAGATAAAATCATGTATTCTCAGATGACTTGACTTTAATTGGGATTTTTATTGTGATTATTTTTAACATATTTTATGTGAAGAAAACACGATTTATTTTGTTGTTCTAATTTGAAATCAGTATAATCATGTTCATGGTAAAGGCCCTATAAGATTATATCGTTGCTGTTCTGGACTCTGATTATCGCTAATGTATTGAACTCTGATTTGTATTGCGCTGCAGAAGAAGCCTTTAATTAACCGTCTTATAAGGTCATCTTCAGAAGAGAACGATGTGCGAATTCTCAGGTTCTTCAAGATGCGGAAAATTCGATGAAAATTATTTCAAGTTGTGAGCATATACATACATATCTATGTATTTCAAGTTGCAGGCATACATATATACATATATATGTGAAATTGTGTAACTAACGAAAGTTAGTTAAATAATTTATTTGTATACTGTAGACAGTGATAATGTAGGGCCTTCAAGTCATTTTGTTAACTTCATTTTCGTGTTCTCACTCATGTTTGTTGATTTACGTTTTTGTTCAGAGTTCATTAGCATTACTTCTCTACAGAGGCTCGGTTTTCTTTCCATTTTGTTTGCTTTTAATGTTTGAGATTCTAAAACCAATGTAATCGACCTAAAACCCGGTTATTGTGTGTTGAAAGTCTTTTTTCCTATTTTCTTCAGAGCAATAAACAAAAAGTAATACTTTGTTATTTTCACACATTTTATTTTCTTCAGCTTTTTTTTTTTTCGAGCGCACATATATACACAAATTTACCTGAATACTTCATCATTAAGCACCTGTTTCATATATAAGAAATTTGATATACATTTAAATGTAGTGTTTTTTTTTCGGCCTTTTTTTTTGTTTTCTTTTCAAAATCGATCAGAACTAATCAAATTTAACGGAATTTTAGTATTGCAGGGAAAAAACAATGGACTGACTTGACAGAAACTTGAGAAGTTCTCGCCTTTCCATTTATTCATTCATTTTCAGACCAGAAATCACTAAGTAAGTCTGAAATGCCAGCCTTGACGCATTTGGCCCAACACGCTAGGCTGACTAGCATGTCGATGATGATGCCTCCCAAAGATTGAAAACACTACTAATTCTATGCAAATTGAAGCTTAAATCTGTGCTAGCCCTTTAGAAACCGTGACATTTACAAAATTTAATGACAATTTAATGACATTTTGGACACGATCGGTAAAATCAGGTGCTTCTTGTAATATCGGAATAAGAAAATCGAATGTCTCAAGCGAAATTTGGCTGACCATTCGAAGGTTTCATTAATTTGTACTCGCACTTCCATGATGAATCTAATAGATATCGGATGCAAGCTTGTCGTGGATCCATTCACCAACTTTTTCGAAATATGAATAGAAACTTAAGATGACAAAACAACTTAATTTTTATTGTGAATTTTATTTTTTAACCCATAATCGCGGTAATCTTTATTTAGGCTAATTAAAATCGTGAAAGGGAAAACAGCTCGCTGTCTGCCCATTACCCAAAGCTGGTTCACTTAGAAAATAATTCAAATTTGCGCAAGTTCGCAAGACGATTACAGTCTTCTTACATAATCCCCAAAGGCTCATACATAAATGCCGGGTCCAAAAAACAAAGACAAAAAAAAATCGATATTAGATTTTTAGAAAATCCAATCACGATTCATGTTATTTCGATCATTTGTTCACAACTTATCGGGGCTCTAGTCACACTACTTGTCAAAGCTATGAAAAAATTCGAAATTGAACTGTTGATTGGAACAAGGCCTTCTGATTGAAAGAAATACCGTTAATGTGCTTAAGAAGAGCTATTGTAAGTCTTCTCCGTCGAAAAACAACAATTTGCCAATAATTTGTTCACTTCGAGCGATATTGGACGAAGACCAACGACGTCAAATGCCGCCTGCTAGCAAAAGTTATGTTTATATCAGAAAATATACAAAAAAAAAAAAAATCTGAAAATCATTCTCAATAATCTGTAATTCAAGACCGAAAACGCAACTGACATCCTCAAGTTATCAAGAGACAATTTATTCACTATTTTATGTGAAAATTTGAAAAGAGAAAACTGTGTTCCACATGGTTACCTCGAGTATATTAGGTGCACCATGAATTGAATGAAGTTCGAACTGCCGTCCATACACATTCAAGTTTCAACTGCTGCCATATACCCGAGTGTATTGTAAATTTTTGTAGGGAAATTTTGAAAATTGCAATATTAATGCATTTTCAAAATACGTTCTTATATGTGTGGTGGTCGAAGAGGTGAACCGATCCGAATCATTTTCAATATCATCAAAGCACATCAATATGCCGAATTTCATCAAAAATATCGACTTGTAGGTTGAATACAATAATCTACGCACATACGCCAGACGGACAGACAAGTTTAGATCGATTCAGAATATGATCCTGAATGGATCAGTATACAACCCTTCCGGTTGTTACCTACGGAGGATATACAAATACTAATAAATGTTATGCAATATCCTTGTAGCATTTGTGCGAATAAGCAAAAAATAAGATCAGCTAGATTTGGGTATAGGGGATACTTCGAATATCTAGGATTTAAGTGCTTTCTTAATTGTGACCGAATTGTACTCTACCTTATTCATTCTGAACTGGTTGTATATCATGTCTCATGTCTTGCAACTAATTTACTTTGTTTGAATCTTACATATATATGTGCAATAATTTAATATGTGTACATGTTTAGATTTTGAGCTCAGCTTAAAAACCTCTGCTTTCGTTACAATGCATCTTAGACTTGAGGTAATTGAGGTAATTTTTATATATAATTTTATTTATTTTTTTTATTTTTTTTTCTATTTTTCTTAAAGCCTTGTAGGCGTTTTGTCTAGTTTCCTTAATTGTTTCGTATAAACGGCTTTTAAATGCGTTCAATAATGATTTAATTTTTATTAAAATAAATGCCTTATGTTCTTTTTTTTTTTTTTATTTTTCTCACTTTACACAGGCATCAAGCGAGAGAGACAGAGTGTGAAAAACAAGTAAAGATAAGAATGAAAACAATTTTTAGCAATAAAGGCGATTTATTTTTATCTTTCATTGTATTTCAAGTGCATTCAAATACAAAAAAAAAAAAAGAAAAAAAACAATAAGGAGAAAACAAGTAAGAACATTATAGTCGGGTAAGCCCGACCTTTAAATACCCTGCACCACATTGTCTAACACAATTCTCATTTTTATTATAGAACATAAAAATTAAACCTTGTTAGCCCTACATAAGGCATATTTTTCATGTGCGTGTTTATGGGGAAGAGGGGTCAAAACGCTACCTAATGTGGTATAATTTTAATCCTTACATAGGGCAGGAGCCAAAAATAGGCCGAAATGGTCCAAATTTTGTAGAGTTCATTTTTGTATGAAATTCCTATTATGGGTCGATATCCATCACCACTTGTTAAAACTTGGACTTTAAAAATTTTAAAAATTGCAATTTTTTCCATATAACGGCTTTTTAGCATAGAAACGACTTTCGAAAAAGTGAACCGATCGGAACCATTTAGAAAAGCGTTCGTCCTTGGGTCAAAATACCAAATTTCATCAAAATATCTCAAAAATTGCGACCTGTAACTTGAACACAAATTTACATGGATCAGAAGCACAGACAGACAAGCTTAGATGAATTCAGATTATAATTCCGAATCGATCGGTACAATAAAAGGTGGGTTCATCTTACTCCCTTCCGCGTGTTACATACGTACGCACTAACTTAATATATCCTGTATCACAAGTGGTGTAGGGTGTAACAAAATTACTTTTAAGGTTTCTATCATTTTTTGTGTGTAAACAAATTCACGTTTCTATTGACTTTAGATAAAATTTTCTAAAATTTGTTTACAAATTATTTTCACTCACCATGAGCCACACAACAGCATTAACTGTTTATTTTATTTATTTGAGAAGGAAGAAAAAAAGTAAATTCAATAATGTTTGAATTGTTCAACAGACGTGACATAATTTAAACTTAGATATGATAATAGTTGTGCAAATAAATTCCTGCTGTTTTTTGATGAAATTCAAATGCATTTAAAATATACTCGAAATATGCTCCCATTAACATCGATGGGCTTTTGCCGTTTATCACGTAGCTTATGAATGCCCGCGCGTTAAAAACTTGGGTCTTTGAAGATGAAATAGCCATCGAGCCATTTCCCCACATCTTCAACTTCTGTGAACCGCTGATCTGCTAAATATGACTACGTCAGTCTAAATAAGTGGTAATCGAAACGGGCCAAGTCTGAGCAATGCCACAAAGACTGGCCACCCTTAATTGAAAAGGGGGGTTGGAGAGTTGCCTATAACTCAATTTTCGGAAGAGTTTATTTACACACCCAATATAAGTCACGGCAATGTATATAGTACTGTATCGAAACCTTGTTTGATGTTATATCGAAACAGTGTTACACGAGCCTTTGAAATCTTATATATATATACGTCAAGGCCATGTCTATCGTTCGAATTAAATCGAAACCAAGTCATAAGGTGTAAAATTTCGTGATAGCTGAAGCCTCGTTTCAAATATACTGTAACGTGAAACTGTCCTTTTGTGATTTTACGTTTCTATTCAACTCCTTTCAAGATTTAGTTCGCACCACCGAAATGTGATTTTAAAGGTTTACGTAGGCTTTATATTTACATTTGTTGATGGTGTTCGCTTAACTGTTACAACTCCACTCTCACCCTTTTACAAGAAAGTTGCCGGTAGCCTTTTTCTAATCTTATCGACAGTCGCCAGCTGTGTGAAACGTCAGGTGAAACGTCATGAATGTGTATATGGGTTTTACTATTGTCTGGAATTTGCTTTCTTAGCAGATCGAGTAGTTGTCAGGCAAACTCAAATCACAATATTTGAGACTTTCTTAACAATACACATAAATGAAAAAGTATGTTCACTTTTTGTTGTTTTTACAAAAGCAAAACAAAAAAAATAAAAATTTTAATTGACAAATATTAAAAATATATTCAAACAACTAGAAACGCTGAGGTGGGCGAAGGCCTACCATTAAATGCTTTACAAACAATTTTCTTAACACAGCTATGAATGTGACAAGTTTTCAAAATAAGGCTTTATATTACATGTGGTCGAAAAAGTCGTCTGATTCGAACCATTTGTGGTAGTGTCCGTCCTTGTGCCAAACCATGTCGGTGTACCGAATTTTATCAAAATATCTCGAAATTTGTGACCTGTAGATTGAATATAAGGGAACACGACGGACAGACAAGTTTTTTTTTTTTTCTCCCTTTAATATGACCAATCACTCATGGAATGTCAATTATTTGTGCAACACGGTCAGAAAAAAGTGCTGAAAGGGAAAGAGGTAAGAAGGTGGCCGTAGCCCTGCTTATATGCGACCAACCGGTAGGCGATTTGTCTTTACTGATTATTAGGTACTTACTGTAACTACCACTAAAGTTAAGTTTGCCGCGCACTGAGATTTGAATTCGCGGACATGGGCTTGGTGGCTACGATTTTTACCTATTCGGCTGCTAGTGTTGCGAATAATATGAGCTTAGATCGATTCAGAAAGTGATTCTGAATCAATTTGCATAACGAAAGCTGAGGTCTATCTCAAGTCTTTCTACATCCGCAAAAACTTAGTGTATCCTTGTACCATAAGTGGTGTAAATAAAAGCAAAAAGCAACTGAAAAAAATGCAATGAAATCGCCTTACATCAAAATCCTGTTATCGTAATCGCAAATCTTGTACTGTATCGAATCGAAGTCGTGTTACACAAGCACCGCGTTACACAAGGGATACCTGTATTCAAAATGCAAGAATCTCGCTTTAAAAGTGTAATACATTTTTTTTTTTTTTTTTGGCAAAAAGAAGCCCGAGAATATATATATATATATATCTATATATATAGATATATAGTTTTTTTTAAATACGACGGAACACATACATTGTCTTTATAATTTTATTACACATTTTTTAACATATACAACCGAACAATGCCCAGTAACTATTGAGTGTTTATCATAGGAAAGCTTCCCTTCGGATGTTTTTTTCTTTAGTTTACGACGTCATACATATGTATATATATATATATATATATATATATATATATATATAGTCTCATTTGCTTATCAAACTTATCAAAAATCAATCATACAATAATCGGACAAAGCACAGTACAAACACGCTCAGATATATATTTCAGTTACGCGATTGCTGCAAAGTGAATGCGGACAGAATCGTCTCATCAAAACTGATCCCCATGCGGGGAACATCTATCCAGGGCTTTTTAAGAAGTGGCATCAATTTAACTTTAGGGTAATTTTTCAACTGTTATTGCAACGACATTCGGTAGGTAAAAACTAGAATTTTTTTATATATATTCGCCGATTGGCAAAACTGATCGCAAATGCATGAAAACAAAATCATGATTCTAAAGAGAAAAAAAAAAAACAAGTAAGAAAGTTATGTTCAACGGGCGCCGAATCTCGCATATCTACCGCTATGCTTTTTGCATTCTGCTCTCCGGGTTCTTTTATTTGATACCCATATCGTTGGTATTATTAAGAAAAAAGTAATTGCGGTGTCGAGCGTATTCATTGTAGAGTTAATATATCTTCCCTTGAGGAGTGTACAAAATAGTTTTAAACATTAATGGCTTGTTGGCGTTATGATATTATGACGCATAAAACCTCAAAAAGTTGAAATAAATAAAATTTAATCAATTGTAACTTTTTGTGGGCATGGTGGATTTTTTCCATTTTTGCAGATAAAGAGTAGAGTGTTTCGTCAAGTAAATACGGAAGTTATCAGCCTTCTAACTTTTATGATTTCTGAGAAACGAGAAAAAAGCCACAAATTTTTTTAAAAAAAAACGGGGTTACATTCAGTTTATGCTCTATTGCGGGCGTCTGTTCTAACCAATTGGGCCCATTTTTAATACCAATCTGCGTGCAAAAACTTTCAATGTTTCTACTAAATTTGAAATCTATATCTTAATTTTTGCTACCAGGCTAGTGCCAATAACAAACACCACACAGACGGACTGACTGGCTAAATCAACTCACCCATGCTGATCAAGATTATATATATTTTATAGGGTCTTTGAAGCTTTCTTTTGGATGATACATATATTATGAGAAAAAACAAAACGAGTTTACCCCCATCTTACAGTGGTGGGTATAAAAACAGAAATCATTCTGAGCTACTGAAGCTTTTTTTTTTATCCATTCGGGGAAGTAAACAAACAAAACTTTAGTATACGTGACTCGAGTAAGTCCTTGGGAATAATCGAACATCTTCTCTAATTACAATGAATGCGAATTTGATGCGGTGTTTAGCCTGGCGATACAAGCGGGTCATACTGCTACCGGTATTGAACTGTTGTAGTTATAATTGACGCATTTTCTAAACAATGTTGACTCGCTTTGTTTTCATCCTGATTTTGATGCAATGAATGTGAATGACGTTAACTTTTTAATAGGGCAGCGTCACCTATTACCCAGCTCATGGAACTATTGCTTTCTTGCGCGATAACGATCTATATTTAATAAGTTTTCCTAGAGTCAAATATTAATGGAGTTAATAGACTTCTGTCTTGATACAATTGTTGAAAAATGCATTTGTGTTGTCTTGAAACTCATCTCCACTGCCCTCTCTCTCCCTCATGCTAACAAAAAGATAAAACGATCTGTAAAAATTATACTCAAACAATGTTCATTAACTCATATAAAAAGCAAAGAACAGGTTCAAAAAAAAAAAGCAAAAAAAAAAAAAAAAAGAAACTAAACAACGCAATACTACGATATTACAGGTGTGTACACGAAGGTGTACAGTGAGCAATCGAGTACAATGAAATGAAAGCTAAGAACGCGATTATTGATGCAAAATGTCGCGATAATAGCATCGCATCTCAAATTATTATTTGACTAGACATTACAATAAAGACGAGATAAAAGATTTCTGTTGAAAAAACAAAAGAAAGAAATCCATAATAAAAATACAAAAAAAAAAAAACAATATAATAATAAAAGTTTTTTTCGTTTATTACGACGTAACAATAATGACATCTGTAAACGCATTATCCCCGATCTTCTAGTATTGGTATCAGGTAATTACTTTACCTTACATTAATCGCATACGGAAAGCGTTAATGGGTTAATATTAAAAGGAATAAAAGCCATACAAAGCTATACAAAGCGGATAAGTAACAAAATTGCATTTAGTCAGTGGCGGACTTTTCATCATAAGACATATTAGCTCTCTAAAGAAATTGCAAGTAGCGAAGAGAATATCAGGCCTCTAAGCGAAATGCTATTGACGACAAAAATTAACAGACTTGAACTTGTTCTCAAGGACTCTTTGTATAAGAATTTTTTGCCTTCGAAATGTAATTTTCCAATAAAGCGACATAAACACATAGGCCTTTGCATTAGTTTTACACACGAAAATCTATGGTCGTATGGTAATTCTACGTTAATGTAACAACGTATGCACACAAATATTCCGCCAAAGTGTAAAAAATTTGTTTACATTTTTCAAATCCTACATCACTTGTGTGATATAAGGATATATGAAGTTCGGGTGGATGTATGCAGGACTTGAGAAAGACCTAACTTTTAACTAACTAACTAACTAGCAATTTCCAATCATCTTTAGAATCGATCTAAGCTAGTCTGTCCGTTTGTCCGTCTGGTGTCTCTCCATATCCAAACAACAGCTTGCAATTTTTGATAAATTTTAATGAAATTTGACATAACCATGTGTTTTGACGCAAGGACGAACGCTACTAAAAATGGATCGGATTGGCGCACTTTCGCTACCACTGCCCATATAACAACTTTTCAAGACAAATGAGAAAAAAAAAAAAATGTTCAAAATTTCTTTACAAAAGTCGCTAAGTGCTAAGTGCTAGTATTTCGACATTCTAAATTGACAAATTTGGTCTGGCTGGGGCAATTTTTTGAACCTCTTGTCATATAAGCATTCGTACGAACATTGAATTTTTATATGGTAAAAAGATCTAAATTCCAATATTTGATAATGCAAATTGGCCGATGCTACAGATACATTGATAAAGAAGTCAAGCTTACCGAACTTGGACCATGCAGATCTATTTTTTTTAATTGTTAATGTTTTTGATGAAAAATTTATTCATGAGAATTATTTGACATGAAAATTAATTAAACCAAATTTGAACCACCTGGGCCGTTTTCTTAGACGCATTCCATATAACACGTCTCATGAATAGTAAGCCCTTCAGAAAAAGGTTTATATTTATAAATATTTTATGACGAAAATTGGTCGATAGTAGCAATTTAGCAAAAATTAATTAACGTGAGCGGATTTGGATCACACAGGTCTATTCTTTAGACCCTAACCCTAACCCTAACCTAACTAGAGGTCATCATGAAAAGGAAGCCGGTGCATGGCAAGAAAATACAATTCGTAACTTCTTATGATGGAAACTGAAAAATAATGCAGTTCCTAGGAAGTAAATTGAGTTTGCGATATTTGGATCAAGCCACGTGGTGTTTTGGCCATCGTCCAATATGCGGAATTTCATGAAAATAATGTGAAATTTTTAGCGTATTCTAACTAAAATGAGTAAATAATTGTATTACACGAAGTGGTGTAGGGTACCTAATGGTTGGTCTAGTCCGACTACAAAGTTCTTGCTTTTTTTTTTTTTTAAACTAAAAATATTTCTTAAAAAATATTTAAAATTATGATTGAAACTTTGGTTTTATACTCTCAGTTCATTTCTAGGCGATGCCAAGCTGAAAAGAGATTTTAATCCGTTTTCATTTGTATATCCCCGCAATAGATAAATGACTAAATTAGCTTTTCATCAGCAAAACACGACTGCTTTTAGTAGCAAATAACGATTTAAAATTCATATGAGTTGCCTGCGCAGTTAATACAGTTAAACACAACTAACAAACAACAAAACGATTTTCACGAATTTATCTTCATCGACAATAGCAACGAGATTGAAACAATTTTCGTAAAAAGATCTAAACGTTTGAACCGGGTTAATAAGTTTCAAACGTTTCAAACAGACAACAATTTGAAATACTTATCAATACCGTAGCGAACTGCGATATGAAAACTATCCCGACTGTCTTGCTAGCGAACTCTTGTCTATACTATCTCTCTAAGAGAAAATGTATATATGTGTGCATATATATGCAGCGGCGTATCGCGCTTAACAGAGTTAATGCGTACTGGGATGTATCGAAAGCGTTTCATGCGAAACTTTTTTATTTTTTGATTCAAACTAAGCACGTATCACATACAGAATGAGACGATTTAAGCTTAGATATAAAATAAATCAAAGAATATGCATGATGTCGCATCGGAACCTTAGTCGTCTTGTGTCCGACGACCGTGTTATATTGAAACGGGGCGCTATAAGTATCGTGTTAAGCGGGAGACGCCTGCATATATATGTATATATGTATATATGTATATATATATATATATATATATATATATATATATATATATGTGTGTGTGTGTGTGTGTGTGTGTGTGTGTGTTTGTGTGTTTT
>KK502511.1:651846-731071 GCA_000688735.1 Glossina austeni
ATATATATATATATATATATATATATATATATATATATATATATATGTATGCGTGTGTGCGTGTATGCGTGTGTACGTGTGTTTGTGTTTTTATATATTCACCTTAAACGATGGGTGCGCAAGATTCGCTTTGAAACGAATGTAGGAAATTTTGCTTGTTTTTTACGATTTTTTTTTATTTTTTATTTATTGTTTTTTTTTTTTTTTTTTTTTTTGAATTTGTTTTCTCACCGTACATTACAAATGCCATCTTCTCACACTAAACTAATCAACAATTCAATGGCGTCTACTATCTGATTGTTGCTCTAAGAGTCATATCAATTAACACGGAATTAATTGTTATCGAATAAATAAATATTTAATAAATTATTAAAATCAAAAAAGCAATAAAAATATAATAAAAATTATTTGTAAAAAATATATTTCTGTTAAAAATTAAATAAAAAAATGATAAAACTATCCTTCGCCTAGTAACTTAGACCTTCAATATATGCACATTATCATATAGCTCAATAAGTCTCCCCACTCCCAACTGTTAATAGACCCATACGATTTCTAGATAGTACCCGCCATCAACCGAGATCCCTCGAACTGCTATGAAATTGTGACGCATATCGGTGCAAAGATCCATACTATCCAGAAATCGCCTGGATCTGTTAACAGTGCTGTGATATATTTGTCAGACCGGAAATTTATTGAGTGATATTTCATATATTAATAATAAATATTTTTTCTTTGTTTTTCGTTTTTCTGAATGGGTCAGCAGCACAAGCATTCGATATCTATTCGATATTTCGCAATATGTTAATGAAATCAATGAAATTGAAATTTTTGCATAAGCTTTCGCAATCTTTCGATTATTATGAGTGTATGTCAATCATTTATGAACTGGGATGTGTGGAACCTTAGTTAAAATTATAGATTGAATGCAATATTTTAAAAGTTTTCGACTTGAATTTGAACCGTGCAACGACTAAGAACGCATTCAAAATTTGGTTCAAGTCTCTGGAACGTATTTCCGAAAATTGCATATAAAATGCTATAACCCGATATGATTATTTATTATATAATTTATCAAATCTTTTAATATGCATTTGAAAATTTCTCTCATTCGATATATGCATTAAGAGACCAGCTATGTTAGCTATTGAGGTTATCATGTCGTACTTCATGCATGCATGCAAATATTCCTACAAGAGGAGGTGTCTTGTAAATTTCTTCTCTCAATCGTGATATACATAAATACGCATTAGGAACGTAAGAAAATGCGATAAATATTTTTAATACGTTCGCATATTCTCTTGTTTATCCGTCTGCCTATTTTTGTGTTCTTGAAAAATCTACAAATGCCGAAAATCGACAGAGAAATCTTATCGCATTCACTTTTATTTCAAGGCCATAGTTTAAATTTGAAAACATGCAGCGCTCCACCAATCACAATCGAGCTCACAACAATTAAAAAACTGTAAATTATAATCTATCTACAGCACAGATCTAAAATCGGATATGAAAGTTTCCTAGAGTCCGTTAATCGTTATCGATTAACCGATATGCTCACATTTTAGCAAAATATTTCGTGATTCTATTTACGAATTTGTTCCGCCTTAAAGCGAGTATAATTTGTCTAGTTATTCCCGATTGCATTAACCATGTTCGCCCTAACCTTTCTCTTATTCTTCCCCGATTACATTAGTTATGTGTAGTTATTCCTGGTTGCGTTAACCACGTTCGCCCTGCAACCATAATAACCTTCTTGTTATTCTTCCCCGAACATAACTTGCGTAGTTATTCCCGGTTGGGTTAACCATGTTCACCCTAATCTTCCTCTTATTCTTCCACGGTTACATTAGTCATGTTCGCCAAGCGAGTATAACTCGTCCACTTATTCCCGATTGTATTGAAAACGTGCATGAATTTCAAGAGAAAATATGACAAAAGTACGACAAAATATTGTGAGAAATGCTTATAAATTCGCCTTTGAAAATATTATTCATCATCACACTACTTTCTCTTAGCTATCTGATAGCCTGTGAATGTCTTGACATCTTATTAAGGAAGAATATCAACTCAGGTATGCTCTAAGTTCGAAGATGGAAAAAGACGGTAATAAAAAATAAGCATTATGTGAAGAGTAAAGTGGAATGGATAGCGTATTCCAATTCTGTACTTTTAACGTGTACTTGACAGAGGTTTCGATACTTGGCCTAATGTCCATTATGTCAAAAATGGTTTTATCGGCATATTGCGGTCTTTTTTTTCTTACGCTCGACTTAGTTGTTGTTGTCAATCATCCTACAAATTGATTTCATTTTGTTTAGAAAGCTTATAAAAGAGGCGTTACAGCCAGTCCCGTGGCATGCAATGAAAAATGCAAAGTATTTACCTTCGACTCAAAGATGTTCGGTCGCTTTGGCGACATTGAAGACTAGCCGACTTTTATTCATGATTTCTTATTGTTATAAAAAAACTCGTGCTACTATAGTCGATTCATCTCTTATTACCGATAACAACAATCGATGACCATTAGGAGGATTTTTTCTCATATTAATCAAGGAGGCCAAAAATACCCGTGAAATACCCGTTAAGACTTAAGGTGAAAACATATTTACCAAGTCGCAGACAGGAAAAGAAAAAATGCTTTATTGTAAAGTTACCACACCGATTATTCCCTTGATAAGATTCATTAAGATCTACATAGACTAGGGGGATTTGGGGCCTACGGCCTATATAGATCAGAGAATGTAAAAAGTCGAATGAGAATGTTTGCATACCGGGTTACCTCTACACTGTCGAGTACGCTATTACGATATTATTTAAGCTTTCTATTGTAAATCATTCTAAACTTACACCCAGACGCAATAAGTTTACTTAAGGGAAAAATTGAAGTCCAAGGCTTCATTTTATAGTTCAATTGATAATTGCAATCTTTTATATTTTATATAATAAATAAGAAATGAAAAAAAAAAAAAAAGTGCATAATTAATTTATAATCAGCACGTTATTGAAGTTCTGCTTGCAACCTGATCTTTATATATAAAGTAATTAACATAATTAAATGAATTTAATTAATATATGATTATCTAGAAAGAAAAGATAAATAAATCACAGATAGTATGCTGTCTATAAAATGAAAGACTTTGATTTACTTAATGTTTCAGAAATTCTGAAAAATACAGGCAACTATTACGGCACAATCACTCCCTTTACGTCAACTTGAGAATTTATGCAAATGATTTTGTTTTTTCCTTTTTTTTTTTATATATATATATGTATATAAAATTCCTATCACAAAAGTAAATCTAAAAGATAACAAATTTTCTTTTAAAAATTTCTCATAAAAATTAGTTATTAGTTTGTACGGATGTATGCAACACACGCAAGGAGTTGACCTAGAACCCAACTTTCATTATACCGATAGATTCCGAAGCACTGTCTAATTCGATCTAAGCTTATCTGTCCGTCTGTCCGCCATGTTTCGTTTATTTTTTTCGTCCAATCTACAGATCGTAATTTTTGAAATTGTTTCGAATAGGACCACTTTTTCGATCACTTCTGATGTACCGCCTTATTTTGAAACATCATTATAGGAATAATCGTAGTTGGGCGTAGCGCATTTTATGGTGGACCGTGACCCACTGCAATCTTTTCGCTTGCTGTTATATAAAAAATCGTAAAATGATAGCAACCTTGAAATGAAATTTTTAAAAAATTGAATTATTTTCAAATTTTTTTTTTTCTTTTTGGCATAATTCGTGTACTCACTTGAGTACGATCAGAGCATGTATGCCATTAAATTGCTTCAGTTCTCTAAAGCTTATGCAAATTAAAAAGTTAAGCAAAAAACTCGGCTTAAAACGAGTTCATGATTTAATTGATGGTACCGATGGTTTACTAAGCGCTAAAAGCACAGACCCAAGTGCACTTAATTTTAATTTATTCTTTAGTTTTTAAAGTTAAAGAAAAAAACTTCTATCGAGAACAACTTGATGACTAGATGACATACATTCGCTCATTCCTTAGGAAATTTATTCGGCAAGAAATTTTATCGGGACTTGTAAATAATGAAAAATTTAATAAATCACAAGAAAATATGCAAATAAGTAGCGAAGTTTAGTTAATTTATAGGAAATCTTTTAATAACAACTCGTTTTATTTATTTATTTATTTTTTTTTCTTCTGTTAGTTCTTAGTAAACATTTTACAAAATTAAACAAGCAAGCAGTTTATTATTCGGCTGTAGTCGAATTTTCTCCACCCATTGCATTTATCTGAACAAAAAGTAAAAATAAAAATATCTATACGCCTTCATAACATTGAAGGGGCGTGGTCGATGTTTGCATCGCATATAATCGACATGTATGCGGAAATTTTTATGTCTGTACCTGTTGTAGTTTATAAATAATGAGCGAAGAAACCCACAAAGCAAAAATATTCCCAGTTATGGGGCGTGTCCTTCAAACAATTTGTCGTGTGTTCAATGCCAATTTATGTACGAGAACTTTTAATAGTTTTGCTGAATTCAAATTTGAAGCCGACATCTTAATAATTGTTTCGCAGACGAGTAAACTTAGCCATGTCCAGATCGATTAAGAATCTGCTACTAATCAAAGATATATACACGTATATATATTAGGCGTTTGCAAAAAAAATAAGTATTAATCAAAGTAGTTTCCATCATTTTCTAGAATATCTTTTTCCACATGGCGATGTCCTATCGAAAGAACTTACAATGGTTTTGCAACGACCCATTTTTTCACTTCTTCAATTTTGCGGACCCGCCTGCCGGCCAAGCTATGCTGCATCGATCTGAATATGTGGTATTCGAAAGGCATCATGCCTGGCGAGTGTGCTAGGTGTGACAGAGTTTCCTATTCAAGCATATTCTTGCCTGTGCATTCTTGATAACTCTTGCAGCAAGCGGCCAAAGAATGGCATTTTCAGTCAATTTGTGTCACCAACCGTTCAACCGATGGTTTCATCGGTTCAAGACCTACAAATAGCATATGGTGAAACAGCATCATCATAAGCTTCTGTACGTGTTTAATGGGCTTCGGGAACAGATTATTTAAGGTCGAAAATATAATTTTGGGCGCTCCATGCCACTAGCGTCGGCATACGCCGAACAAGTCAATAACAATAAGCGGAAAACTGTTATTCTATGTAGAGGAAGGTCAATACCATCGGATTCAACCGTTATATACACTGGAATTTTTCATTTCTTTATCATTTTTACATGTAGAAGTTGCTGACAAAATTTTTGCAAACATCTAACCTATGCTTTACAAGTTCTCTGAAGCTTCTCCTTGAGGCACATGGGTTAGACAAAGAAAAGAAAAAAAAGAGCCAAAAATTGCGGCCATCCTTATGTAGATGAAGCAAAACTGTGACAACATTGCAAACATGAGAAGCTATGTGAGTGTAAGCAGTAAATTCAGTTATTTTGTTCATTATTGTAACTGCGACTGCTAACTGAGCGAACTATTAGATCGATGGCGTGACTAAATTTGCTGCTCTAAATAAAGTCTTTGAAAAAGAGATAGGGATTTCAAAAGCCTGACATATAACTGACTAACTCCAACTTTTCACTCCTCAATCAAGGTCCCTCCAACCGACCGATCTCATCCGTAAATCTTTGTAAAAAGTTTTCAATCCATCGCTGCTATGACTTCTAAGTGACAATTCTTTGCATTCCACGCATGTATTACTAGGCTGATCACATCAATTTTCAAACCAATTTAGTAGAAGTTTATAGGTAAACTTTAAACATTCTATCGCAATGTTGACAGTAGCGAATAGTATTTGCACAGTTGACGATAGACGGACGAACAGATTTAGTTTGAGTTGGAATCCTTTACCGTTAATAAATGCTATGCAACTCCATCATCCTTCGATGATGCGGATGAGAATTGAGTGAAAATGGGGCTTAAGACGCAAATCATAGGACTCTCACATAGTTTTCGAGATATTATCTTAAATCTTCGAAATCCTTCCAAGATCCGACGAGTCCAAATCATCATTACTCAGAATAATTGCAATCTTTCTTAAGCTCGGCAATTGGCCTTAATGCGTTTGTGTTCTAAGCTCGCAAACATTTACACAATATTCTTTTATTTATTTATTTATTTATTTTTTTTTTTGGTTTTCTTTCCTTAACACACTAACTAGAGAATTTTATATTTAAGACAATCCCGTTTACACCATATAAAGATTTAATTTAATGAACATTTCGCAGACTTTCTCTGCGTTGTGATTGTGTTTGTATTTCTTAATCGGTTTGTCACCCCCTGATCTTTGCCCTTCATTTAAACCAGCCAACGAGAGAAATCAGAGCAAGTTTCAAGTTTTTTTCTTTTTTTTTTGTTTTTTTCGTTTTTCGTAACCCAACTAAACACCATTTACAAAATTATTAAAATTTGCACAAAAATAATAATAAAAAAGAACAAAAAGCAAAAACCGTTAGATGGATGCGAGTAATAAAACCAAAGCCGGTGTCGTAAACACACTACTTTAGTATAATTTTTCTATTTCTCTTCATATTTTATTATTAGTAACATATTTTTTTTGTTTTTTTTTTTTTTTTTAATATTTGTTTCTTAAAATTTCCGTTAAATTTTTTAATGACTTTAAAGTCTTTTGTTTTTTTCTGTTTTGTGTTTTTTGTGTTTTTTGTTCGATTTCCGGGAAACGCTGTACAGAGAAACAAAAATTTATTGTTTAACTGAATCTGAACGAATGTTGACAAAGTCATCAAAGTGTAATTTTTGTGATTAATTATCATAACAATGCGAAGTTTACTGGTTATGTGATAGGTGTTTTAAATGAAATGACCTTAATTCATAAGCAAGAAGGGAGTTGAATAAGAATTTTTGCGTTTTCTTCTATCCATTTTTTTTTTTTTAATTTTTTAACGAAAGAACCTAATAAATAATAAATAAAATTGAAAATATTTTGGTAATTTTTTTGCTAATCCACATGTTTTCTTGTTTGTTTGTTTTTTGTTTTTTTTTTTTTTAATTTAGAGACTTTTTTCTATATTTAGCTTTTCAGTCTCTGTAATAAATATTTTTGTTATGATTTTTTTTGCCTCGCTCCGCATTCTTTCATTTACATATTTTATTTACTTATACTAATGGATAAAATTGCATTTCTTAAAATTTTCTTGCTCTTATAGTTGTTATTATTATTATTATTATTATTATTATTATTATGATTATTGCCAAGATTTTCACATTAGATCAGTGATCTATTTTTGGGTTTTTTGTGCATTTTTTTTTTTTTTTTTTTTTTTTTTTCCAGGCGGTTTCTTTTTTTTTTTTTTTTGCCCCCTCACTTTCTTCACTTATACATGAATTTTTGTTTTCTTTTTTTTAATATAATACATTCTGTATTGTTAAAGCCGCTTCGAATATAACTAATTACTAAAATTATTCGCTTGCCCGTACATGCTTTAGTATGCAAACAGACTAGAGCACGCAGCACATTTTGCATATTTGCTCGTTTTTACTGAAACCGTAGACACTTTACACATCTTCACCGTTCAAATCGTTCAAAGAGAGGGAACTGAGAGAACTGAATAATAAAATCTAAAATGTTTTAGATTTATATTCATGTAAGTAATTGCTAACAAAAAAAAACTATAATTCTCTCTTCATTTCACTCTCTCTTTGTCGAGTAAAATGAGTAAAATAAAATATTTTACAATAACAATGCCAGCAATGGTTATATTTAAAGAAATCTCCTCTCAGAAATAAACAAAATTTTACAATAACAATACCAGCAATGATTATATGCAAAGCAATCTCCTCTCAGAAATAAACAAAAATTTTTCAATAACCGGTAGTTAAGCGAAAACTGAACAGTAAAAACTCTCACACCGTCGCATACGTGATGGGTGATTTTCTTTTTTCACCAAACGTGCACAAGTGTGCGATTGCATGCATAGATGATATTTTCTTCAGTTTCAATTTACAATAGCGCTTGTATAATACACGATGTACTTAAATACCTGCGATGCACTGCGTGTTCGTTACTAGTCCTCCTCACCCCTTTCTTTAGTCAACAACATTTGTGTGTAAAGTGTTCTCATTTCATTTGTTTATAACAAATGGTCAACAGAGAGAGAAGAGAAATACTTTCATATCTCTCCCTCCAATTCTCTAAATAGCGATGACAAAGTTGCCAAGATCGCATAAAACTCATCTATATACGATGTCTGATGTCAAATTTCGCTTACAAAAACACTTGAACTTTATAGAGAACTTTAACGATATTTTCAGAAGGGTTGTGTACTTTATGGAATTCCGAATACCTTTGGAATCGGTATACTTCATTTAGTTTCGAAAAAGCAACACATGTAGTATAATAGTAACGAAAGAGATTATCGCCGATTACAGGACGCATGTGTAACAATCGAAAATGATTTGTTTTCCCCTTTCTTTCTTTATGCAGACTCTTGAAATGATCCGAATTCTGGTCGGCTGATCAATGCTTGCCAAAAGGCTTTAATCAGCATCGACTAATGCATGGCACCTGCATAGCATCCCATATATGTTTCGAAACCTCATGCTTTTGCAATTTGGTTGAGTTTCGCTACAAGTTCATACAGATGAATATAAATGAGCTATTTTTTTTTTTTTAAATGCTGCATCATAAGACTCTGAACTTTTAAAACTTCAACTGACAGCAGCATTTATTCTCATTTTAATGATGAAAAATATTCTATTTAAAGCATCCACAACATCTGTCTGTCTGTCAAGCAAGAAACGAAATTCCCCGCCGAAAGAACAACTGACGTTTTGGGGCCGCTTAGAAACGGAACCATGTTTTAGGTGTTCTGTTAACTGATCTAAACCATGATTTTTTGAACTCCGCACAATGTATCGCACTCTATGCTTTTTCCACGATAGATTAACTGTTTCCATCGAATTGAATAGCAAAAGAAAGTTCTCCTACTTTTTACGTTTTGCTCATAGACCCATTTTCAAAAAGCAAGAGCTTCCATTGTATTTTTTGTACTTCAGGTGGATAAATGAAACTGTTGACTAAAAACACTTAAAAATAATATTTTCAGATAAAGAAATTATAGATTAACAAATGTTCACAAGCAATTCGAAAACCCCGATAAAGAATTGATCCTACACCTAATATAAAGCGATTTAATTATTTTCTAATATTGTTTATATTCATTATCATATTTCGCTTGGATCATCAGTCATCATCAGTCAGAAATACTAACAAGGGACTCGAAAAAATACACATATACATATATATATATATATATATATTCCTGAACAACGTCAGATTCGAAGGCGATTGACTTCGTTGGGTTTAACCGCGTAAAGATGTAAGTGGAAATGTGAAATTTTAAATTATTTCCACATGGATGGAGAGATACGATCCAACCGCATTAGTTAATGGAAAAAACTACATTTTTGTAATTTAAGGGAAACATATAAATAAAAAAAAAGAAATCCTAAAGTTAGCAAAGAACAAACACCTAACAATGCCACTTTTTCTCAAGCCTATCAAGACAAGAACCGATAACAAAGGAATTAGTTTTGCGCCAAAGATAGCAACAAAAAACAAAGTTAAACTAGAACCAAAAAACTTTCCCGTACTTAAGCAGACTTAAGAATAAAAAAAAAAAAGACGAAATTTTGCTAAACTCAGTGACAAACAAATATACAAAAAAAAAAATCCTAAGCTTTCCAAAAAAATTACAAAAGAGAAAAATATAATTTTTCCTAAGCCTCGAGAGAAAGGCAAATAAAAAAGTAAAAAAAAAAAAATAACGTTTTCTTTGGGCTTAGAGGAAACGAAAATAACAAAATTTTTCCCAAACGTAGCGAGAAGCGAAAATGAAAAAAATAAAATTTTTTCAAAACAAAGTAACATTTTTTTTGAGCTTAAGAATATATAAAAATGAAAAAAAATAAGAAATTAATTTTTCTTAAACAAACAATAACAACAAAAAAAAGTAAATAAAGAGCTAGGTCTGCCTTAGACTTAAAGAAAAGCGAGAAGGAAAACAAAGCCTTTTTCCTAAGTTTAACAAGAAATGGAGAAAAAAACCATTTTGTCTAAACCTAGTGTTAAACAAAACTGAGATAAGCATATATTTTCTGCGTTTAGTGAAAAACGAAGATTAAAAAATCACTAATTTTCCTAATATTAATTTAGAGTGAAACGTTGGCAACCCTTGCACCTAAAAGTCTTGTTCTCTTCTCTCTTTTCCTTTCTACACAACACTCAAGATTCCTTTTTCACACATTCCCTTTCTTTCTCTCTTGGTGTGGACGCAAGCATGTGTGCGGGAAACACTACGGAATCAAAATTCATTCTTAAGTTGATTATTTATTTGGCTATAAAGAAAAATAAATAAATAAATAACAATAAAATAATAAAAACAAAAAACAAAAATTACAATATAGTTTTACAAAGCATGAATACATTGCGGTGGCTTATAAGAGAATAGACTTCGAAAGCACACACACATATACACAGAACAGTAAAAACCAAGTAAAAGATAGTGCGTACGGCTGTATATGTCTCCATATTGTTTAGTTGGTATAGTTGGTAATGCATCGTTGATTACCCTCCAACAACTGGTTTTGGGCTGCTTTGTGTAGTAACTCAGTTATGGGTTAAAAGCGAAGTAAAAACAAAGAACAAGAGAAACCATCATTGTTACCACCACAACAAAGAGCTTGAACGTTGGCATTTTGAATAGACCATTACCATTAGTCTTTTCGGGCAACAAGAGCGTTATTGTTGGTTTTATCTAACACACAGACACACATACACATGCACACAAAAAGCTTTGTGCGTATGATTTCATTGTTATTGAAATTAGAAATTTCGGTGATAAGGGGAGAAAAATTGGTAAACTGTGCCAATTTTCTAGCAAAACTACAATCATATGCACGCACTTTTCTTTCATCATATTACATATATACACATATATATATATATATATATATAATATACACAGGTTCGTATCAGATATTACACTATATAATCATTATTAACATGCTCATTATCGCCATTATTTGTAACCGTTACGCTTGCATGCGTGACGACAGCAACGCCTATTGGGTTTGCTAGAGGCCTGCGTTTCCAATAACGCATTTACAGCATGCATGCATTACATGAAGAAAATTTTCCAACTAAATCATATAATTTTTTGTACCCTACACCACTCACAGGGTACAGGGTATATTAAATTTGTACAGGCGTACGTAACACTCAGAACGGCTAAGGATGGACACATCTTTTATTATACCGATCGATGCAAAACTATTTTTGAATCGATCAAAGCTCGTCTGTCCGTCTGATGTTTGTCCATATATTTTAGTGTGCAATATTTGACGTATTTGATGAAATTTGGTACACTGACGCCCTTTAACGCCACGACGAACACTTTTGGAAATGGTTCGGATCGGTCCATTTTTTTAACCACTCCCTACGCAACGTCTTATTTTGAAGAGTCGTTGTCGGTAAAAAATTCGAATTTTTAAAATGTTTCGACAAAACTCGCTGAGTTCGACATTCACATGAATTGTTATGAAAGATTTGGGTCGGCTGCGGCAAGTTTTTGAACCCCTCGCATATAACCTTTCCGAATACCCTTTACGAATCTTTATATGGTAAAAAGATCGAATTTTCAATATTTCATAGTGAAAAGTGGTTCATAATAGTAAATTGACTTTCCTGAATTGGACCATGTAGGTCTATTTTTTTGATACCAACGCATACAAAGTATTCTTATATGCCAATGTTCATGATAATAATTTGACATAAAAACAAGTAAGAGCATTATAGTCGGGCAAGACCGACCTTTAAATACCCTACACCACATTGTCCAACACAACTCTTATTTTTATTATAGAACATAAAAATTAAACCTTGTTAGCCCTACATAAGGCATATTTTTCATGTGCGTATGCGTATGGGAAAGCGGGCTCGAAACGCTACCTAATGTGGTATAATTTTAATCCTTACATAGGGCAGAATCCAAAAATAGGCGAAGATGCTCCAAATTTGGTACAGTTAATTTTTCTATATTAAATTACTATTATTATATAATTTTCATCATGAAGCATTGAAAACTATACCTTTATAGTCGTATGAACTTCAGTTTTTTTTTATATGAAAGGGAGTTCAAAAATAGCCACAGCTGGTCCAAAGTTTTCATACCCTACTTAGAATGCCGAAATGCTACTACTTCGCCACTTTTATCGAGAAATTTTGATAATTGCAAATTTTTTCCATATAACGACTTTTTAGAATAGGGCATTATATGGCGAGTGATCGAAAAAGTGAATTGATCGGAACCATTTTGAATAGCTTGGATCAAAACACGCCACTGTACCAAATTTCATCAAAATATCTTAAAAGTTGCGACCTGTAGCTTGAACACAAATTTACATCGATGGGCATCAGAAGGACAGGCGGACAGACAGGCTTAAATCAATTCAAATTACGCTTCTGAATCGATTGGTATAATAAAAAGTGGGTCTGCCTTAAGTCGTTCCGCGAGTTAGATACGCCCGCACTAACTTAATATACCCTGTACCACTAGTGGAAAAAATTTGAGCCACATGGGTCTAGGGGTTCTTGAACCACACTCCACATCCATTTACTCTTGGAATATTTTGTGAGGGAAAGTGGCCCATAATAGGAATTTAGCAAAACAATTAACGGTAAAGTACGCATAGTTGCACTTTTTAGACGCTAACCTATATATATATAACCTAACCTAACCTAACCCATATATATATAACCTAACCTAACCTAACCTATATATATATATATAACCTAACTTAACCTAACCTATATATATATATCCAACCTATAAATATAGGTTATTATGAAAATCGAAAAACCTCTATGGAGCTTGTAGTTTTCTATGACGGAAAATGAAAAATAATATAATGTTGAGAAAGCAACTTAAGTTTGTTAAATTTCGATCGCATCATCTCGTGTCTTGGACATGCTTTAACCTGCACACTTTTATGAGAAGTGAGCCTTTGGATGAAAATAATGTTCAATTTGTGGTGTATTATTAGCAAAACGAGTAAGAATAAATGTACTAAGTTAAGTGGTGTAGGGTATGTAAAGGTGGGCCATGCCCGACTATAATGTTCTCACTTAGCTATTTTTTGTTTGTTTTCTTTTTCTGTTGTAAGTATGTACCTGAGAGAATTTGTGTTTATGCGGACGTAATGAAACATCTGAAAAATGCTTGAAGAAAAACGTAGAGAGAATAAGAACAAAGAAAAAGCAAAAAAAAAAAGGAAAAAGAAAAAAGAAAAAATAAAAGAAGCAAATTAAAGAAAACATCCGATTGTGCTAACCGGGAGTTTATGTGTAACTAGTAATGCAGAAATGGATAGATTAAAGGCAAGTGAGTAACCACAGGTGACGTATGCATGTAACTGCACAGGAAGCAATAACAATTTGCAATAATTCCAACATTTATACCAGCGAACGAAGTAACAATTATTTAAATCCGATTTTTATGTAGATTTTTTTAATTGAAATTTAAAATATTTTTGACCGTTTTTTTACTATAATTTTACTGATCAGGTCAAATTCGCAAACTGCATTCATTGGACAGGATTTGCGGTATTTGAGGAATATGGGATTGTGAAGTGAAAGCTTCCAAATTATGCTTGTAGGCGAGCAACCGATAGCAAGCATATAACTAACGGCTCAGACGCCCACGCCCATGGGTAACGACGATGGGTGTATTCAACACTTTTAACACTCTTGACTATTAGCTACGCTTAGCTTATGTGTAGGCCAGTGTTCTATGGGGATAAAAGAGACCTCTGCTTCAATCCATTCTTGTCATACGAGTACCTTCAGCTTGCTCTGGGTTCTTATTCACCGGTCTTAGAGCTGCATATGTACCGCATATCGGGCACTGCCATTCTTTCTTTTCTCTTTTTCTTTTACACTGCGCTGTTCACGTTCAGAACAATGTACCTGCTACGGTCGTTGGAGATGCTCCCAGTTGCAGGACGGACATACACAAATAATAATCTCCCTTGACACACAGACCGTCCTCAAGAAGGGGCGGGGACCTTGGCCTCGGTGAATGTGTGGGAAAACTTGCCAAACGGTAGGTACACTTTCACGTTCATCCCAAACGTATCGCTATGCATGGAGAGACCCCAGAGAAAAACACGCAATTTCCGACAAGTCATGGCTGTTTTCGAAGCTACCTGCGCAGATTCGGTTACGACAACTCGCCGAAGTGCCCCGATTGCGGGGCCACGATAGAGAGACGTCGACCATGTGATCTTCAACTGCTCATAGTTTGAGGCCGTCTGGAGCAAAGTCAGTAGTTTTGCGACAAAAGTGCTGCACGAATTGCACCGCTTAGAGAGGCAATGCATGGTGGGAAGAGGCCAATAGTCCCCTAATAGTCAGTCCCCTAAGGTTCCATCAAACGAAGAGCACCAATCGCAATTAGCTGCCGGGAAGTAACATCCAACGGTGTTCCCGCGGAGGAGAGTGGTTGAAGAAGTCTGTGTGTGGGGGGTAGTTTTAGTCCGTAGGTTCCATGGATGGCGAATCATGCATGCTGCATCATGCATGGTACGGGCCAGCCGCATCTTTCGAAAGTTTCTATCTCGAGTTTGCATAGCAACCAAAAAAAAAAACACACACACACACGCACAGTAATGAAAGCAATAGGCAGAAATTCGCTCAACGATTTGAAAGATTTTACAGAAAACGCAATATATTTTTAAAGATCTAACTGTGTCCACTTACCTAAATCTTTATAGAATGTTGTGTTGACAGCAACTTCCATAGGAGAAGTATCCGAATCTTCTGGTTCCTCGCGCAAAGTGGGCGGGCCATCCCAAGATAACTTGGCAGGCCGCCGGATACGATCCAGACGTACGCGAGGATATTCATTGCACATGACATCGGTTAACTAGAAATTGAAAATAAATAAATAATAAAAATTAATAAAAAAATAATAAATAAGTTAATCAATCAATTAATTAATAATAAAATACAATAATTGAAACTTTACTGAAATAATAAACATTGTTTTTTTATTTTTACCCTACACCACTTATCCTATTAAACTTATATTCGGATGTGTGTATGCAGCCAGCCCAAAAGAATCATTTTTTATTATACCGATCAATTCCGGATCCATTTCTGAATGGATTTTAACATGTCTGTCCGTCCGCCCGCCTGTCCGTCAGGTCGTAATTTTTAAGATATTTTGACGCAATTTGCTACACTGATGTGTTTTGGCCCAAGGACATCCGATCGGACTACTTGTTCGACCACTTTCCACGTAACATTTAATATGAAAAATTCATTATTTGAGTAAACGTACGATGATGTAGGGTATTTAAAGATGGACCTTGGCCCATTATAGTGCCAATGACAATTGTTTTACAATATAAATAAAAGCTTAAATTGCAAAATGTAATAAAGAAAAAAATGAAACTTAAATAAAATTTATATGATCTATAAAAGGTCGAACTACAACAAAAATTTGACATCATTTTTAATATTTTTTTTTTTTTTTTTAATGCAATAAATAAATTTTTGAAAAATATTTAAAAAAAAAAGTAACAAAAATTGTTAATAATAATAACGGAAATAACGGAAAATAATAACATATAAAAATATATATATTAAGGAACACCCACCTCCTTCCTAGGCGTAGCTGATAATATCTAGTAAATTCATTTTGCCCAAAATAAATTATGAAGTTTTTATGTACAATTAATTAATTTATTAACATTTACAGTGATTTGTTTATAGCATGTGCGTGTATTGTATAATGAAAGTGATTATCAATGAAATTCGCATTTGAAGTAGTGTTTAATCGAAAAAGAGGGGATAAAAAGAAGAAGAAAAAGATTTAAAGAAAAAATTAAAAAAAAAAAAGAAAGAAACCAGAAATTTTTTTATTATTTAATATTAGTATAGCGGCGTTTACATCTTCTAAGGGTTAAACGAAATTTATCGAAAAGGTATCCTAAATACATTAGAAAAAAAAGAAACGAAAACAAAAACAAAAAATGAAAAACAAAAATTTACCGAAATCTCTTCACTACAATAAGCGGTAAATGATTGTTCATCTTGTTGCAGCACACAATACAAAGGACCCCAGGGCAGGGTAACTCTTTGTTTACGCGTCACTTCGCCTTCACTTTCTGCAAAGAAAAAAATAAAAATAAAAATAAATAATAGTAAGGAACAATGTTTTCTTTATTTTTTTTTTTTTTTTTTTTTTTTTTTTTTTTTAACATTAATTTATTGCATAATTTTTGGTCGAGAATTATTATGGCAGAAGAGTTTCCCAACAAAAGGCTTCGTCTTGTATGCATGTAAAGTTTTCGCATGAACGCCTTTTTATATGTCATAAAACATTCGCAACAAACAATAACAAAAAAAAATTAAATTCGATTATGACCGACTCCTTTACACTCATCATCGTTGGCCTATGGAAAGATTGAAAACAAAGTCATTATATAAATTTGCCTACTCTATAATATTGGATGGGCATGGTTTGGCATATTTGATGATTTTGTGAAAATTTATATCGTGCATCGCGTTATGAGCAACACGCAACGGTACTCTTAGTTGTGTAGTTGTATAAATGTTTCTTGACCTGTTTGTTTCTTGATCTTTTCTGGCTCTTTTGCTAATTTATTCTTTTTTGCGAATGAGCCAACGTTTACGACAGATACTATACAGGTTGGCAGACGGACAAGTAGACAGACGAAATGTATACTTTATGTTCAATTTTTTGTAAAGTTATCTACGCTAGTTTATGAGTATTAAGCAAAACATCAACTTTTTATTCTTTTTGAAAAACCGAGGTGTTCTCAGTTTACTCGGCACTGTGAGTGTGTGCTTCGATCGATTTGGCCCATTTTCAATATCAAGCAAGAACTTCCAATGCTACCGCCCACTTTGAAGTCGATAGGTTAAGTTCTTGCGGCCAGGAAAACGTTTACGATAGACATTACACAGACGGATTGATGGACATGCTCAAATCGATTCAGAACTTGATGCTGATGAAGGATATGTATATACATTGAGGGATCCCTGAAGCTTTTTTCTGGGCATTGCAAACGTCTTAACAAAATAAATAAACCTCTCATCCTACGGTGATGGGGAGAAAAAGCAAAACTTTCTCTTAACTTTTACTTGGTAAATAAAAATATCCTGAGTTTACTGTTCAAAATAAAATATCCCTCATTCTTCGATGACGGGTTTAATAATTACTCTTATGATGACTGGTTTTCTTACTCTGCTTACTGCTCGACTTTCCAATGCAGTGAACTCCAACCAATTTATACGAGATTTGATTTTTCCACACGTGCAACGCATGCATGTGTATATGATTTTGGACGCAAGCCGTTAGGTATTTCCGACACAAACCAAGTAGAAATGCATACATGACGAGTTGAAAGGAAATGGAAGGGACCAAAATCGCAAAGTTGAATTTGTATCTTAATAAAGTTGTACGAAGTATATTATGAGCAATAAATTTTTGATATTTTTATTACAAAACGAAAATTTATTATTTATACAGTCATATGAAATGGAATAATGCCAACTAAAGTTTATTTAATTAACTAAATTAGAAGATGTTTAGAGAAAACAAAAATGCATTTTCTAATCTATGCTACAATTTACGACACCAGGCGGCCATCTACATTTTTATCTATCTGTGCAGAAAAGAATAATGTATAACTCAAATTAGTGAAGACACCAACCGAAGAAATGTTGCCATTTTTAATTGTCCAAAAAGAGAAAGAGAATAAAAAACAGAAAACCAACATCGAACTTTAAAAATTAAATTTCACAAAAAGCTCAAAGCTTAGATTATTTTTTGACATACCATCAAGTGCAAGTCTTTGGTGTGGTCGTGCTGTTACTGAACGGTTATTGCTTTACATATATTTTTGCTTATTTAAATTTCCGAAGCATACTTCTGGGCATTATCAATATTTTCAAAAACTACGATATTTTCCTCTTAAAAATTATAAAATTTCTTAAAGTAGTTCGTAAACGCTCGTAAACAATGTTTTTTATAATCGATCACTCGGGAGATGTGCATCAGAAAGCAATGAGGATAGGTACGTACTGGATGTGTGTCCAATCACAAGGTATTATGACTTTAGCAAGCACTCACTGTAACTATGCTCGATGGAAGCTCTACCGCATTTGAGATTTACTGAGACTTGATAGTCGTGATTCCTAACTACTCGGCTATTCATGCATGCATGATACTGCAATTGGATTGGACAAATCAATCGTGGGCTTTAGTTGAGAACAATCACTCATCAACTATTATGTCTGCCCCAGATTTATAACAAAACTGTCTGCTCTCGCTATATATACAGTCCACCTTACTTTTTTATTTTATGGATCAATTTGACGCACACCTGTCAAAACAGGTATAGCATACATGAAGTTCTGGAATGAGTTGGTAGGGAGAGAAAGGAACTACTACTCGTACACAATTCATAATTTTATTAAAAACTAGGAAATTATTTTAGTTTTTCCAAATATGGAGGAATAAAAATGAATTAAATTGACTTGCTACGGCAATCTAGTGTTAACTCGAATTTGTGTTATTTACTTTTCAATAGAATACAGTTCGCTTAGAGTATTGCGAATGAATGTTTTCCCTCCTACGAATGAGAGGTAAAATTTTTTTATTAGAAAGATTGGTAATTACTTCGCACTTACTATATGATATATATACAGATTCAAAATGGGTCCATCTCTCTTTTATTATACCCAATACTAGAAGACGAAGAAACTCAAAGCCGTGCAGGGCTCGTAAGTGAAGAAGAAGAAACTTATAAAATTTATAGAGTAAATAAAAAGCCTCAAGCTGTAGGTCAGCAAACATAGAAATTTTATCAAGTGTTAATGTGACACCCGCGCCGATCGTGTCATGTGTATACCTTTTCCACTTTAAGCAGAGCAGATATTATGCGCGCCTTATATTAAAAACTATCCGGCAGTGTTGAATATTGTTTACTTACGTCAAATTGCTATTAAACACTCTACAGATTCTCGTGAATAGTGCGTCCATACAACCATTTTTACCTGTATTCTCAGTCGGCGTTATGTTTCTACGACATATTCTAAGATGCGTTCTTTTGGAGAAGCTCAGATCATCTTGGAAATTATTATATCATTTTGATATATCTTCGGTTGAGACTACCGCAGACATTTTTTATATCCTTCACCATTTGCGATAGGGGGTATGTTAAGTTTGTGCGGACATGTGTAGCACCAAAAAGGACTTGATATATAGACATATTTTCTATTGGGCCGATCGATTTGGAATCACTTTCCGATTTGATTTAACTGTGCTTATCTGTCCATTCGTCTGTTGGTCTGTGTGTTTCGACCTAACGACGATGATTCGGATCGCTTCACATATTACGGCTTATTTTGAGAAGTCGTTACATCCGTCGAATAAATGGAATGCAAGTAAAAATGCAAGAATAATGCAAAAAAAGAGTTACGAGAAAAGTTGACATTTTCTCGAAGCACGATGTCGAACCTTATAACTGAAACTATTTTTTATTTTTTTTTATTCGAATTTTTTCACACTTTCTGAAGAGGTACGTAAACTACAACAAACGAGCGTTTTTTTTTTTTAGTCGAAAATTGAAATTTTTCATTCAATCACCGATATAGTCAACATAACCAATACTTTATAGATCATATGTGTTGCTCTAGTGGTAGACATGTAGATTAATGACCACTTTTTTTTTGTTTTTCCTTTTAATTCAAGTTTTGACTTTGTTATGCTGCTAACAGCACCAGAGCACCTTCAGTTGAAAAAAATTTTTTTTTTTTTGTTGTTTTCTAATACTTGAAGGTAGGCTCTCTCTTACTCTATTACCTTTTCTTCCATCCCTAAAATAATCATCCGAAATATACTTTCTTTTTAGACTGTTATCCTATGATTGCATTATCTCTTAATATCCGAAACTAACTGCTGTGATATACGTATACCGTAAAGTTGACTCTGTTTAGTTGCAAAACCAAAGCCATCTCTTATATTTTATTTAGCAAAAACACAAACCGTAGTTGGAAAACGTCTAATGATTAAAGATTTGTGTTTAAAATTTCCAACAGATGGAGATAAAAGCAGTGATTAGCGAAAAGAAAAAAAAAAGAGGAGGAATTTTTCTAAAAATATACAAAAGAAAATGTATTTTTAAGAGATTAACGCTAAAAATACCCGAAACAATAACTTATTAGATCGAAATATATTGAACGAATGAAACGTTTGTTTTCGGTTATCAATTACTTCTTTTATTTGCATGGCTCTGATGTAAACATAATTTGTGCCATTTTTTTTTTTCAATACGAAAAAAAAAGAAAAGGAAAATAATATTAATTCAAGAAATGAAACAAGTCCGCAGAAAACGTTTTTATGCGAGAAACACTAATTGCCCAGCAAGAAATAAACAAAATTGCAAATTTAATGAGAACAAAGATTCACTTTTCAACAAAATACGAAAACAAATTAAAATTTATATAAGAAAAGATTTTTCCTGATGATGTGTAAACAATTTTATGCTATAAAATAAATCGGAAAAAATAGAAAAAAAAATAAAAATTAATTAAAATTATTATTCGTGTCGAAGTAAATTTTGATTAATTGCAAATAAAGATAAGTAAATGTATGAACTACGCTGAGCATGCTCGGTTTACTTTATATATTTATCGATTAGTTCGCTGCACTGAAAGCATTACCGACAGATTCGAGGCAATATATCAAAAAACAATCTCTCCCTCCTCTCACTGCTCGAGATTACCGTTAAGAGAAAACATTGTCACAAAAATCTAATCATAGATTTTATGAATTTATATCAATGTTTCTGAAGCGTTCTGAAGCAATGGTCAGAACAAACTTCCTGCGGGTTTGTTATCTCAAATTGAAAAATCCTGCATAAGCAACAAGACAGCATACCCTTTTTATTTCTTTTGATTTAATGCAGAAAATGTGTACGTGGTGCGTTCAAAAATATAATGATGGGCTGCGCAAGTTCGAAAACGCCAGCGCAAACGTATTGCACCTAAGGGGAATCACTTTAAAGGGGACAGACAAAGTGGATCTTGCTGGATAAATGAATAATTTTCGAGAAAAAGAAAATGCCACATTTTTCTCTGAACACACCTCGTATGCCTGCCCTTTTTTTCGGGACAAGCCCGCTGTCCGCTGAAACCTGTCAATTTGAAGGGTAAATTTTACGATACCTCACAATCGCAAAAATAAGGATAAGAAGCAGAAATGTTGCACAAACATTCTCCAATCGATTAAGAACACGTAATTGAAAAGTGGGCGTGGTCTGTTGACATACACGGACACAATGTACAATAAGCTGAAACAATCTCGAAAAACACCAAACAGTTTTTTTTAATTTTCCTTTCGATCACGTGAATATATTGCTAAAAAGTTGGTACCCAAATTTCCGCCAAAGTCAGAAATTCGCACGCTCGGTTCACTAATACGTTGATGTATGTAGCAAGTAGAAGGGCGTAACACTGATCCGCCCTCCGTTATGCCGAAAAAAATGATTCTGAATCAATCCGTCCGTCCCTCCACCTGCCCATCTGACTTCTGTTCATGCAAAACCTTTGTTCAACATATAGGTCGTAATTTTTGAGATATTTTTGAAAAAGTTTGTCACATTAATGTGCTTTCATCCAAGGATGAATGCTATTAAAATCAGTTCGGATCGGTCCATTTTTCAGCCACTGCCCATATAACGACTCATTTGGAAATGTCTTTAACACAGCAATTTTGAAAAATTGATCCTTTGTAGAGCAGAAACGTCTAAATTTGAATACGCGGTGATGAAAATTGACTCGTATTAGTAAGTGAACTCTAACTAAAGTGAACTCTGCAAAATGTGGACCATCTACGCCTATTTTCGGATCCTGCCCTATGTAAGGATTAAACTTGTACTACAGTAGGTTGCGTTTTGGGCCCGCTTCCCCAGAAATGCGCATATGAAAAATATGCCTTTATATAGAAACAAAGTGCAATTTTGGTGTTCTATAATAAAAATGAGAGTTGTGTTAGACAACGTGGCGTAGGGTTGAACCTACCCTACTTCCGACTATAATCTTCTTAGTCGTTTTCTTTACCTTATTTAAAACAACGACGGTGTGAAGTCAATATTTAAACTGAAATTTAAACGACTCGATAAGAAAGTAAAAAATGTTAAAACCATTAAAAATGATTATAAGAAAAGGCTATAGAGAGTGATAAAGAGAGAGAGAGAAAGAGAGATAGTGATGAAGAGAAAGAGGGAAAGAAGGGGAGAAAAATAAAATGTGTTTCTCAAGATAAAGTTTTGAGATTGATTTTAATTTATACATAAACAGACAGACGGACAGACATAGACACCCAAATCAATTCTTTCAGCCATACTACTAAGAAATACAGTGTGTTTACGATTAAGTTTTAAAACAAATGTTTTTCTTATTACAATTACAAATTGTAGATTTCATGGAGTCACTTGACGCACACACAATGCACCGAATGACATGAACTAATAACAAAAATAAAAATATCTCATATTATCATTAGAAATAAAAAAGAAAAAGAACACATATATTTGATGATTTGATATATATATATATATATACATATATATATATATATATATGTAAAGTAATACTATTTAGAAATATTCAAATATTTCGTAAACAATTGCTTACGTTTAATGGAATATTTGTGTTGTTAATTATTAAACAACAATAACTTCAGTGATGAATTAAAAACCAATAACTTTGAGTAGTGTCTTGAAGACATTATCTGCAACAACAACAACAACAACAACAATAATAATAATAATAATAATAACAACAACAAATAACGAACCCACTGACAGCGAAACCAGCATATAAAGTCATCAAGCATAACTAATGTGTACGTCCGTCGCAATCAACTTGTTTGCGTTGAAGTGTTAAAGAAACATAAGAAACATTGACGTTGAAAAGGCTGACAAGCGATCATATGGAATAGAAAGATGGATAAAAAAAATAAATAAATAAATAAAAAAAAAAATTGGTTTATTTGTCTATTAACTATTTTTTTCTTCTTTTAATTTATTTGTATTAATAAATAATTTAAATTCATTTATAAGCTTTTTATACCCGCCCCTGAAGGATGAAGGGTATGTTCATTTTGTCAAAACGTTTGTAACGCTTCCAAGAGGAAGCTCCGGAGACCCCACAAGGTGTATGTAGTCGCGATCAGTATCGAATTTTGAAACGATTTAAGCATGTCCGTCTGTCCTTTGTAAACATCGTAACCACAAGCGAAACTATCGGCTTCAAATTTGGCAGATACATTGGCAGTTCATGAACGAAGGTTGGTATTGGAAAATGGAACAAATCGGTCGAAGGACAAGCCTATAGTACTACGTAAAGCGAGAACATCTCTCTTTCTCAAAAATGAAAAATAAAAAATGGTTTTTTGATCATTACTCATAAACTATAGCAGATGAACGTACAAAAATTTGAACGCATTTTCTACGGGCGATGCTGTAGTACCTGTACGTAAGTGGAAAAAACTGACCACGCCTACCCAATGTCATAGTGTATCAAAATTGAATTTTTTGTTTTTTTGAATACCTTCATAAGAGACAGGAACAAGCTTCGAAAACCCCGTAAAGTATATTAATTCCTGGCCAGTTTTAACTGTGAAATACACTTAAGCACGTCCGTCTGCCCGTCTGCCCGACTGTGTAGTATCTGTGATAAACACTCTCCCGGTAGTGAGAATGAAGATATCGCCTACGAATTTGCAAAAGAATTTGTAAGTGATCTAAGCTTTTCAAAGGGCACGCCTACAACGGCGAAACGCCTAAACGTCAAAAACTGCTATTGTGAAAATGGAAAAAATCTGCCACGCCCACTCCTGATTATAGAGCGTGAAAATGTAATTCTTTCGCTTTTACGCGTACATTTAAGTAATAACAAAAATGTAATGGAAAAATATTAAAAAATGGCAACACCGGACGCCATTCTTTTGAAACACTTTCAATTTTATGAGAATATGCCGCACGCAGTGCAACTGGTCGAAGAAAAGCCAATTTTTTATTCCTTTTGAAAAATAGAGTTATTCTCTGTTCTTGTTGTGCTGTGGGCGTGTTCTCCAGCCGATTTGGCTTCTTCTCAAGAACTTCCAAAGTTTTACCCCAATTTGAAGTCGATAGCTTCATTATTGCAGCCAGGAGGATGTTTACAACAATGACTGCACAGACGGACGAATGGACAGACCAGCTTAGATCGATTCAGAAATTGATCCTAAATAGATTGGTATACAATTTTTGGGTCCATTTCAAGTCCTTACGACTGTTGCATAAACATACCGATTTTCTAACCGTTATTTGAAGGGCGAATACTAAAGAAAAAAAAAGAAAAATATTCGACCCAAAATATTGTCCATGACTAGCAATAGATTCTTGCCAATCGTTTTGGCAATTTGCACAATCCCGCTCCCGACATGGTATACACAACGCTTCAACGCAACTCTGTCAATAATTTCAGTTCGATTAGGGCGCTTCCTGTGCAAAATACAGAATTCCTTTCAGACTATGAGCCTGACTGATTGCTCAATCATCTAATGTATCGCATATATGCGAATCAGCAAAATTGATGTCTTTCGCGAACAGAGATATGTGAAGAAATCTGAGAGCTTAGATTAAACTTTTAAATATTTATTGAAATACTTTTTCTTGTTATCATCTTTTTGCTTTTTTTCAAAAGAAACATTTTCCTACAAACACATTATATATATATATATATTTTTTTTTTTTCTTAAATTAATAGGAAAGAGAGAGAAAATGATTCATACGGTTAAATATCTATCCAAAATTATTCAAGAAGCTGAAAATTTTTAAATCTATTGCTTAATGAAACAAAAATTTGTTTAATAATAAAGAAAAAATTTATTTAGCATAAAAAAATAATAAAATAAACACGTAAAAAAAAACTTGAAATGCAAGATTTTTTCATTTTTTTTTTTTTTTTTTTTTTTTTGATTCCCTATCATTTACTTCACCGTAATAATTAAATTGTCGCGCATGGAACATTGGTTATAGGGTGTTATGCTATAACGACAAAGTTTTAACGCAAGCTTATTGTGAATGTTCTTAAGTGTTCTTCAAAGTGTCTCGTATTTAAAAATTCTATATTTCTGAATAATATCAAATATCTGGATCTGACCTGACTAATGTCAATCATCTCTCGGACATTCGGAGAGCTAAACTGGCGCGCGCGAAGGTTTACGAAATATAGTTGAGACCTGATGACAATATTAGTGTAAAGTCACAATAGAATCACATGACATAAGCATGGAGTGCGATGATGATGATGATGAAGTCATGTCAAGAAATTTTTCTGAACAAATCGTCTAACAATAATTGTTTGAAGACAAAAGGAAGGACTGTAAGGAAATGAAGAAGATTGAAATTTTTATACGCCACCAGCACTTGTGGTATAGGATATATTAAGGTGTGCGGACGGACGTAACACCCAAATCAGTATAAGATAGATCCACCTTTTATTATAGCGATCGATTCTTGTCTGTCCGTCTGTCCGTCTGATATCTCTCCATGTATTTTTGTATTCAATAGATTGCAGCTTTTAAGATTATTTATTGAAATTTGGAACACTAACTTGCCTTGGGCAATGGGCAAACGCTATCGAATCGTTCCACTTTTATGACCACTACCTTGGCTACAATTCCTTGTAAGATTTCTCATGAACAGAAAAAGATTTAATATTTAATATTTTATGGTGAAAATTGGTTCACAGTAGCAATTTAGTAAAAAAGTTAGCGGTAGGGAACTTGCATCACCTAGGCCTGCTTTCAGACCCCAACATGTAAAGGGACTATCATGAAAAGCAAGCCTTTAAATGGAGAAAATGTTTAATTTCTAGCTTTTTATGATAGAAACTGAAAAACAATAAAATTTTCGGCAATTAAATGAAGTTTAGTAAATTTGGTCCACCTTAGCTGACGTATTGAGTGTTCTTCGATAGAGAAGCTTTCATGGACATAAAAGCACGTAAGAAAATTATATTCCGCGGTGGCCGAATCTTTTATACCCATCATCATTATCATAAAAACGACAAAAAAAATAACAAAACAACTTAACTTTCATGCCCGATAATATTGGGTGCGCGCGGCTGATTCTTTTCTACTTTTACAATAAAAGTGGAGCAATTTATTCGGCGCATGTGTTGTGCTTTATGAGCAGCAAGGCAAAGAACACTGAAAGCAAAGTTATTTACTGTTTTTTTTGCATGTTCGTGTGGGCGCAGTAGGCGTGTCCTTTGACCGCTTCAGGCTATCTTCAAATTCTTTTGTAGATGATATGTTCATTTTTTCGAACGGGAGAATGTTTATCACAGGACTACATAGTTGGGCAGACGGTCAAATGGACACACGGACATGCTTAGGTGCTTTCGGAAATTGAAATTGTCCAAGAACTTAAATACTTTACGAGGTTTTTGAAGCTGGCATCTCTGCCTTATAGAGTTATTGGAAAAAAAAAATTAAATATCGATACAATATTATATTGAGTAGGCGTGACCAATTTTTCCATTATTGTACAACATCGCCCATAGAATATACGTTTAAATTGTTGTAGATTTATCTGCTATAGCTTATGAATAATAAACAGAAGAAATCAATTTTTTATTGCTTTTGAAACACAGAAGCGTTCTAAGTTTACGTCTTAACGCAGGTGTGTCCTCCGACCGATCTAACCCATTGTCAACACCAGCCCGCGTGGAAGAAGATCCAATGTTTCATTCATTTGTACTTACAATGTTATTTGTGTTTACAATATTTACGGACGGACGGACGAACAGATGAACATGCTTGGATCGATTCAGAATTTGAAGAATATAAAAATGAATAATTTTTAAAATGTGAAGATGACTATATTAAGAAACGTGGTGTAGGGTATCTAACGGTCGGCCTTGCCCGACAACATTGTTCTTATTGGTTTTTAATCGTTTTTAAAAAAAGCCAATTCGCTGCAATAAAAAAAGGAATAACTTTAAATATATATATATTTTTTTTTTAATATTTTCAATTAAAAAAAAAATTTCATTATCATGAACATAATTATTTTGAAAATTTTCTTTATTAAAAACATTCATCAAAAAAAGTTGCGTTTTCAAGAATAAATGCGTCATAAAACTTTCACTTCTTCTTACTTGTTGTTGTTGTTGTGGGTTTTGTATTTCAATTGAAGCAAATTCTATTTAAAATTAAACGGTATCTTAAAGAGAAATTATTATTATTATTATTATTATTATGTTTTTTAAATTGAAAGACCTTTAGGCAAAAAATGTATTTACCGCTTACATACATTTCCTCCATTTGCGACTATGTAACGATCACCCATTCTGTTTCATTAATATTTAACACCATTTACCCGCATTTGAATATAAAATTATTTCACACTTTTGTTTTTATTTATTTATTTTTTTTTTTGTTTTTTGTGCACATTCTTTGACTTCATTTTTATGAATATATTATTATTTGTTTATATCAAGTTGAGGCCAGTGGGTCATATCGTATCTATTTGGTTAAGTAAAACGTTAGGATTTTATAGCCCAACAAAACAACACAATAAATAAATAAGACAAGTGAACAAACAAATAAAACTAAAGTAAAAGTGACACAGAAACTATGAATAGAATCACGTTAATGAACGACTTTCGTAAGCACGTTAAGTGCGTAATTAGTTATTGCATTTTCTTCTTCTTTTTCTTTTCCTTTATTATAGCAATAATTGACTGAAAATTTTATAAGCTTTCACGATCTCCAAGATTGACTGATAGGCGGATCTTTTCCCGTTTCAAAATCGATGTTTAACAGCATATGCATAAAATATTTCATTGAAAATTTCACTACGGCTCGATCTTAACTCGATAGTTTCTTAATACGCTCTTTTTGTCTGTCTTCGTGTACCGTTTTCAGTACATGGCAAAATGCATTTGTATGGATTTAAAAATAAAATTCAGTTTTTTTTTTTTACCATGTACCGAAAACGGTACAAATGGCATGAAAATGGCTTCTATTCATAACCAGCTTGACAGAAAATGAGTTAATGACTTATTGAGATCATTGGTCCCGTCGATTTATGGTAACAAACCACGGACGTTTGATGTAATTGACGATTGATGTAATTTGTCGGAGATATATATATGTATATATATATATATATTTAAATATGATCAGCCATTCGGAGGATAACTCCTACATGTGCAACGCGGTGAGGGTCAGAAAGAAGTAAGGTAAAGGAAAGAGACAGAGACAGAGACTGGCCGCATTATAGTCGGTATAGTAAGCATTCACTATAGCTTTGAACCAGCAGTACGCTTTAACGCTACTAAAATTGGAATCCACGAACTTTGATTGGGAACGAAGAGTTGCTGAAAAGAAACCCCATAATTAGCATCAGACTCTCTTCGCACTTTTCACTTTTTTCATGTTATTTAAATGAAAACATTATGAGCTATATATGTATCGATGGAAATACTTCACGAACGTAAACCCACTTAGAATGGTGACACACGACAAAACGACTACATTGTGTTAAAAGTGTGCTGTTAACCCTGATGTACGGAAAACACACGATAATAAGTTGGAGCATGAATTGTTCGGTTGATTAGGAATGCATTTCATCATACAGACCATTAACTCCACACCTTTTGTTTCATGACCAATCACTCGGAAGATGTCCCCTATTAGCGTAATGCAATGACAATCGGAAAGAAGTGAGACAATAGGAGAAGATAGGTAGATGGAGGCTAAAGCCTATTGCATGTGTACCCAATCAGAAAGTATTACGCTTTTACCAATTGAACACTCACTATACCTACGACCGATGAAAACTCTACCTCCTATCGAGATTTAAACCTGTGAACGCTGACTTTGGAGTCAGTTTGCAATAGTTTCTTACCTACTCAGCTACGCATGCGCAAAGAGTTCTTAAAATTCCCCGAAGGAAATACGAATTGTTATAGAAATGTAAAGACAATCTCCTATCGTTTCAAGAGGCGTGGTCTATACAGGGATTTAATTGTTGACTTTCTGGAGTTACATTCGTTAAGAAAAAAAAATAAAAGACAGAACAAGTAAGAAAGTTATATTCGACGGGGGCCGAATCTGTTTTTCGCATTCCACTCTCCAAGTTCTTTTATTTGATACCCATATCGTTAGTATTATGAAGAAGAAAGTGATAGCGGTGTCTACCATAATCATTTTGCCCACATTAACCCATTTTTAGGCAGTTAATATATATCTTTATTTGAGGAGTGTACAAAATAGTTTTAAACATTCCGTCTTGTTTGCCTTGTGATAAATAAGAATATAACCTCAAAAAAAGTGAAAAAAATATAATTTAGTTACTCGTAACTTTGTGTAGGTATGGCCGATTGGTTCCATTTTCGGACCTTAAAACGAGACTGTATCGTAAAGTAAATGTGGAAAATTTCAGGGTTCTAACTTTAATAATTTCCGAGTAACGAGAAAAAATCCAAACATATTAATTAAAAAAAGTGAGTTACGTTCAGTTTATGCTCCGTTGCGCGCTTTTGATCTGACCAATTTGGCCCATTTTCAATAGTAACCTGCGTCCAGAAACTTCTAATGTTTCTATCAAATTTGAAGTCGCTATCTTCATTTATGCGACCAGAAGAGTGCCAACAACACATATCGCACAGACGGACGGACATGGCTAAATCAACTGAGAATTTCACGCTGATCAAGAATATCTATACTTTAAAGGGTCTCCGAAGCTTCCTTTTGGGTGTTACATATATTTTGGAAAAAAAAACAAAATGAGTGGTGGTGGGTATAAAAACATATGGTTTAAGAAATTTTCAATTTTTCAATTCTCAGTTTTTGAATATTCAGACAGCGAGCTATGGCTTGTGACAATTGTGTGATTCGTCAAGAGAATCAAGCTAATTAAAGTCATACAAATAAGTATACGAAACAAAGAATCTTTAAAGTGTTTAATGGCATGAGTTACAAATAGAATAAAAATATTAATATACCAGCAAATGTTCGCTTATGAATATAAAAACAACAACAAGCTAACAATTTAATTCAGACAAATTTGAATGCAAGAAAAGTTTCCTGCAATTGTTAAGAAACACATTGAAAATGTAATTAACAACAATTAGTTTTTTCAAAGCATGAGCCGGTGCGGTGCTAATGAAAGGAAATGATTTGAAAATTTTATAATCTCTGTAAATGGATTTTTGTTCCATTATAAGCAAGTAAGTAAAAATATATTAAAGATTGGCAAAATAAAAGAAACGTATAGAACACGGTATGTAAGAATAAAGTTACCTATTAAGTCAGAAAGTTCAAATCGAAGTCTTTCTTCCTTTTAACGTAACAACAAACCAATAATGAGAAGCAAAGAGATTAGGAATACGCTTCAATATATAATATGTAAGAATACAAAAAAGAAGAGAAGGAAAGGAAAAGAAAAGAAAATATTCAGCAAATATAAGATAGTTAATGAGATCCAAAAATGTCAACATTAAAGAATCTCAGAATTTTCCGATACCAGAATTTTCAGGTACCATAGATGCCGTAGAACTTTTGTATTTACTTTAGCGAACAAGTTAATTACATAATAAAACTGTGGTTAAGAGATAATACTGCTTTGCGTTTACTACAGAAAAGAATAAGTTTTTCTCGCTCAATAAGTCTCCGGTCTGACATATATATATATATATGTGGCAACACTGTTGAAAGAAGCATATGATTTCTGGATAGTATCTTCCGACTTTCAAACGGTACATTTTAAAAACTCATGACACTCTAACAATTAGCTAACCGGTTACAACGGATTTGGTGACGCTCGCTACCTTTGGCATTTTCAGAATAGTGGATAAAAGACAATTTCTTGTGTTAATTGAACATAGTTTTCAATGGGAAAAAATACTGCTGACGCCAAATAGTGGCTGAAAACTCTGCACCAGGGAAATCAATCATTATTGACTAATACCGTTTGCTGAAGATCGCCAATTTTTTCAGAAAGTATCAGCAAAGTGCACAAAATCGCTTTGGAAGATCGAAAACTGAATGTGCATGAGATAGTTGACGTCTTAAAGATATCAGGAGACAGTGTATTTACTATTTTACGCGAACATTTTTCCACGAGAAAGGTCTGCGCTGCTGTGCTCACCAGCACCACTTTAAACGCTAACTCACTACAATGCTGCCATTCAGTGACGATGCTTTGCAAATGGTCTCGAAAGGCGAGTTTTTCTTTCGACACGAAATTCATAAATTGACTCAAAAGTGCCAGAGATTAGAGGCCGATGATGGACAATAATTTTCATGCTAAACCCATACTCGTGTCAATAATTTCGCCTAACAATTAATGCATGTTATCCATGCATTGCAACCCAGTTGATGTCAGATTTTCGGTACTGTAGGAATAGCTTAGGTAATATCAATTCCAGATCTTGCTTGGATGCCGTCAGCCGCGTGCAGCCTGTGTTGGTAAATATTCTGACGAAATTTAAAAAGAGATTGCCTGCCAATCATATTCTTTAACAGGGCTACTTCGCTTTTTCAGCATACAATCAGCACCCAATCATCGTTCTTCAACCCCCTTGTCCGCCATCTTCCAGCGTTAGTCTTTCTCACTTTTCCAGATGTTTCCACTTTCAGGTCTTTTCCCACACCTTACCTGTAACCATTGCAGATCGCCACTGTGTCCACACGGCTGTCGGACATCCCCTGAGTGGTTGGTAGCAGGAAAAAAAAATTAGCACTCGAGAAATATCGAATCGAATATACGATTTAAATAGAAAAAGACATACATATATATATATATATACATATATACATATATACATATACATATATACATACATACATATATACATATATACATATATACATATATACATATACATATATACATATATACGTATATACATATATACAGATATACATATACATATATACAGATATACATATATATACATATATATATATACATATATACATATATATATATATACATATATATACTTTATATATACAGATATATATATACATATATATACATATATATACATATATACATATATATATATATATATATATATAAATATATATATATGTATATATATAGATATATTTTGTTAAACGAAAAAAACTGCATATGTCCTATATGTACAGTAGAAGAAAGCGAGTAAAATAACTAATGGGTCACAACCTGTCATGAAATACCTCACACTACTTTGTTTAATACAGTTATTATATTGGGAAGTGGTCGAAAAATTGATTCGTTCCGACCCATTTCAATTATCAAGATATCTCAAAATATGCGGCACGTAGGTCAAGCACAAGTACACACGGAGGGATGTCAAATGAACAGACGGACACGCGAACTAAATCAGAAAGTGATTCTAAAGGAATTGGTAAAATAAACGGTGGGTCTATCTCAAGTCCTTGTAGGTATTACGTACATCCGCACAAACGTAATATGTCCTTGTACCACCAGCGGTATAGGGTATAAAAAAACTCTACGGCAGGTAGGCTCCTTGTTGCAGTCTCAACCGAAGATGTATAGTACAACAATGGTACAAAAATTTTTTAAATGGCCTGCGCTTTTTCAAAGTAACGCATCTTGGAATATATCATATATATAAAGGTAACGCCGGCAAGCAAACAATCTGACCGTGAACCCAAGTGGACGACCCAATATTCAAGTGAATTTGTAGAGTGTTTAATAGCACTTCTAAGCTTTAACAATTTAACGTAACTAAGCAGTATTCAACAGTGTCGGGCAGTTTTCAATATAAGGTGCACTTACTTAACTCTGCTTAAACCCGAAAAGAGGCGCTATCTTCACACTAATATGTGATAAGATCTCTCCATTTGTTGACTATAATTTAAAGGCTTTCCTTTACTCGATAAATTACATAAATTTCTTCATTTACGAACCCTGCATAGCCTTGAGTTTCGTCTTTTCCTTCTTCTTGTTCTTCTTCTTATTCCTATTCTTCTAAACAAAATGAAATAATTGGAATCGTTTCAATGAAATTTGCTTTAAGGCTCATGCGAAATTTATTTTCTGAATATATTTATAAAACTTTATTTTGAAGAAATGAAACAAAGAAAAAAAAAAAAAAAAAAGAGAAAATTCGAAAGAATTTCCCACTAAAAATAAAGTTTTCTTTTTAATTAGACACAAAAAGAGAGAAAGAAAGAAAGAAAGAAAAAAAAAACCTACGATAAAAATCTAACAAAAATTCCAACACACATAGACAAACTTTACAATTAGTCTTCTTCGCTTTCTCGCTGATTGTTTGTTCTTCTTATCAGCGGTAGCAGCATTCCTTTCGCATTGAGATAATTTTTTTTTTCATTTTTTTTTCATTTTTAGAATATGTTTCCTTCTTCTCCTGCTGCTTCTTCTTCCGTCTGATTGTTGTTACAGTTTCATTTTAGAGTTAAGTTGCGTGTGTACACACAACTTGATATAAAATTTAAAATTTACGTATATATATATATATATATATATATATATATGTGTGTGTTGTGTTGTAAATACATATATATTTGGCTGTGCGTGTACACTGCTTCTCCGTATCTCCCCATCCTATGTGAAAATTAGATAATTATGTGATCTTTGCGTTTGCAATTGTATAAAAATTTATTTTGTAAATGTTAAAGAAAAACTCGAAAAAAACACAAAACACAAAACACAAAAAAATAATTAGCATTTTCTTTTTATTATATATTCTGCTTATTTGTTGCATGTTTATCGCTGTTGCATTTAATATGTTAATAAAATTGTGTTTTTTTTTTTCTATTTTTCTTCTTTTTATTTTTTGTGGTAGGCTGGCTATGTTTCATAGATTATAATAAGAATTACGTAAAATAAAAAAAAATTATGGCTAAATATTACCGATTACATTAAATTACATAATTTTATGCGAACTTTTATTGTGTGATATTGTTGCCAATTACTGCCTTAAGAGTTCTCATCCTAATTCCATTCTAAAGATCCTGTATTTAGCATTTTTATAACTTGCACCACTTGTGCCATAGCGTATATAAAGTTTGCACGAACGTACCTAACACCTAAAAAGGCTTAAGATAGACGCATCTTTTTGTTTGCACCGATCGGTTTAAAATCGTTTTCTGAATCATTCTAAGCTTGTGTGTCCGTCTGTCCGTCTGTTCACCTGGTGTTTGTCTATGTATTTTCATGTTCAATCTACCTATCGCAATTTTTGTGAGACCCAACCGCGAACGCTATTGCAAATGTTATGGATCGGACTACGTTTTCGTTCGCTCCTCACGTCATGCCTTACTTGGAGCAGTGACTTAATGGAAAAAAATTGCAATATTCAAAATTTCTCTACAAAAGTGGGTAAGTAATAATATTTCGACATTCTAAATTGACATGAAACAGTTATTTCGGCTGGGGCAATTTTTTGAATCCTCTCTCGTATAACCTTTTCTACGAAAACTGAAGCAAAGAAAATCGAATTTTCTAAATTTCATAGCGAAAATTGGTATATAATAATAAATTACCAAAGAAATCAATCTTACCGAATTTGGACTACGCAGGTCCATTTTTTTAATACCACTGTATATAAAGATTCGCAGGAAACGTAAAGCCTTCCAACACCCTTCCTTGTCAAAAAGGTCTGATTTTTAATGTTTTATAATGAAAATTTTTTTATTACGGTATGGACTTGAAATAGATCCAACTTTTGTTATACCGGCAAATTTAGAAACAATCAATCAGAGCTAAGCTCGTCCGACTGTCTGTCCAAATTGATATCCGTCCCTGACTTCTTTTAGTCAAGCTATTGGTCGCATTTTTTGATATATCTGAATAAAATTTTAGACACCGATGTCGTTCGGATCCGACCAATTTTTCGACCATTTCCCATATAACACCCAAGTATGGAAAGTCGTTTTATAAATAACTGTATGGTTATGTAGGGTACTTAATGACAGACAGCGGCCGGTTATAGTGTTTTTATTTGCAAATTTGAATAACAACAAAAAATGCTTGCTTGTTAGGACAATTTCGCATCATTTGTTTGTACGACTCTCCCGCCAACATGTCACTCTTTGTTTTTTTAAATTTTTTTCTCTATCCTTTAGCTTGAGGAACAATAAAGACTATCTTCTTAAGCTATTCATCCTTAGTTGACTTTTATGCTGACTCTAACATATCGCGCACATCATTACCTTACTCGAAACTTTCTATCAGCCTTACAAGAATTTGCTAATCAATCTAAGCGAGCATGATTACGTGTAGGTCTAAGTACACTCGTGCTATTCAATAGTCGTGCATAATCAATGTTCAATTATAGTGAATATCCTGAAAAGGATCGAGAGAGAGTATTAGCAAACTGAAATTGAAAGTCTAAGCTGCTCTTAATGAAAGCAAAAGATTGCCAAGTAAGTAGTAGTGTGTGAAAATGCTTTCGAATATTTTCGGCGTAATACGAACTGTTATACGCAAGTCCGGCAAAGCATAAAATTTTTTCTTTTTTTTTTGCTTTGCTTTTTTTTAGCCGAAAGGGACGGCTGATTCGGACGGCTGCTCGTGACTTATTAGATCCAGCTTATCTGTAAAATTGAATTAATAATTAAGACGATTTTATGTTTTTATATTTTATTCTTTTCACGGTTATAACGACAACGTTTGCTTTCTTTTATTTTGAAGTTTTACAGTCTACGAGGTCTAAGAGTAGTAAACATTTCAACAAAATTAGGAGATTATCTTCGATGACATACATTGTCACAATGCTTTGCTTATTGTGATGTGAAAAAAATTTGAGATGACGTATATCTGCACTTCACAAAATTCATCGCATGTGAGAAGAAAGGCGGAAATAAATTTCAAATCTAATATACAAACTTACTCATAAACTAGAAAGCACCAAAATTTATTTTAGGAGATAACTAAGTAACTATTCTTTCGTAAAGCTTCAGGTATTAGATATTAAAAAAAAATATATATATATATATAAAATATATACAAAAAAATGTTTACGCATTGGAGAAGTTGTCGCATTATTAGTCAAACTTGTTACACATAACTTGAATTATCCAGTCGTTGCTTTTGTTTTTTTTTCTTCTTTTTTTAAATTATATTTGTATTTTAATGTGGATGAAAAGAGAAAAAGATGACAGGTTTTCTCTGCCTTAATGGTTATTTAATAATTAATTATAGCTTTTTTTAAGCAACACCTCCAAACAGAGCCCGATTTCTCGCTTTTCCTTTTCTTCATATGTGTTTTTAACTTGCACTTATTTCTTGAATCATCGCCTCAATTAGCGAACGACTTGTAAAAGTCTTTGCAAAGCAATAACATTTTTGATCATCATTGAGCTCTGAGCCTAAATCTATAAAAGCGCGTATTCCGTCCGCAAAAAAGTTCTCAATATCGAATTCAAATCATTTTGAAATGTATTTTTAATTTGATAAGAAACTGACAATGGAAATATCGGGTAAAAACAAAAAAAATGCAAAATACGTTCATTGTACGATCAATAGTCAGAATCGTCAAACGATTTGCGAACTTGACTCGGGAGAAGAAAAAGAAAGTTGAATGGATAAGAAAAAGAGAGGCCAGGGCAGGCAGGAAATGGTAAGGAACGTTGCGTAAAGAGGAGGAACGGAAAGGAGAGAAAGAAAAGGAAAGGAAATAAAAGAATACGAAACGGAAGGGAAAGGGAAGGATTGCATATAAAAAGGAAAGAAAGAAAAAGGAGAGGAAAAACGGAACAGAATAGGACGGGAGGATAATCGAAGGGGTGCTAAAAGAAAGAAAAAGTAAAGAAACGGAAAGAAAAAACAAAGAGGAGAAAAGAAACGAAAAGATAAGAAAAGAAAATAAAAAAGAAAATAAAAAGGAAAGGAAAAGAAATGCTAAGAAAAGAAAAGTAAAGACGAGAGGAGAAAAGGAAAGACAAGAAAAGAAAGGAAAGGAAAAGAAATGCTAAGAAAAGAAAAGTAATGACCAGAGGAGAAAAAAAAAGACATGAAAAGAAAGGAAAGTAAAAGGAAGAAGACAAAAGTAATGAAGAGATAGAGAAAGAACAGCAAAAGGACAAAAGAAAAGAGAAGAAACGAAAGGTAAGAAAAGGAATAAAAGGAATATAGAAAAAGAGAAAAGTAAAGAAAGTGATAAAAAACGAAGAGAAAAAGAAAACAGCCGAAAAAAACAAAAGAAGATTAAAAAAAAGTAAGAAAAGAAGGGTAAGAGGAACGTGAAAGGAAGGTAAAACAATGGAAAATAAAAAAAAAACTAAGAAAAATTTAAACTTCCAACCCAAAAAAATAATGCTATACCTTTGCGCTTGTTGTGGGCGTGCAGTAATCGATTTACCTGATTTTTTTTTTCGCATTGCCTGATGAGAGCAAAAGACAAACATTGAAGATTGTGTATGCTCTTCCAAACAAGAGTTTAAGATCGTAATTATGATCTCAACAGAATGACAGACAAACAATCGAATGTACGTAAATTCACTATTCACGCTAATCGAGAATGTTTTCTTTTTTTTTAGTAATCTATGAAGCGTGCTGTTCTCTTCCTGTACAAGTTAAGAATTCGATTGCGTTAAACATTTTTCATAAATTTGCATATTTTTGTTGGCAGGTAGGTGTCCATGATTCCGCTCCAAAACGAATAGAGTTTTGTCTTTTTCTTTTTTATTATTTGTTACTAGGAAAAATCAGACAATAGACAAATGAAAGCGAAATTACTGGAAAATCGTATTTTCGCAAACATTTAAATATAAGAAAAATTTTACTTTTCTTTGTGCATCTGCGTTAAACTGGTCTTTAAGCTGCTTATGGGTTGTTATGCTTTTCTGTAATTTTTTTTTATTTATTTTTTTTTTTTTAATTTTCAATTTTTCGTACAACTGTTTGTTAGAAAGTTGTTTGACTGCAATTTCCTTTTTTTATTCGCATATACGAAAAAAGAAAATAAATTCAATTCATTTATACTTTCTTCTACTGCCTTCTTCTACCTCTTCTTACAATGACTGCTGCTGGTATTACAGAAGATTTATAACATAAGTGCGTGCTGTGAATCGACGTACATGCTGCGTTGTTGGGTGAATGGTCATTTGATATATTCGTTTATATAATTGAGCAAAAGTTTTTAATCTTCTTTGCTTTTTTTTTTTTTTTTTTTTTTTTTTTTAATTTCTCATAATTTTCTTTTTAAACTTATTTAACGATAAATTGATTAACGTCAATAGTTATTAACTATAAATTTCTCTACAAATTTTATTTGCAAACAAACAAAAATAAAAATAATAATATAAAAAAAAATTAGTAAAAAATGCAATAAATTTTCGGAGTGTAAATGCATTTAATTAAGCTTTTCTTCTTTTTCATCTGCTTCTTCTTATTTTCTTTTTTGCAACTCTTTTAATTAACTTTTTAAATTCGTCCGTTTACCTTAGAAAAGCCTAACTTCTAATAATCAAAACGATTCGGTTTCCGAATAGGCAAAGTTCGCGATATCGCCTGTCTTCGCTAATTGTAATAACAATCGACAATTAGCTTTTTGCGGACTGAACTTTCCATGCCGAATAACAGGTTGACAGCTCTTATAAGTTATTAGTGGAACTGTATTGAAATGCTGGATACCGTTTTAATTTTTTAAGCATGATGAGATGTTTACAGGGGGGCGCGTGTCTTTTAAAACTAGCTTCGTGCAATTTATTCAAAAATCCGATTCATTACCGATTTTCTAGGCCGAAATTGTCACCCAATCGAAATTAAAAGCTCCATGCTAGGTAAGTGCATATGAAACCTGAATTTGCTCATTGACCATGCCCTAACACCATGTTGATTACTTCCATACGATGACCGCATATATTCTATTCGAAAAATTTCACTTTCTTATGTAAATACCTCGTATTTCTATATGCACTATATATGAGGATTTTGTTTTGTAATATATATACATATATATACTGCATGAGAACTTCGATACTATGCTTGACATTAAAGTAGTATCGACAATAAGTACAAAAATAAGCGCAATAGTCACTTCAACGAAAATGACATAATCAGTATCAAGTAAGCGCAGATTCCTGGTGTTGGGCCTGTCAGCTTAAACTAAATTAAAAAACAGATAGACGTGACGAAATCGGAATATAGTTTTACGTGAACCCATAATTTTAGTTTTATAATTCTGTTTTAAGCCCAATTTCTTCTAAGGAGTTATATAGGAAATTATCGAAAAAATGGTACGATCCGAAGCTTGTTCAGTAGCATTCACCCATGATCCAAGAGCCGTAGTTGTATGAAATTTTATTACGATATCTCCAAAAATGTCGCTTGTACCTTAAGCACAAGAGAAGAAGACGAGCAGACAAACTTAAATCATTTCAGAGATTGATTTTGAATCGATATATGGAGAGATATCTGAATCGATTATAATGGAAAGAGTGGGTCTATCTCAAGTCTTTTTGGATATTTCATATGTCGGAATGAATGCTTGTTCATGAGAAAGGTCACCTCGAACTGGCTCACGCGTTGAATTACTTTTAACAACAATGTATTAATGATTCAGACCGCAGTTGGCGCTGTCTAGGTGAAATAAAAAGGACCTTTTCAAGCGATATGTGAAAATGGATGGCGCACTCCAGAGCTAAATCGTCATTCAGACAAGTGGACAGAAATTGGCGAAAGCCATTTAAGACGACCAGGAAGGTAAAATCACTAAAACAACTGTAACTTTTAAACTAAAGGTCGAAATGTCATGAAATTTTGATCCATTTGATACTTTTTTTGCACGGTTTTTTATTGGGAAAATATTTCGATATTTTTTTTATGTTACACGATTTTTACAAGTTACGCAACATGTCTCAAAATTTATCATATTTTGCATTTACTCCACATGGTTTTCTTTTTGCTCAGTTTTCTATTTGCACGGTTTTCTAAGGACCGTATTGCCCGTGTAGCAAGTTGTCTAAAGGATCAGTTGGAAAACATTTCTTAAACGCCCACTTCTTTGAATTTTTCTCTGTCTTGTTTTTTTTGTTTCACGCCATTAAGTTCGAAAATCCAAATAAAATTTCGTGTCTCTTTATGGGGAGCTCTGTTAGCTTGGCCATCCCGTGTACAGAACTCTGTTAAATTAACTGATAGTAAGTGAATGATTTTGTTCGTTAACTTCGTATTTACCTACACGCTCTTGATTTTCAACTATAACACACACATATATATATAAATAGTTTCCGAAAGAGTGTACCATAATAACGCGTATATTTTTTGTAGCAAATTTTATTTATTGATCGTGTGTTTTGTTTTCGTTCAGAAATCATTTATATTAATGTCTAAAAAATAATTTCATTTTGAACCGGAAAGGAAAAATCTATTTTTAAGTTAAAGCATTTTTTCTTTCTTTTTATTTATTTATTTTTTTTCAAGCAGTTTGTTGTTGATGTCATTTAAATTATTTACGTAATGTCAGACCATTAGTTTAACTGTGTAGAAGTGTTACGGAAACAGCCTACCGTATGCCCTACCGTATGACGAAATACATTAATTTTATCATTCTTTTTGATGGTCGTAAAGCTTCGATACGATTTCGTAAAGCAATTTGAGTTATTCCCAAAGACTGACCTCTCAGGTTTAAAGACAATTTTATATATATATATATCTGTTGATCTACGAGAAATTTCATATTTATACGCTTAACAATCAATGAACCGCACTTACTATAATATCTACATTCTATTAAGTCGTCATGTCCCTTGCAAGATTTAGATAAGAACTTAAGATATGCAAAACTCATCAATCTTAAGAACAGATTTTGCTTTGAAGTTAGGCGAGAACGTATTCAAAATTCGTTTACATCGATACGTTTAAAAAGTTTTTCTTTAATTTTCCGCTTGATCAACAAATTTGTTTTTATGTTTTCTTTGTAAGAGCATATTAATAACTTTTCTACGAATATTGCTTAAAACCAAAAAAAAAAAAAAAACTTTTCAAAGTAAAAGCAAGTAAACACACTACAGTGGGTTGCGGTCCACCATTAAATATCCTACACTACTTGGCTGAATACAATGATTCACCTGTAAAGACTTTTCAAGACATTATTCTATATGGAAAGTCGTAAAAAAAATGTTCCGATCCGAACCATTTTCGTCCTTAGGCTAAAGCATGTCGTTATACCAAAATTTCATCAAAATATCAAAAAAATTGCGATCTATAGATTGACAGACGGACAGACAAGCTTAGATCGATTCACAAAACGATTACGAATTGATCGGTAGAATAAAAGTTGGGGCGATCTCAAATCCTTCTGGGTGTTGCATATATCCGCATCAATTTAATACGCCCTTCTATCGCAACTTTTATAGGGTCTAACAATTTTCAAAGGATAGCTTTTTTGAAATAAAATTTCTACGCATTTTCCAAAAAATATTTGTTATCATATTTAATGTGTGATTTGTTGTGCATATATACATATATATATATGTACATATATATATATTTTAATAATACATTTTTTTTGAAAATATACGAAGAAATTTCATTCCGAAATTTTTCTTTTCGAAAAATTTTTATTTTTAAAACTCTTCTTGTTTAACCCTAAAACTATCCGCCGGGTCAATTTACTCCTTTTTCGATATTCAAGCTTTGAAAAAAATCTTCATAAGTTATGTAAACTTGCAAAATTTTTTGCTGACTTCTATTAAAATGAGGAGACTTTTAAATAATCGCAGCTAATTTTTTTCTCTCTCAATTTAATTTTCGAGGTGCAAGTAACACATAACTATTCCTAGAAAAGTGATTCAATCTAATGCACATTCTTGCGGAATTGTCACAATCGCGAAAAGCTGCATTTTTTGGCAAACATTCATCGATCAGTTAAGAGTCTAAGGTTATAAAATGGGTGTAATCTGCCCATATACACGACAAGTCAACCACAAGTCAGAAACCGAAGCGAGCTCGAATTCAGAAAGTCATCTGCAACTTTGGCGGAGAACTTTCTTTGATTGCGGAATTTTTGTCCACACCTGTCTTCCTGTCTGATTAACACTGGTTCAGATCGATGCAGTCATATATGAGACCCGATAGGTAGCATAAGACCATAGATTGTCTTGATTGAAGAATATTTCGTTTATTAAGCTTTGCAAGGAGTATTTTTTTATTAAATGTGAATTTTACTCAAATCCTAAAGAGAATTTATTTGTATACTTAAAATATATACCTTGTACGGATCTGAATATATATGCATCACCGCTATAGGCGGGGTATTTAATTTATGGACTTTGTTTAGCTTACAAAGCATACGAATCGGAAGACATAGAAAGTAAAGCATTATTCGCGTGGCGTCGATAGTCTAGACAAACAAGCTGAACGTTCGTCAGTTTTTACTTTTCGTTGTCATCATGACGAGAATTCACAGCTTTTTTCTGCGATTACCTACTCAAAAAATCACTCACAACCTTAAACTTGATTCCTATATTATTCTTCATTAGCATCCGCATATGAACCCCCATAGGAATTAAGATTTTTCTTTAGCCTATTAAACGTTCTTATCCATATTATTGTTTAACTTCTATTACCAATCAAATATCGTACACATTAGATCGGCGTACCATATATTAACGCAAGGATATTTCTTTATATACACTCATATATGTACATATATGCGTTATATTTATTCATAAAAAATGAAAAAATTACAAATTTTTCATTTCAAAATAAAAATTCAGTCTACCTTCGTCTACTTTACACCGTTTATGGTACAACGGGTGTATTATGAATGCAAGCAACGCCCAGGAGGACTTGAGGTAGACTCAAATTTTATTATACCAATCGATTTAGCATCATTTTCTGAGTCAACGTAAACTTGTCCGTCCGTCCATCCGTCCGTCTTGTTTTCTTGCATTCAGTCTACAAGCGGCAATGTTTGAGACGTTGTGAAGAAATTTGATACACTTACGTGTTTGGACCCAAGGACGAATGCTACTGAAAATGATTCGGATCAGACCACCTTTCCGGTTCGCTTCCATATAACCATATAACATTATTTTAGAGAGATGTTATATGGCAGGATGGTGTAGGGTGTAGTGTATTTATTGGTGCACCGAAACGCATTTTCGTGTTTTTACTTGTTTTCTTTAAATAATTTTTATCAATTTTAACAAATAAAAAGCATATCTTGAACTCCGTCTTTTGACATTGAAAAAATTGAAAAAAGAAAGCATTTATTTTAGTCTCGTTCGTTAAATTTCAAGCATTAATTAAAATTGAGCTTATCAGCAAAAAACAAAACGAAGCCTGTAATTGCCATGGGAAGAAACTTCTCTCACCAGCCCATACGCATTACACACATGCTTAATATGAAAACATTTAAAATTATTGTCGATTGAAACTATTACTGAAGATTTCACGCCTTCAATGTCTTCTTTTACTTGACCTGCAATTATTCTTTCTAATCATCATTTTTTTTACATGAATATGATGACGCATCAGCAAAATTCGGCATATAAACTAAAATCAAAATTTAAGCCCAAACAAAGTTTTTGTAAAACGTATCGCGATTTGAGTTTAAACGTGAGACACCAAAAAAAAAAAAAAAAAAAACAAGAATATGGTTTCTTTTGCATGCATGCACTATACCATAATAGAAAAAATCCAAATTTGGAAGCAACCAATAGGAGAGCAGATTTAATCTAATGACTCTTCAATTACAAGAATTTAACAGAAGGACACTCCAAACCAACTTAGTAAGTAGTACAGTCTAATCGCTACTCGCCTTTCAAACCATATAAGAGAGTTTATAATGAATAACACGGCTGTCACACATACGTTCAGTTGCCAATTTGATGAAATCTTTGGAGTTATAATTTCTGAATGTAACCTTCGTTGAAAGATTAATAATTCCTAGTAAATAAAATTAAAAACTAAAACAGCAAAATTTTTCTTTGTTAACGATAGACATGAGTACCCATCTAGTTAGGCTAATAAGATGGAACAATACAAGAAAAGGAGAGAGTATAATATTTGAAGTTTACACAACCTCGTCTCTCGAGTATGCGGACGGTATCTGTGTAAAATATTTTTGGTTTTTTTTACGCAAGGATCTTAATCTCCAGGCGTGGAATTCCATTCATCTCTAGGCTCTACTAAAGCTGTACGACGCCTATACCCAATAAGTCTTCGAGATATAGTCTCTAAAACTATTATATAGCGAGCCGTGGCCCATCATTATATACCCTGCACTAGTTCGCTTAATACAGTTATTCATATAACGACTTTTCGAAATAAGACATGATATGAGAAGTGATCGAAAGAGTGGTCCGACCCTAGTCATTTTTAATAGACTTCGTCTATGGGCCAAAGAACGTCATTATACGAAACTTCATCAAAATATCACAAATATGGCGGTCCATAGGTTGAGCACAAAAAAGTAAGACGGACAGACAAGGTTGACTCAGAAATTGAATTTCAATCGATTGATATGAGAAAAGTTGGGTCGTTCTCAACTCTCTCAGGGTGTTACATACATCCGCACACACTTAATATACTTTTGTCCCACAAGTGGTGGAGGGTATAAGAAGTTACGATTTTCATTTTTCAGCAGCGATTCTTAATATCAGCTTAAGAATCATCTAATCATATAATCATCTAATCATCTAATTTATCTCAAAGCATCGACTTTTCGTTTGATGGCGTTTCCTATCACTGGCATGGCCGGGCTGGGGAACGTACTAACGGGACGAACACATCGTAGAGAAAGGATAAGCAATAAAATGTCAATCGAGCGCTAATCCTCTATCTATCCCTAGGAACGCTTTGTAGCAGCTTTTAAATCAACATTATTTATAGACTATAACTTACCGTCTTCTAACTATTACGTCGGTCGGTAAGCGTGTTACACTTACTTCCAGATGACTCTAGTAAACATTTACGCAAATGTCAGATAAATATCTGATATATATATTATAAGTTATAGTTATGACATCGAACATTTCTAATCTTTGCGATTGTCAGTGTGAAATATTGAGGGACTGGATGATATTGGCTGGGAATCTTGTATTAAACTACAGAGAAAACCGATTAAAATATCGCTCTAGTTGATCAAATGGTATCAAACGATCATCGAATTAATTTTTGAGAAATAAGAGAAATTGTGATCACGTCCTCCATAATACCGAGCCACTACTATGCTTGCAAATCTCTAAGAGATGCATCAGAAGGCAAAAGATGTAAATTAAATACAAAGGTTATTACGGAAACCGAAGCATATTTTACGGGTCTTAACAAATCATTCTATAAGTAAGTACCGAAAGGCTAGAGAACCGTTGATCTCCTGAAGGAGCTCATCTTGATCAATAAACCCGATTTTTCAAAAAAAAAAAAACAAATTTTTTCTTAGTCAGTTCGCGGCACTCTGACATTCAAGTTGCTCTAAAGGCCCTGAGAGGGCAACCATTAACTTGCTAAGCTTGTGTTCTTCCCTTGGATGACCTATGTAAGTACAATGAAGTGCAACTAATATGAGTACATGGACATTAAGGTATCGAAGGCAACGAAAGGTCTGACTGTTTAAGCAACAAGATAGCCCAAATGACTATGATAGGTTTGGAGTCTTTCTCTCTCTGACGTACCCAGGAGCCATAGAAAGAGGCGCAAAGGAAATCAGCAAGCCAACGGAAGCAGAGTGCAGGACAACGACAAGCTAAAAGATTTATAATATATTTTAGCATAGTCCACAAGCTATTGCAAACTAGGAAGGAGCGACATACGTCTTATAACTGGCTTCTATATAGGTCATAATTCCGTTAGGTATTATCTGAAAAATATAATTACCTCGGATACCGACTCGTGCAGATTCTGCGAAAGAACGGTGAAAACATTCCATCATAACGCGTATGAATGCGTGGCGCGACCGTTCGCAAAATTAGATACGAGGTGTTTGATAAACATTTTGCAACGCCGAACACCGTATGGTGCTTTGAATCTAAGAAGGTAGCGGAATGCGTAAGAATTCTAAAGCTGAAGTGCTAGACGCACGAGCAAGTAAAATAGATGTTTTACGTTGCGATACGAATTGTCCGCTAAATTACAATTACATTTTACTTAGTTCGGGAATGTTTGAAGAAAACGCTCATTCAGCGTTTATGTGAATCGTATTCCAAGTTGTTACACACGGAATGCCAAAGTCAGTATATTTGCACTTTCTCATACTGGTTACAGGGATGGAAGAAAAATATATTTAAAAAATATGAAAAAGGAATGCGAGAAGAAAAGGTCATTAATTTTTAAAGAAATGTTGTTGATTGTTTTATAATCAATTTTTTCATAAATTTTTCATGTTTTTCTTATTTCTTTTCATTACATAAATCATTGCAACGATAATGGGTGAAAGCTTCTTATAAACAATAATAATAATAATAATAATAATAAATAAATCTTTAAAATAATTGTAATTAAATTTAATAAAATTTTCAAATTGATTTTTCTTTTACTTCTCTATTCGATGACTATTCGTTTATTTCAATGAAGTTTCAAGTGACATGGTTCGTGTTAAAAGAAAAAAAAAAAAAAAAAAACTGACACAATTTCATTGCTCCATAAGCGGAATAACAGCTATTATAGCAGTTATTCAAATTGATTGATTTTTTTCAATTTTTTTTTTTTTTTTTTTTTTTTCTTTAGTGAATTTTCAAAAGCCATAAACAGCTTTATAATGATTTCAGCATTTAAGTGTTTTTTACCATATTCAGCGCTTTAACATTAGTCCGTTTCGATGATAAGTAAATCACACAGTGTTTATGTAATTCTTGGTCTTTTTTAGGCTAATCTCGATATCACTTTTAAAACCCTTACTTACTGTATGCATGTATGTGTTACTGAGAGTTCACTTCAAAATTTCACAAAACAAGACTTAATTCTGCAAAAAAAAAGTACTTGGTAATCCTACCCAACTATCATCCTTCACCATTCATTTACTAACACACTCGCATCAAGGCAGAAACTTAACGTAAACATTTCAATGCTATTCCATCAATCGTAGAATAATGGGAAAGTATGCAATAGATTTCTAATAGTTACAAGTATACCACAGAGATTGCTTTAAGAGTAACTTCATTTACATTTACATTGGAACACCAAAAGCTTATGCTTCAGTTTAGTTATGGTCATCTAGCGACTCTTCCCTCGGCCTATCTGACTTCTTGCGGGGGTAATCGCCTATAACGCCTGGAACGCCGTCACGATCAGAAAGAAGTATGAGAGAAAGAGATTGAGATTATTAATGACTGCAGCCTAGTGGATGTGTGCCGTGCTAGGCCTTTATCGAATGAGCCATAGCTACGACCTACTGTGCTCTACGGCATTGCGACAATAGCTTGGTAGTCGCGATTCAGATAATTCAAGCGGATGACTAGAAGAGAAATCTGAATATGCGATGCCTGTGAACACACATGTTCCGCGACCACTGGATTTTTCAAAAGATACTAGGAAGAGATCATTCCATTGTACTACCACAGGCAACATATTCTCTACACCTGTTTTAAGATGGCCTGGATCAGTTACCTCTTATGGCGCCTCGAACGCTCGAAAGGCGAAGCTTTTCTACAAAATAGAAGCAAAACCGCAGATTAGGAACAATCGGACGCTATCTGAAAAGACTTCCCGTCAGTGTTTCTCAAACTAGAAATCGCTTTTGCAAGTTTATCTAAAGTTTATGGGATTGGAATAAGTACTGATGTTTAAAAAAAGTAGGCTTTCGAAAAATCTGCCCATAAACACATTCATAATAAAAAGCTATATACATATATATATATAATATAATAGGGGGACCCATAAGTAATCAATTATTTTGCATTCATAGACAAAATTTTTAGATTTTAGAGATTTTAAGGCGTCGTTATCGATAATTGATTACTTATGGGTAACCCTAATATAACCATAAATTCCTCATTTAGTTTCATAATGCGAATCTCGATCCTAATTCCCAAAGTTCAACAAGCTTAACTACTTACCAAATGTTTCGTTCTGCGCCAAATGCAGTTTTGCGAATGAATGGATGTCTTAAGTAAAGGAATGTTTAATATTTTCAAGAACAAGCTGGGATCGGTTTACGATTCTCGTTATAGAGCTATCGTGCGAAGTGTGTGTAACAAAAAAATGCAAAGAAGTGGCGTTGCATGAGTTGGCTGAATTGCGGAAGATATCGAAAAGCAATGTACTGACGAGTTCGCATTAAAAATTTGGGTTTGCGAAGGTTCCCTTCCAAAGCATCTCAAATCAATTGTTATTGTAGCGAAATTCGATGAATTGAAGTTTGAAGTGCTGCCTCATCCCTTATACACTCGAGAACTTGGTTCCAAGACTACTGCCTGCTTGCAAATGGCGAAGCGATGGTCGACCAAACATACTTTTGAGGACTTTAAAAGGCTCTACAAAAAAGGCATCGAAATGGTAGCGAATCGTCCGATTAATTCTCTCACTTTTGAGGAAGACTATGATGACGATAAATAAAGGAAATGAACTTTTTTTCTTACATAGTTCTGAGGATTATTAAACAATTTATTACCATCGTCTACTACAACATAATACACGCAACGTGGAGTGAGAGCAAATCCATGGGGGACGGGAAGACAACAAAAACCATAAGACAATAACGGTACTCTTCAAATCTTTTCGTATAGATTGATGGAAAGAGGGATTCCATGAGAAAGCAAATGATTTTGATTTAGATCCTATCCCGATCAGAATTTGGCTAATAGCTCCTGAAATGTCTTTTAGATAAATTTCGGAAATGTTACGATAATTTCAAGTTAGGGATAAAAAGATATTTTGCAAGAATGCATAATAAATGTAGTTTGCGAACTTTTCAATTGGCCTGATGATGATGATACTAACTAACTAACTGCAGCAACGTAAAAGCCAATAAGATAAGCAACTGTAGTTTAGTCTTAATCCTATAAACATCGCTTAGTTAATTAAAATTCATTCACATTTTTGTTATTGTTTAACTTTGCCTTTGATAACATTAACTTGAACGTGTGACCTCTGAAAGAGATCACTCGCTTGCAAACATCATTTATTTACATTTGTGTGTGTAAAGAAACAAGAGAAAAGAAGAAAAAATATTTATAGAAAAATTATTCCACAGTTTCATGAAATCCAGAATAAATTCACTCACTCACTTTAATTAAATATTAATTTATGTTCTAAAGATGAAAAACACAAAGCTAGACGGGCGGTGGGAAGTTTGTGTTAAAGCCCGAGAGTAGTAAAAACTTTAATTAGCTTTAATTGTTGCATTAATTGAAATAAGTTTTTGTTTTTGTTTTTATTTTTGTTTTTTTTTTTTATTTTCTGTTTTTTTCTTCTTTTTTTTTTTTTTTTGCTCTCTTGTATTATTGTTCTTGAAGTAACTTGAAAAAGTGCAGTAAACTTTTCTTTCTATGTAACAATAAAATAATAGCAATAACAGTAAGAATAACAACAACAATTAGAACAACAATAAGCACCACCAACAGCAACAACTGCTATAATAAAAGTAATAAATTTATAACATAATAAAAATATTTTTATTTGTAAGAAAGCAAGAATATGCTAAAACAGCATAATGGTGATAATGATGATGATAATGATGATGATGATGATGATGACGATGATGATGATGATGAAATAATTTATTCTAAGAATTGTTTAGAAATACAAAAAGAAAAAAAAATAAAAAATAACCGCTTGCTGTTGTTGCTGTTGTTTCTATTACAGGGTCAACAGAACCAACATATATTTCCAGTTACATTAATTACAATCAAAGCATTGAGTCTGAGAGAACGTACCAATGTATTCAATATGCCCCGACAGAAGTTCAAGTTCTTCAACTCTGTCCCTCTGTTAATCGCTTATAATAATTTCGAGAGATTTGTGAAATTCTTCAACTTTTTTTTATATTACGCTGTTAAGTTGGTTGTTACTCTGTGCTCTGCTTAACGTTCCCATTCTCATTCGTCTACCGTTTAATGGATAATTAATCGAGGAAAATTGTATTGATAATCAATGTTTCGAAAATGAGCGAAGAAAAAGAAATAGAGTGAGAAGAATGCTGCCCAACTGTAACTAAAGAAACCTCAATGATTTTCTCAATTCTTCGCTTATGCATCCTTAGTAATGGGAGTTACTATCGCTTCTTGCCGGTCTAATGTTTTCAATTATCAATCGAAAGAATTGTTGGTTTTCTCCCGCAAGAGCTACGGAGTTAATTGTCTTCAATCTTTTTTCCGTTATGTACTGCAGATTGAACGATAGATCAAATTTCTCATCTATCCCGTTCTACAGATTACAATGAAAACAAAAGGGTATAAGAAGTTTCCGCGCACTTTAAAATATTATACTTAATTACTTACATAACGTATGAAATGTTAATCTGGAAATTTGGCATCCTATGTAGGGCTAGTAATGAGAATGTGCACCAAACAAAAACTGAAAACATTTAAGACACCACAAAATGTATATATTTTTCCGTCCGTCCGTCCGTCCGTCCTTTAGTCCTCCTCTTACTTGATTTCTGACGTTGGCAAGAAGAAGACAAGTACTTTGGTCTTCTAATCGTAATAATATTTTAATATTTTTCTTAACACGTTCCCTGTCAAGCCGTGAATAATAGTAGCCATGTCCGTCCACTCTTACTTACTAAGACATTGTGATGGTGTGTGCAACATCCAGAAGGACTTCATATAGATCCGTCTTTTATTCTATCGAATCGATTCAAAATCACTTTCTATTGTCGATTTAAACTTGTCTGTCCATCTATCCATCTTATTTTCTTTTGTTCAACAATTTCGCAATTTTCAAGATATTTTGATGAAATTTGATAGGCTGGCGTATTTTGGCCCAAGAAAGAAGTCTATTGAGAATGATGCGGATGACTTCGCTTTTCCACCACTTTCCATGTAACGCCTCCTTTTGTACCTAGCTACCTGTAGGTTGATGGTGTAGGATATTTTATGGTGAATCATGGCCCACAATAGTACCCCTTCATCATATACCCTCTGATCGCCTTAACATTGGTAATCATTTGATAATAAAATATTTGTTTGAAAGTTAGAATGAAAAGGAAGTGAGAAAAAAGAAACGTCAAAACTTTTACTCAAATCCAATATATTTGCTATTAATATTAATTATGATTTTATGATTTTATGTAGCTTCTAACTCACAATTTATTAGAATTTTCTTCTTTTTTTATCAATTTATTTATTGGGGACATTTACTTGTTATTGCGCTAAATTTCAATAAATTTTTCATTATTTACTTTGAAATGGTTTTTTTATATTTATATCTTAGAAGTAGAAGGAAGAGGGGGACGAAAGACTGCCAGGCTCACAATCAATTTGATACGTTGGCCACTAAAGTCTAACATAATAAACGATTCATCATTTGTATAAAAGTGTTAATCTTAGTCGTCCGTCCTTCTGAACATTGATCGATCTACCCATAATATGTCTTTTGTGCAGAATTATCCAGACTTTAATTATAGCCACCGTCTGGGTCTTTCGATCTCTGAATTCAAATTTGACATGAAAAGTGCATTCAGAAACTATGGCTCAGTCCGAAAATTGAAATCGTATATTGCTGCAATGTTCGTTTTGCTCTGAATTCACAAACAAGATTGACATGTACTAACTGATCGGGGGAAAGGGGAGGAGAACTCTTCAAGTCTTACCAGAGGCTTTTCTTTTTATTCGTAGATTAGTGGGTGGAAAGAGGTTTCCATGTTTTTCTATATAGCTATGCTTTGCTCGCATATTTTGCATCAGAGAGTCCTTTACTTTGCTAAACGGAACAGGTAGGGATAGGTCCCCTCCGCCCAATTAAAATGCAATGTCCATATGCATAGTGTTAACTGGTTCTACAATTCTTCTGGTTCTTCCGCAGATTCTATCCCATATTGAGGTTCAGGTTAAGTGAAACCTAACGCAAAGTCTGACCGGAGACTTTTATTAATTCTTCTTTCACTATTTTCCCCATCATCTTGTTTCTGGCACCCAGGGTATCAGGAGCGCCCAAAGCAATCCTCCGCCTGGTTGCGAGGTAGCTCAAAGCGCCCGAAGAGCTTCTGCTTGGTGTAGACTTGCATTGCAAACGTGTGCCTTACCCAAAGAAAGGCAAAGGTTTTAAGCAGGCCTCGCTCTAATCCGAGCGAGTGAGTGATATATCCTGGCACTGGGCGACAGACCACCCTCGGGGCGCTGACTGCATGTTTTTATACTTCCGGTACGATGCTGTACGAGTACTCTGTGGTTAAGTCTTTACGGCAGTGTAGCCACATAAAACGCTTAAAGACATTTGCTCTTGAAACGCGAACACGTAGACGAAACAATGAATTCAATTACAACTTGAACTCTTAGTTTTTTTTGGCTAATTAACACGACAAACGTACAGAATGTGTTCAAGAAAATGAAAAGAATTTCAAGACACAACCAAATATTTTAAAACCTACCCTTGAATAACTTACGAATTGATATCTATTTTGGAGTCAATTCTTTTATAAGTTGTTAGCATTCAATGGAACGTTTGTTTCGAACATGTAATGAGCGTGACACGTTCTAGAGAAAAGGCCAAAGAGAAAAGGCGTTCAGGGCAGCATTAAGCGGCACATTACTCTAATGATTGCTGATACAAAATTATTACATCTTGTCTGGGAATTTTTGAAAGCATTCATCTTTATCTTCATCCCTACCATCTTAAGATAATCACGTCTATGAGTTTATTTCTAAATTCAATTTTGTTTAATTACATTTGTATGATATCCAAAAATCCTCTCCAGATAACTTATTTGATAACATTTTCAATCATCAACTAATTTCATCGTACATACATAAATACGTTTAATATAAACGGCCATAACAGGCAGCACGTGATTCATCATTAGCTTGACATAGCAAACAATAAAACCAATATTAAAGTTTATAACACCTCCGCACTGCAGCAACACATTTACGTATGAGAAGAGGAATAACATGCAATATTTATTTATTTAATTTTTTATTTATTTTTTTTTTTTTTTGGGTTTATGTATATATATGTATGGATATATAGAAGAGTCTCTGTGCCGTTGTTCAAGGCATTATTAAAGTATTTTATCTGTCATCTTGATTACGTTTCATATATAAAGAAAGAAATTAAAAAAAAAAAAAAAAAAAAATTACAATTATATTATACAGCTTGTGGCACGCACGCACACACATGCGGTTAAAACACATGCAGATAAAAAGAAAGCAAAAAAAAAAAGTAGAGAAGACACCACGCACAGATGTTAAATATTTACAAAACGCTAGAATTTCTTTAGCGCTGGCGTTTTTCATTCTTTTTTTTTTTTCTAAATAATTTGAAACAAAATTAAATTATTATACAAGCAGGCAGCAGGCAACAACAACAATCAACTGGCAACTAACGAGAAGCAGCATATTAACATGTAAATACGCGTATATATATATATATATATATATATATATGTACATATATGCATGTATGCATGTATGCATACTTGTGCATATACGTGTTTGTATCTGCATAAGTATGGGGGATTTAAGTAAATTGCTTGAATTATAAAATACTCCAACATGTGGTCGTCGCTGTCATCATCAGCAATATCATCATTGTTGTCATCGTCATCGTGATCGTCATCGTCATCGTCACCGTCACAGTCACAGTCACAGTCACCGGCATCACCGGCAGTATTTAACAGTTCACAGTATGTGTGTTGGTGTTGCATACAGTTTATAATGCGACAGACATATCACAACGTTAACTATACGATATGTGCATATTTATGTTTGTATGCGTGCTTATATATAATTTTCATAATTATGTATTTGCGCGACACATCGCGAGAAGAGTTTACATTAAGACTTTGCGCGCGCTGAAACTTTCTTAGTCATAATCCGTCTTCCTTCTCGTTTTTATGTTGCGTTCATTGTTGCTTGGATTCTTTCTTCTCTTCTTTTCTTTTTCATCTCTAACTCGCTGTAACGTAAACTCTTCAATTGTGGGTGAAAATCCATTGATGTGTGACCATGAATAATGCAAGACAATAATAAAAATAATAAAACAAAAAAAAACAAAAAAAAATTTACTAAAATTGCAAAAGCAAAAAAAAAATAAATAAATAAATAAAAAAATAAATAAATTTACCAGCTGTGTGTTGAAAAAAAAAATAAGAGTATTGGGCGTGCCCTATTTGACACACTGTTTTAAACTGAATGATGTTTGTTCATTAACATCTCTAGCTTTCATAATAAAAAAAAAAATTTGCTTGGTTTCTTCTAGTTCTTAGATACTTGGGTTTTTCTCTTCGATGCAAAACGAACACAAAATAATAAAAATTTTCCTTTATTATTATTATTATTATTATTATTATTATTATTATTATTATTAGTATTATTTATTTTCCATTTAACAATATTTTCACACACGTTTCCAACTGGCCGTTAATAAACTTTTTTAACAGTTCCTTATATTTGCTCTTTTTTTGCTTTCAGCTTTTTTTTTTTTTTTTTTTGTTAACTTCTTAACTAGTTTAGGTTCTCATGCAAGAATAAGCGATCGCCGTTAGTTACAAAGACTCAGTAGACTCGCACGTACACACACATATATATATATATATATATACACACACACTCTCCATGCTTACCTCACTCTATAAATTTGTTCTACATTAAGATTCATAATTTAATTTCCTGTTATATAAAGTGTTAGTTATATGCTTTTGTTGTTACGAGTTGTTCTCTTGTTTATCTAATTGAAAGTCTAAGAATGTATTAAATAGATAAAATTAGAAATAAAAAGTCCACGAGAAAACGCTTGCGTTCAGTTTGGTACGGATTTACGAACACCTACTTTCAAAATTTGAAAAGAGGAAGTCGCAAATTCGATTGTCAGACGATAGCTAAACGGACGATAAAGAAAAACAAATTATGTTGAGATTATAAAATACATATGGAGAACGACATCAGGGCCATCTAAATCCCATCAAAATTGCATATAAAATTGAAGTTACATGCGTAGCTTGGCAATATCTTTAATAAACAATTTTAAATTTTATTTAATGAAATAACGCATTTAGCACTTATCCGATCTCAAGAAGAAGCCAATGTTCGTCTAGCTAACCTGACATTAACAGGACCCCCAACCACCTTAAATCTTTCTATCTTTGCAATTATATTGAATTAAATTGTAATAATACGGGCCCCTCATAGCAATTACAAGTCCTAGCAAAAGTGTAACACCGGCAATGACATACTATCGTAATGCAACACTGATGACTTAGCCTTCTGACTACAATGCTATGAATTTCTTTGCGGATCGAGCAAGTTTTTCGGCTCAAATACTTTCGTTTCCTACAAATTGATTGATTGAATGCAAAATTTCACATCGTTCAGGAATAGGAATCATATACTCGATAAGTTTTGTTAAGATCAGTTCTAAGTGTATCAGACGTGCTAGCAAAAATAGCATACCTTTCGAATCATGCAAGTTTGAAGAATTTTGCATTAAGAATTCGTTTTTGTTTATAATGTTAATGTTAATTGCAGTAAATATTAATAATAAATAATTTTGCGTTTAGTTCAAATGAATAATTTTTATAGAAAGAAAAATTTTTTATTTTCTGAAAATATCTTACGTGAATAAGATTTTTTCTTTTATTTTTCAAATTCGTTTTAATTGACTTTGCTTAACATTTTTTCCTGTAATTATTAAAATCTGTTTTTTTTTTTTTTCTGTTTTTCTACACCACTTGTGGTACAATGGTATATTAAGTTTGTACGGATGTATGCGACACGCAGGAAGTCTTGAGGTGGACGCACATTTTATTAGACTGACCGATTCAGAATCACTTACTGAATTAATTTACGCCTTTCTGTCTGTCCGTCCGGCTCTTTTGTAATTTTTTGCGCGTTCAATTACGATGTTTGGACCCAAGGACGAACGCTACCGAGAATAGCTCTGATGGAACCACATATCCAACCCCTTCCCATATAACATCTTATTTTGAAAAGTTTTTAGATGAACACATGTTAGGTGTTGCACGATATTTAATCAAGGGTCGTAGCCCATTATAGTGGTTTTATATTTTTTCTATCCACTTATATAGTATAGGTAGCTTATTATATCAACTAAATGGGCGACAATACGTTATGTGCTCTTGCGAAACATGGTTTTTAAATCTATCAGTTTTGTCACTATATGTGCGTGCTGTACGTTAATGTTGTAAATACAAAAAAAAAAAAAAAACATCAATTATGTTTACTTTAATATTCTTAAAGGTGGAAAGTAAGAAAGTCTTGCGATGCATCTGGGCTATGCAGCCCGAACTCGTAGACATTTCTCTCTGAAATGTTTGCAATTGAATCCCACGCGTATGCATTATAATCATCAGGCATTTGTGATTATTTGTATATTTATAAAGTCATAATTGGAGTATTAAACAACCACGGTTCACCATTAAATGCCATACGCCATTTCGCCCTATATAGTTATTTATATAAGCACTTTTTAAAATCAGGACTTACATTGCAAGTAGGCAAAAAAGGGGCCCGATTCGAACCGTTTTCAATAGTGCTTGTCTTTGGGCGAAAACATGTCCGTGTACCAAATTTCATCGAAATATCTTAAAAATTGCGGCCTCTAACAAATAAGACGGACAGACGTACGAAAGATGGACAAGCTTAAATCGATTCAAAATGTGGCTTTGAATCGTTTATATAAAAGATGGGTCTATCTCAAGTAATTCTGGGCATTGCATACATCCATACAAAATTAATGTACTCTTGTACCGCAATTGGTGTAGGGTGTAAACAAAGAAATTATTCCTTGAAATCTTATACGCAATTTTTTAAATTTCACATAGCTAAGCCAAGCCTCACATGGCCGGACGAACCAAAGCATATCGCAAAACTAAAATTCCAAAAAAATATTCCAAACCTATTAACGGGCCAGGCTAACATCGTAAGCCTTGTTCTTTAACTTTCAAAAACGATTTTTTTGACTTTGACTATAACAACATTTTCCTCATTAACACATTCGCGCCCATGTCATTTAAAATTCTATCCCTGGTTGATGCTAACGTGAATTTACATTCTGCAGTTTCTGTCTCGGAACGCGGCAACATTAGGCGCTTCCTATGACTATTATTGCGGCCCGCGCTAATGTGCTCAAAAAGATGTGTCCCGATGTGGAGATGTTTGTTTTGTTTTGTAAAGACGTACGCCAGCTCTTCTTGTCAAACGGTATGCATGTTACATGAAACGATTTCTTCGCTCCGGTTTTTCAGAGTGTACAGGTACGGGAAGAAGGAATGAAATTGGGAGTTGAAGAGAGAGATTCTAATTAGTACAGTAGAATATAGAATAGAATTGTGACTTCTTGACTTGAAAGTACTATGTTCAAGCTATATGCGACTGTAGAAACTATGACATTAAGGCGAAAGCAACATAATTCCTTTGAACTTTGAATAGATGGAGTTTTGTGCCAAAAGAATGAAATTTGTGGGAAACTTTGCTTCTCCTGATTAATTCAAAGGATAGCTCGGCTAAATCCTTATGAGTAATGAAAAGTCGCTGCGCTACAATATCCAAAGCCTATATAACCATGATAGAGATTATGAGAGCCAATAAGGTAGACGAAGAGGCCGCATATGCTTCATGGTCCCATTTGAGGAGTTCAACTAGGCGTGGTACATTAAAGTTTGTTCCCCAAGGAGTACTAGGCCCAATAATTGATTCCATTGCTACAAAAAATGGGCGTAATATACCAAAGGTCATGATATCGTAAGTTTTTAAAATCAAGGAATTCGGTTTGATATAGCAAAACTTGCGAAGGAAATTGTTTTCAAATCTACCCTGGAATGTTCTACCTCCTCCGCTGGTATCAGTGCACATTAATAGTTCAATTAACACTGGTTTCAAAGATTGCTTGTTGTTTGGTCGAATTCTGCTTCGATTCCTATGACGATGCTTAAATGTGGGTTCCTTTAGGGGTAGCCTTACAAGACGACACTTTTTTCTTGATGTCAATCGAAAATTTCCTAAAGGATATGGAAAGCTAAATAGTTTGATAAAATACTTTGTGCCGATTGCCCTGAAGAAAGCTTCAAAATTACAAAAACAAATTCTCTCGAAACTTATTTATACATACAACAACAAGTGATCTACTATTTAGCTATAAAGCAAGAGTTTAGAAATGATTAACTTTTTTTTTATTTTAAGCAACACATGATTACAACGTTGACATTTCAAAGAAAATTTTGCATCAATAATTTTCAGAATTTCATTATTACCGCTCCTGTTCAGTGCTAGAAACCGAAGATGTGCGCTGTCATGAATGCGTTAAATGACGTTAATAGGTGTCCAGAATACGATTCTTTCGAGTAATTTTTCTTTGCATATTTATTTAAATTTTACCTATCGAGCTACTTATGAGTAGATGCCAAGTGTACCTTTTCGGCGCACGCTAACAATTTAATCATTTTGAAGTAATCGTTTTTTTTTTTTGCGCTTATGACAGGAAAAATATTGTGAGCAGAAAGGAAGACCTTTATTCAAGTTAAATTACGCGGATATATCGAATACCAGAAATATGTATGGTTTTCTAAATCTAAATTGTGACAGACCTCTGCGTCAAATTTCACATTAGAAAAGTCGTTAGTGTTTCACCTGTGCTTTGTTTTGCATGACCTAAGAAATATTTTTTCCGATTTGTACAATGTGTGTGAGGAGATGATTTGTGACTATCAACCGATCGTAAAACAGATTATTACGGGTAATGAGACTTATATCAACGCATATGATTCGGAAACAACCGATCTATCCTAGACCGAAAAAACTGGGCCAAAGTCGCCCAAAAAACAAGATGATGTCAACATCGTGTCAATTACCGTGACGTTTTGCACTTTGAAGTTTTTCCGCCAAACCAATTTATTAACAAGTAATATGGTTTAAGTTTGAGAATTACTTTAAAAGCGACGACATTGATTTAGAATAATAAATAGATTTGAAAAAGGAAAACATAATTTGGTCTACTTTTTGGACACGATAGTATATATTTCATGCTGTTAGCGTTATTAGCACACGTCTCAAATATCATTGTGAACATCATTACCTCACATCAAGTAATGATCATATGAATTCATTTTTTTTTTTTTTTGCTCTGATTTCTTTATCTTTAAACCAAGCTTGATAAATAATTGCATTTTCAAAATGTACTGAAAACGGTACACGCGACATGACACGTGTTAGACGATGTTTTGTCAACAATTTTTATCTGACTTTCAACTTTCTGTACGAGACTTGCAAGTATATTGCAAAATTCCAATAAAGAAAACATAGGCATAGAATAATCCGAAATTTTTGCCACTTTACAAACGAAATGACAAAATTAATACGTTGCACTGTGGCGGTACTAAGATAATTATAAATATTATAAAACTTTCTTTTGTCAAAAATTTTGTAAAAAAGAAATAAATCTTATCAAAAAAGATATAAAAAACGGATTTGATAATGAACGTAACGCGACGCCCGCGGCATATCCAAAAACCGAAAACCAAATAACGACCGACGAACACAACCAACGTTTCGATCTTATCAGTCATGTGCAGAATTACTCAGAGTCTCCTTGAAAGAAAACACATTTGTATTTACTCTTCCTCTCAATCTATTATAAATATTTAACATTTTTTTTTCCTTTTTTTTTTTTTTGGTTTGGTTTAATGTGTTTTGTTGTTTTTTTTTTTTTTTTTAATTATTTGTATTTAACAAGCAAAACAAAACTTTAAGCATTAATAGCGAAAAGAAAAAAAAATTGTTATTTATGTATTTCTCTTTCGCCTTCGTCTTCGTCTTCCTCTTCTTCTTTTTCTTTTTGTTTTATTGTTATCTTTACGTTTTATCTTAAAAAACAGACAAACATATACTTTTTAAATACCTTTTTTTTTTTATTTTTTTTTTTTTTGTTTTTAGAGATTTTTATTACATGACAGGTGTCATCGTATGATAGCTAAGTGAAAAAATATTGTAATAAGCATCAACCATTAAATTCTTTTCAAGTCCATCGGAAAGCTTTTGAACGTGTGTTCGTACATATGAGTGAGTATGTAGTTTGTTTAAAACATTTTTCTAAACATTAAAAAATAAATAACTTTTGCGGTAAGAATAAATTAGGACAACTATAGTTGCCTTAAAATTAATGTAGAAACAGAGATACGATTACTTGGCTGTAGTACCTTTCATCGTTATGTGATATAAGTGAACTTTTTAAAATAATATTTCTTTCACGTTGAAATTACAAGCGGAAAATGGCATTTTTCCAATCGTTGGGCGAGTGTTGTTAGTCCTGTTTTTTGTGCGATCTCTTGCCACTCTATATCTTCGAATATATTAATGGAATATTTTTCGTTTACAAAATACTAGCATTTTAGGTCTACCTTTCCCTTTGCAATGCACAAGGAAAAACAGATCAGAGACCTTTCAACGTGCATGTATTATTGGCAAGAATAAGATTTTATTTCGAACTGCACTAAGCGCCATGGATCGAATTTGAAAATGGACGGAAAGACATATCCACCGTAATCAAAAAAAAAAAATCTATAATTTGCAGCCTAAAAAAGACATAAACATTTTGAAGAATCAGAAAGCTGAAAGTACGCTCATCTGATTGACAAGCCCACATATAAGCAAACCTCTTGCACCTATAATTGCTGGATATCGGACAAGTATTTACATTACTTACTTCATATTGCGTGCTTTTTGAAAATTTGAAAACATTGAACGACGTATCTGAAGTTAAAAATCGCATTGCTTCAGCGTGCCTTGCAGAGTTTTCCCAGTTCCTCTTCCAAAGTTTTCGTTACTGTAATATGTCCCAGAATTAAGTTTGTACCTAGAGGTGGATTGTGACAATTTTTAGGAGAAAGGTTTTTCATTTGGCTGTAAAACAAGTAAAAATATTGCAGTGGGCCACGACACACCATTAATTACGCTACACCACTCTACAGTTATTCAAATAACAACAAGTCTTTATATGGAACATGTTCGAAAAAGTGATCCGATCCGGGCCATTTTCAACAGTGTTCGTTCTTAAGCCGAAACACGCCATTAAAACATCTCAAAATTTGCACACAAGTCACAATTCACAAAACGAACAGATGGACTGACGGACATATAAGTACAGCTTACACCGCAAGTCATGTGTGGTAAAAAGAGAAAAAAAAAACGATTTCCAGTGACACCTATCCTTAATCCTTCCTTTCCTCTCCGTCTACGTGCAATCCTTCCAGATCAACAAAGAAAAAAAAGGGGAAAAAAGCATAATAGAAAACGCTATGGAATTGTTGGTCCTAAAACGCTTCTACTAAGGCATGCAATTTTGAACGTTATTTTGAACCAGGAAATGAGCCCGTAGAAGAACAACATTAAACGCATCTTTAAACTTATAACAGCCAAATAGATGTTCACGTCTTGAGTTAGAAGTTCATTGACTGATCACCTTCTATTAACCTTTCTACTTATTACTTAATATTAAATTTTAATCTCAACGCTTTATAAATTCTAAAGACATAAGTTACGAGACTTTATTTCCTCGGACTAAGTAAGAATTTAAAACATTCGAGTTTACATCTTTCCCTCAAGTGTCGTAGAATCAGTCCAACGCTTCTCTAACACTTCGATGCTTTTTTTATGGGAGAATTTTTCACGAAGCTTAAAATACACTTCAGTTTAGGCAATGACTTTACTATGTGTTTCAAATTTTTTTCCCTAACGCATCCTTTTGAGCTTCATGAGCAAATAAAAAAGTCGTTGCTTTCCAGAAGCTGCTTTCTGAAGATCACGATCGCTAGAGCATCGATTCGAAATTAAATTCATGTAATTTTACTGTAGTAGCCATCAAATGATGATATTTTGTATTTTCTGCATTGTATCGGGCCCAGATTTTCATACGAAATAATGAATACCTTACCTTCAACTATCTCTACTAACTTCACTTCCACGATCATCAGAGATAATTTTCATTAGAAATGATTTTCAAAATTTTTTCAATATTTCCTGGTGTAAGCACTTCCTTCGTACTGTCCATACGAGCTCGTCTAAGATGCCCAAGCCGACAACAAATACCGCGTTATGCTTGTCATTGAAATGGTGAATTTTCCCGTCACAAAGGAATGTTTAAGCAACACATGAAATTCGAAATTTTCCCTTGGCAGGAGGACAACAAAGTTAATGCTAGTAAAACGTGGGTAACTTGAAATGATCGAAATGACATGAAATTTAAGCGGACGCTTTGTGGAAATGGTCTAATGAAACGCCGACATTTAAATGTTAATCTCGAGAATTATTGATCGAGAGTTATGTTAGCTTTTATTGTGTGTATAAATAAGTTATGAGGGTTTATTTTGTAACTTTCAACCTTTATTTACGGAAACTGGTACAATATATTTTATTCAAAATACTGTCTGTCGCCAACTTTTCCCCAGCTTTCAGGCAATTTTCGAATAACATCTCGAAAAAAGTATCGCCTTGTAAAGCTACTCCTAAAAGAACCCATATTTAGGCATCGTCATAGGAATCGAAGCACAATTTGACCAAATAACAAGCAATCTGCGAAACCAGTGTTAATTGAAAGTATTAATGTGTACTGATACCAGCGGAGGAGGTAGAACATTCCAGGGTAGATTTGAAAACAATTTCCTTCGCAAGTTTTGCTATATCAAACCGAATTCCTTGATTTTAAAAACTTACGATATCACGACCTTTGGTATATTACGCCCATTTTTTGTAGCAATGGAATCAATTATTGGGCCTAGTCCTCCTTAAGGAACAAACTTTATTGCACCACACCTTGTTGACCTCCTCAAATGGGACCATGAAGCATATGCGGCCTCTTCGTCTACCTTATTGGTTCTCATAATCTCTATCATGATTATATAGGCTTTGGATATTGTAGCGCAGCGACTTTTCATTACTCATAAGGATTTAGCCGAGCTATCCTTTGAATTAATCAGGAGAAGCAAAGTTTCCCACAAATTTCATTCTTTTGGCACAAAACTCCATCTATTCAAAGTTCAAAGAACTTATATTTGCGTACGCCTTAATGTCATAATTTATACCATCGCATATAGCTTGAACATAGTACTTTCAAGTGAAGAAGTCACAATTTTATTCAATACCCTACTGTACTAATTAGAATCTCTCTTGCTACACCTCCTTTCCCGTTCATTAACGAGTTGCTGCGTATAACAGGAAACGTTATCTACTCATTTGCAGACGACAGCACCTTGTGTCATTCGTTTTCGTACTTCAACAGCTCACGCAGCAACTAGATGTAGAACATGATGAATGCATGATGAATGAATGACACACTAAATTGTGACCTCATAAAAATATTTGAATGGGATCAGGCAAATAGGGTAAGTTTTCATGCCACCAAAATTCAAAGCTGCCTTCGATCGCAGAGGAAAAGTGATGAGCAACCCTCTCTTTTGGTGGTATCAATAGAGAAGAATCGCCAACACCGGATGTTCTGTCCATAAGAATGCAAAACGATATTTATTGGGCAGAACATGCGTTCGAAGCATAAGAAAGCGGTGCAAAAACACTTCACTGCATCCGACACTCCTACCATTTACGCCTTCTATATGCTGTCAAAATTAGCGTTCAAACTTGGCTTTGAGGCTCCCAATCGCATACGACGAGAGACTAAGACGCTTTTGGGCGACGAACTAGATGTGTCTAGAACTCTCGATACCCTTGAGCATTGGCGTAATGTGGCTTGTATTGGTCTTTTCAGTACATTCAAGTCAAGCGTTCTACAGAGATAAAAGAGATTTATCTACCAATTAAATCCTTTAACTCGTCCTGGAGTTGCTTGTATATCGCCCAACTTGCTACCGCGACTCGTCAAACACTAATCTTTCCTACCGTATTTGATGGCTCCATTTTCAAGTTGCACGTTAACAAACACTTCTCCCTTTCGCCATCCCTTTCTTTCTACAACTCTTCCTGGTTTCCACCGCGCCCGAGGAGACATCCCCTAAATGACCGCTTATAGAAGAAAAAAAAAAAAATTAACTCAGACTCAGAGCTTATGCATGTTTGCGATGGCTTAGGGGTTCATTTGCAACTAGGTTCTGTACCGGTTGTGGGTGTGGCTATGCGATAATTGTGTACATGCTTTTTTTCTTTTTCTTTTTTTTTCTTTTTTTCCTTTTATTTGTTTTATTGTACTTATCGTAAGTTTTTTTTAATAATAATTAATTTAAGATTTACTTTAAGAGTCATTGGAGCTCGACTGCTGTTTGTTTTAGTTGAGTTCTGTATAAGTGGAATAAATAAATAAATAAATAAATAAAAAATAAAAAAATAATTTGTAAACCCTAATAATAAATCTTCCGATCCCTAGTATCCCTAGTCTTTTCATAATAAAGTTTTCTTATTTATAACGGGTTGGCGACAAGTTCAAGGCTTAAAAATTAACTAAAATATATTTTACATATATAAACTAAAAAAAACTAAACAAAGGAACTTCGTACCTCCTTTGTGCTCTATGTGCTAACTTTGTTTGGAAGCAATCCACGTTTAAGTATTAGAAAGTGACTAACAAGGTTTATATGTCTAACGTTGTTGAGTGTCGCGTATAGAAACATTTTTATAAATTTCTAGAACAACATCTTTATTTTTACAATTTTTTGTGTTTTTTTTTTTTTTTCAATATAACATCAAGGTTACTTTATACGTTGTTATCGTACAATAAGAACAACCAAAACAATATGTTGTCATACCCAGGGCTGTCACTGTTTGCTTTACATTGCTTTTCCCTAACGCAAATACGACATTTTTCTTGACATTTGACATTTGTCATAAATTTTACAAACAGCCAAAGAGCCTAAAGGGCTAGAAAATTAACTACATACATACATACATAAATGCATACATATGCGTGTGTGTCGTCTACCTATGCAAATATGCATGAGAAGAAACCTTCTTAACTATCGGGGGAATATAATGAGCCTAGTTTTCTCTTCTTCTTGTTCGATGTATAACTTGTGGTTTTCAGCAAATCATAAATAATTGAATGCATTTAATTTGCGGTTTAGGTCATTAAGTCGATTTGTATTTGTCTTGCATTTTGCTTTTGTTATTGTATCACACGCTAAACATCACTTAAAGATGTTGTCTTACTTTGAATAGCTTTTAATTTAGGTTAATATCTTAAGCGTGCCGTCAAGTCAGACAGACATTTAAGTTTTCCATTTGTCTTTACTTAGTTTGCATATCTCCAAGCAATTCAATTATTTTTTTTTCTTTTTTTTTCTTAAAGCCTTTATTGCCCTTAAGTTGTCTCAGATAATGTTATTCGCATATCTTTTTTTTCTTATTTAACACCGCGCCATTAACCTTGATTGAGTTAAGCCGGTAGTTTTGTTTTTGCTTCTCTTTCTTTTTTCTTTCTCCACATATTTTTTTTTTGTAACCTGCTCGTAAATGCCATTCGTCACCTAAATTTGTAATATTGCCTTTTACTCTAATCATATTAATGGCATGGGAATCAAATAATCTTCACATAGATACAGTACTTTATCGTTTAAAACTTGATACTATCCAGAAAACATATCGGTCTGTTAACAATGTTGCCATATATGTGTCGGACCGGATAGTTATTCAGTGATGTAATCTTTCTTCTCACTTTACTTACAACCTTATATTTATATTTGTCAATTTTCATTCATAGTTTAATTGCGGGAAAATTTTTGAAAATCGTCATCGTCCTTATAGAATTCTGTACCGATAGTCAAAATTGCTACATTATTTCCTCAAGATTTTCATTGCAATCCATAAATTATAAAGTCACCCACATTGCTATGAGTTGCTTGCTGGTCACTGGCATCACAAACTTACTCTTACTTACTTCAAGTAACTCCTAAGTAACGACTCCTCTGATTCTTCTTCGATGTGATATACGTCTTTGGTTCCTGGACAGAGGCAAAAAGGAATAATAACAGGTTATGCGGTCCAAACGCGACACTATTGTCCACTGGATAGTTTGTTGCCTCGAAAACATTATGCATTCTATTGTAGGCAGATCGTGGGTCCCATATAAGCTATCATATCGTTGAATTTTTTTGAAATTTGATGAGCCTGACATGATGACATAAAGTTTTTAGTATAATAATTTTTTTTTTTTTTTTTTTATATTTGTAATTGCACTGGTTATGCAAGTTTGTATTTAACATTCTTATGAAAATTTTGTAAAATTTTTTTGGTCAAAATGTTTATAGATCAAAAAAAAACTCATAGTAGATATCATTCATTGTTCTCATTAACTAGCTTTTTGTCGAAAATGGACTTACATCACTTTGAAGCAAAACGGCTTAAATAGTCCGCAAATAAAAACGATGAGAAACTTAAACTACTCAACCCAACTATAGATGAGACATTAACTAGATCAACATGTTACGTGTTACTGGGAACGTTTAACGCGACCAAATGAAATGAATTCTTGAAACGTTACTAGGCGGAATGTACTGTTTTTTATGTAAAAAAAAAAAATGTTCTATCATCAAATATTAGGTGTGTGTTATATTTTCATATATCGGCCACACGCCACGCTTTGACAACATTTCGATCACACACGCTAACGTATGTACGTATAGATAAATGTTTTTACAAATTTTCATTTTATTTTTAACAAAAAAAGTTCGATTACCATATAATTAATCAAATGAAAAAAACAAATGTGAAGAACATTTAGAGAAAATTTTAAGTTAAGTGTGTTAAGGAAGCGGAATCCATCTAACTGGAAAGTTTATGTTAACGAACAGAATGAATTTGCAGAATCTTTCTGCTGCTTCAGGGCTTTTTCTATTCCATACCAGTTATGGTACAAGGATATATTAAGTTGGTTCGGATGTGTGCAACAGCCAGAAGGACTTGAGATAGATCTTCCTTTTATTCTATATATAGATTTATTCAAAATCACTTTCTAAGCTTTTCCGCCTATCTGTCCATCTGTCTGTCTTGTTTACTTGTGTTCGACTTACAGATCGAAATATTCGTACTTTGGTCCAAGGACGTACGCAATTAAAAATTTTCCAATTTTGTTTTTACTTCCAAAAATACCTTAAATTCTCTAAAGTGGGCGAAATAGGCTTCCAAGTCCGACCATAACATGACCATATTTTTATATAATAAATTTAAGTTCAGTTCCATAGCTCGGAAAGATATTATCAAATGTAGGGTACCACGTTTATTGTTCTGAGATGGTATGCATAGTCCCTCAGTGCATATCTGTTTTGAGTCGATTGGGTATTTCTTGTACGGTAGGCGATTCTTTGTTGACTATGAGTCTGTGAGGCAAATCTTGGACTGATTTGCTATAAAAGCACGCGGTTTGATCAGGCTTAACAGAGACTTGTTAGATCATATATAGAGCTATGTTAATGTAGTTAGGAAATCTTTGCTAATTAAACTCAAATCATGCTTAATACATCGTTAACCCATCTCCTGCTAAGCCGGTTATAAGCAAATGCCCTTTTCTGCAGCACATGTAAGATTTTCACTTCACATTAACAAATTTTATATATATGTCTTTTTATATCTCGCCACTAGATACTAGTATCCTCACTAAAAAATATTTGGATTGGGGCACAAGTGAATTTTGATGTGTACTGAAAACGGTACACATAGTATGGCAATGGCATCATCGCAAAGTAAGAGGCCTGGCAGGGAACGCATTAAGGTTCTTAAGGTAATTTCGAATTTAATCTGAGAGGACGTGTTAAATAAACTGCCTAAAATGTTTCATCTTCCAACGAAACTGATGTGCGAGGTTTACGAGGTTTAAGGAGTGCAAAAAGAGATTAATTGACAACAATCCATTTCATTCGGTCGGTAATAAAACGAATACACATCGATGGGAAGAAGTAAGCTAACCATCAAAGAGTAAACGGCAATACAGCCAACGACGCTCTTCGGAAAATTCTCGCTACAAATTATGGACAAAGCATATAGACGAAATTGTTCATTTCTATGAGATTTACTTCAAGTAAATCTTGTAGTAGAATTACTGTCACCTCTGACCTATGCTACTGCAATAGTTTACCATAGCGTAGTTCATGCAGTTTATACAGAAAGTGAATCTGAATCGATCGGTATAACGAAAGGTGGATATTTCTCAAATGCTTCTGGGCGTTGCATGCATCTGCACAAACTTAATAAGGACTTGTACCTTACACCATAAATGGTATAATCAGTAGCACATAGAGACTTGCTATTGCTTGGAATAAATTATCCTACGTCGTAAGCGTAGTTACTCAGTCGAAAAGGGATCAAAAATTCTGCAAAAATTCCATGATTTTATCATATTTGTATTTTAATAGCATTTGTTTGCTTACGATCGGTCCCTTTAGCGATCACAGCCACTTCACATATTTTCACTTTCTTTTGCGTACTTCTTCGTGGACTTTCGTCAGCTCCATGTCAGTGCAACGAGTAAAGAATGACTTTACAATATAATATTGCCGTTTCCAGTTTTTATTGATCAGAAATGGAGTCAACATATGAGTGGATATTAAGAGATTTTCAACCTAGTGAAGCAGAAAATAGCTTTCCTTCACAATTTCATAAGCAGAAGTAATTTTCAGTGACAATAATTTAATGACAGTTTTTTTCCATAAAAGGCGTAACTTTTTCATTCATTCACTGATCATCGATTAGAGTTGTTTAAGAAACAATAAAAATTTATGAAAAAAGATGTTTAAAAAAAAAATAAGAAAAAGAAAAAGAAAAACACATCTTAAGAAAACTTTACTATACCGGTTATCTTGCATTGTAATAATAGACTTAGTACTAGTAGTAGTAGTAGTAGTAGTGTAGTGTAAAAAATTTTTTCCTTACACTCTCAGCGATACATACATACATACATAAACTGGTTGGATGAAACTAGGTTGACGATCATTATTCACACATATAAACAGTTTTAAGACGACTAGTGTACGCAAACGGACATATAAACGTGTATAGGAATGTGTATAAATGTGTAAAATAGCACTTGTAAGACAGTCGGATGACTGCCTCTTATAAACTGAAATGAAATCATAGTAAAGTGCAAGTGTATATATATTTATAGTATATGCCGGTCGGTGTGTTTTTATGTTTATTTAAAAGCACACCTTCTTTTTTTTTTTTTTTTTTTTTTTTAAACCTTTTTTTTTTTTTTTTTTTTTTATTACACTAACAATCGAAGAAAGGGGGATATAATAATTTCAGAAATCGTTTGTAACACATTCTACGCATTGTAGAGTGAGAGTGAGCATCAAAGCATCAGATTTTGAAATGATTGAAAAAACATCAAATTTGAAATATATCGATATGTGGGGGCTTTCCCGCTCGATACGAAACTAAATGATTGCAAACGATACTCGGAAAAACGGAAATTTACGTTCGTATACGATGAATATGCCCGATTTGATTCAAGGCCACAATTCAAGGAAATAATGCGTGTGCTATCTCCTCTGCCTCTGTACCTGTGATCCAAAGTTAGGGGCAAACTAGATTTACATTATTTATTTATTTTATTTTATTTCCGGCTCAGTAGCCGAATGGTTAAGAATTGCGACTAGCAAGGGACAGTGGGTTCGCGTGTTCAAATCGGAGTAGCTGTCGTGAATGCTCAGTCCGTGAACCGCCGATATATTTACCAAGCTGCGACCATTCCTTTCACCTTTCTCTCTCCCTTTCTCCCCTTTCCTGACCATCATCGTGCTACAATGAGTGTTTAATCGGTGAAGACTAACACTTATCTTTAAGCAAGCAACCACTAGTCTTCGGCCAACTCCTATCTCTCTCTCTCTCTCTCTATCTATCTATCTATCTATCTATCTATCTATCTCTCTCTCTATCTCTCTCTCTATCTCTATCTATCTCTATCTCTATCTATCTATCTATCTATCTATCTATCTATCTATCTATCTATCTCTCTCTCTCTATCTATCTATCTATCTATCTATCTATCTATCTATCTATCTCTCTCTCTCTATCTCTATCTTTATCTCTCTCTATCTCTATCTCTCTCTCTATCTCTATATCTATCTCTCTATCTCTCTCTCTATCTCTCTATCTCTATCTCTATCTATCTATGTATCTATCTATCTATCTATCTATCTATCTATCTATCTATCTCTTCCGACTTCTCTGTGACCATTATCTTCATCTTACACGTATAGAGGACATACTTCCAGGATCGAATACATGTTATTAGCCATAGGTTAGGCTCTAAAATAAATTTTATTTACCTTTAAATAATGCTTTACAAGCAAAATAAAAGAAAATTCAAATTGCTTATCATTTTATTACCAATAACTTACAGACTCTTAGCAAATGTCGATCTAATAAAATGTTTCGCATACATCGATGGTACGCCTTAAAATGTTTCAAATGTTTGTCAAAGAATTTTGCAAAGGAATTTTCCTGACTTGAAAATTGACGAGTATCCAAGTTTCGGCTAAAAGTTTTCTTACTTGTTTTTACTTTAATTTTAATTTATTTATTTATTTACTTTTTTTTTTTTTTTTTGATTATTTAATTATTTATTTAATTTATTTATTTTTATTTTCTTAATTTCATTGTTGTTGTTGTATTTTTTTTTCCCCGTTCTTTGTGTTCCAGTTTTTTGCCTCTTACAACGTTGGCTATTGAAAATTTTTTAGAGTCATGTTGTCATGGTTTAAGCTTAGTACACGTTTAACTGTCACACAATCACTCACTCTTAACGTAACTTTGTCACTTTTTCTTTTTCGAAAACATTTTAAAGCCGACCGAATAGTCAGTTTTTTAACCGTTTTTAACGTTTGTCATTTACTGGGATGTTTAAACGTCAGTCGGGTTGCTAGTTCATAAATTTTCTTTATATTTATATGAACCGGTAGAGGAAGTGGAAGATTAACAACAACAACAACAACAACAACAACAACAACAACAACGATAATAATAATAATAATAATAATAATAATAATAATAATGATAATAATAATAACAAACATCTAACATAGTTAGAGACAAGTGACGAATGAAAAGTTGTCTACATTAATTCGTGTAAAAGAGTGCATCGTGCAAATTTTGCCGCCGCTAAATAGTGCTTTTCTTTTTCACGACATGTTTGTAATTTGAAACTCACGTTCTTTGGGCAAGTGAATGTTAACCGATTTGCCGGTGCTGTTATTATTATTGTTGTTGTTACAATTTTAACAATTGTTGCAATTGTTATCTCTATTTCTCTCTTTAACACTCTCAATCGGTCGGCAGTAAGCGGAAGTCTTACTGTGCAGAAATTGTTATGTTTTTCTATTTTTATAAAAGCAAAATTTTTCACAGCGTAGACCATATATGAGTTTATTTAAGAAAAACGCGTTCACAAGGGGTTTCCCTGCTCAGGTTACCAATATACCGATAGATCTTTTTCGTTTATTTTCATTTCATTATATGTCTTAAATTACCAACAGCACGTTGTTGTTAAGCTTTTAAGAGGTTTCTATACTGTATTATAATCATGTGCCTGCACATATGTGCATATAATCTCTCGTATACTCGTATGGATAAAAAATTCATTTCATAGATAGTTTGATAAATAACACAAAAAAAAAGAACAAAAGAAATTATCATTAACTATGAATAAAATACCTTATCATATATGTATCTAAAATTGAACAGATTATAATGTAACCTCACTTTCTCAATTCAATTCATTCTAACATAACCTAATTTTTTTTTTTCTCTCTTTTTTGAATATTTTAAATAACTTAAACTTACAGATGATCTTGTAAACTTCTCCTGCGGCTTTATTTGATCTTCAAAGCATTTTCTTTACAATAGTTGTCATGAAAGTTTTAGTAATGGATAGAAAACTCGTGTGCAAAGATTATTTTTAATCTCCTCAAGCCCTTGATCACTTATGTAGTAACCTTTAGTTTTTATTATAAATGAAATTAATATTTATTAAATATTTAATAAATATTTTTTGGTTTAATTGTATTTCCGATAAAAAAAGAATTTCTCAAAAGAAATTCTCAACAGTCAGTGTTTTTCAATTATTTGAATTATTTTAGAGGTAATATTTGATAAAAATAAGAATATTTTAGAAGTTAATGCACGTAATTGTAATAATGCGTAGAAAATTTAAGAAAAGAAACGCAGCTACTTTCCATTTTATAAAAAACTTACAAACGTGCACATACGTCATACAGTTATCGTTCATTGTTGTATTTTTACTCAAATGTGTAATCGTAACTGAAATTTAACATTTCGTGTAAACGCTATGGTTAGTAACGTAGCACATACAAGCAGACTGATAGACACACATTTCAATAGCAAGTTACCGTTTGGCGCAAAAGAATGTAATAAATATACGGGCGGTATAGATATCGCTTTGCGAAAAGTCGGAAATTTTACCATAGAATTACTTTTCAATCAGCAAAAGATTAAAAGGCCTCTTCCTGAGTTGAAAACGTCAATAACTACCGCAATAATAGTAAGAGAGAAAATTATATTCGCTCGCGACAGAATCTTATATACCCATCATCATGATCCTAAAAGAACAAGGAAAAGAACTAAATCTTCATACTCTATGATGACGGAAAGCAAAGTTGTTCACAGGTCTTGTTACATGGACGTGTGGGCGTTGTAGGCGTGTCCTTTGAAAAGTAGGAGTAATTTGCAATTTCTTTTGCTTACCACAGATACGGCACAAATGTGCAGACGGTTAGATGGACAGACGAACAGACAGACATGCTTGGGTGTGTTCCAAAGCATGTGTACAAGGTGTACAAAATGTTATATAATCTAGGGGTGTTTTAAAGCTTGATATAAACATTCCAACACACTATAAAATTGAGTAAGCGTTTTCGATTTTTCCCCATTTTTATACAGATACTGCAGCATCGCCTACAGTCTGTTCAAATTTTTGTAGATTTATCTGCCGTAATTTTTTTAGTAATGAGCAAAAAACCAATTTTTCAACCCTTCTGAAAAACAGAGGTGTACTCACTTTACGTAAGACTGGAGGTGTGTCCTTTAAACGATTTGATGCACGGTCACTGGCAACCTGCATGTAAGAATTCTCAATTTTTCTGCCTAATTTGAAGCTGATTCCGCCATTTCTGCATTGTACAGACGAACAGAAGGAATTCAAAATTTCATGCTGATCTTGCCTTCGGCGATGGGTACAAAATCGAAATCCCCGATATTACGGAGTTGTTCAATATTCGAAGGGTTTGAAGATAAATTCAAATTTAATTGCAAAAAAGACATTTACCGAGTTCTTTAACAGAGGACTGTAAGCACCGCAATAACAGTTAGGATGAAGATATGGTTCGATCTGGTAGCCTATTCCATCAAACTAGGAAATGTACGATATTTTTGTGAACACCTTATTAAACAAGCTCGAACAAGCTAAACGAAGCGAAATTTTGCTTTTTAGAACTATTTTTATTAAATTTTTGAAATTTGGAATTTAAGCATACTGTGGGACTGTGGGACTGTGAGACTGTGGGAAAATACAAATTGAATAGTTGGATTTAACCATTGTAGCACAAGCACAATTTACGAACAACTTGAAAATCGCCCAAACGAGTTTGCATGAACAGCAGAACCAGACGACACTACATTGAATTTTTGTGTACGATCTGTGATCGTAAACATTTCGTATGGAGGACCTGTGCTCAACATTCGATAAGAAAAATTGGATGGAAAAATCTTTTGTGCATAATAGGTTCACAATTAACCGAAAAGTGATTCGTGCAATCACTTCAATAAAATAATGTATAGATATTTGAGGCCAATTCACGCCACACCTTTGGTAATAACTATAGTGAGTGCTGCATCGGTAAAAGCATAACACATTATCACATGGGCATGCAATTACTACGCTGCCGCCACGATCTCTCTACCCCTTTCTCTGTCCTTACTTTTTTCCGATTATTATCGTGTTGCACGAATAGAGCATATTCCTCGCGTACTTGGTTGTGCAAGAAACTAAAAAGTGCAACGCTCGTTGGACGCTTGATTTTCACAAGCTTGGCTTTAGAATTATTAGCCGAGTAGACAAGAAACGCGACTATTAAATCAATGTTTGCGGATTCACCTCTCAGTACAATCGAGCAATACACAATCTATAACTATATAGTGAATGCTCAGTCAGTGGAGAAGAAGACGATAGTTAGAGGAGAAGAAGACGATAGAGTAATACACAATCTATAACTATTGCGAGGACTTTTCGTCCCTTTCCTTTGGCTGGGGCAGCTCAGCAGCCCAGGGAAGGAAAACAAACACAAGGAAATTTATTTTTTCGCAGCCACTTGGTTCTTTATTTAATTCATTTGATTTGCTTCTTGTCTTCATAAGGGGGTTAATCTTAACGCAACTACCCTTAATTACTTCAATTCAATCAAAAGTTTATTTTATTTAATTTAATTAATATTTAATTTCTCTTCACTACTACTGAATGTCTCTCACTCACTGCTTGCCGGCTCGAGAGCCAAACTTCGACTTATCGGCTCGAGAGCCTAACCCCGACTACTCCTTGCCGGCTCGAAAGCCCAGCGTCGACTTCTCGGCTCGACTGCCTAAAACTTACTGACTTGCTGGCTCGAAAACCCAGCATCGACTTCTCGGCTCGACTGCCTAAAACTCACTGACCTGCCGGCTCGAGAGCCCGGCATTGACTCCCTAAAACTAAAAACTCTAACCTACTCGTAACCTATACTTATTCTATCTTATGCTGTCCCTAAGCTATTCCTAAACTATTTCTTATTCTATTCCTAATCTATACCTAAACTATTTTTTATTCTATTCCTAAGCTATTCCTAAACTATTCCTTATTCTATTCCTAACCTATTCCTAATCTATTACTTATTCTATTACTAATCTATTCTTATTTTAGCACTCCCCCTCCCCAGAGACGGAGAGTCCGTGAGGCCAAAACAAGGGTACGACTGGGTCCTCACACTATATAGTGAATGTTCAGTCAGTGAAGACATAACACTTAACGCTTACCTGCGGCTATTCACTCTGTCTTTCTTTCTCTCGCCATCTTCGCCATCTTTCTCACCATCATCATGCTACCCGTATAGGCGAAATTCCCCGCGTAATTTATCGTGCAAGAAACTAAAAAATACGGCCCCTCAATGGATAAAAATCACGGAGTTAGAGAGCTATAGAGAGAGAGAGAGAGAGAGAGAGAGAGAGAGAGAGAGAGAGAGATACACCACGTATAGCTGTATAATGAATGCTCAGTCGGTGAAGACATAACACTATCCAAATAGGCATTCACCCACTAGGCTGCAGCCCCCCGTATCCCTTTCTCTCCCTCGCCCTACTTCTTTCTGACCATCAGCGTGCTACACGTGTAGGCGACATCCCCTGAACGATTGGTTATATTAAGGGAAAAAAAAAAAAAAAAAAGAAGAAAGGCTAGGGATTCACCACAGCAAAGCGGAATTAAATAATGAGAAATTGAAAGAATGGATCTCCGTTCTTGCTCGTGCTATTATCACAATATTCACTAAGTGATTTTAGCAGCTTTTAAATAAAAAAAAAACCATAAATTTATGAAAGCCTATAAGGTTCAGTACAGCAGGATATGTATGTATAATACACTGTATTAGTGATAGTTATAAAACTCAAATAAAAGAACAAAATTAAAATTCAAATAATTTTATAAAATTAAAATTAAAATTTAAAACAAAAAAGAAAAAAAACTCCATAAAAAGCCTCTTTGCAGTCTTTTCTTTTTTTTACTATTAATTAAAATTTTTTGCTCCACTAAAAGCCACAACATTGAAAACTGGAAATAGAAATAAATTTACAATAAAAACGACAACAAGAAAAAACAAAATCAAACTTTTTTTTTTGGTTTTTCAAACCAAATTTGGTTGGTTTTCAGACACTTGTTGTATCAAATGTTTTCAATTCGAGTTCGCATTATATTAAAAATGGTCACCACTTGTGGCATACAATCTACCACAAAAGTCGCGTCTAGCAATCCATTAAACAAAAAGAAATAAACCTAAGCTAACTGAAGTTATAAAATAAATGCCGTAAATTATTTGATTTGTTGTAATGTCACCACCACACATAGCATTTTGCCCAAAAAAAAAACACACACATTTTTTTTTTTTTTTTTGCATTTAAATCTAAAGACAAGAAATGCACACTAAATGCAAAGCGAAACATTTGAAGGTTATGTTAAAATTTAAAGCAGAATAATTATTTAGTACAAAATTTTAAGTGATTCTTCTTCTACGTACATTTATATATTCATAGTAATTAATTAAATACAAAATTTTATGAAATTTTCTTAATAACATTCTTTCTCATCTTATGCATAATAGTTTACGAAAATCTCAAATTTTGATAACCAGTGTATGAGGTTTTCTTTTCTTTGTTTTTAAATGTCTCGAAGCGATTGAGGTTATGTTCAACATTTGTATGCATCGCAAATACCGATCGAAGTCAATCAATCAATTAAGCGATATCAGTAATGAACAATTAATCACGATCCCACCTGAACACCTTTGCTTATTTGTAGTTATTTTTTTTTTTTTTTTTTTTTAGTTTGTACATATGTTGTCAAACGTATAAAGTTACATACATCAAGTATAAGACCTACAACTTTTTCTAATATCTTATATGAAATTGTATTCGTGGAGATGGAAAGAGGAAACGAAAAAAAGGATAATTTCAATGCATTTCGCTTTTCAATTCCAGAAAGACATACACACGCAAAAGCAATGTACGTCGATACAGAGAGGAAAGGATAAGCGGATAAGCGAAAATATATACCGGAGATAATTTACACAATTTCATTGCAGAGAGATATCCGTCTTCTGCATGGGTAGGCGAGTAGGTAAGAGCCGCGGCTGCCCGTTGTGTGTGCGCAGTTGACAAAAAAAGGCATAACACTTCCCCCAATTTGGGCACACCTCCCCTTCTCTTTTCGCCCTTTTTTCTTTCCGAACGCCATCATATTACACGTATAGGGGAGAGGACATCCCCTTACACAATTTCATTGCAGAGAGATATCCGTCTTCTGCATGGGTAGGCGAGTAGGTAAGAGCCGCGACTGCCCGTTGTGTGTGCTCAGTTGACCAAAGAAGGCATAACACTTCCCCCAATCTGGGCACACCTCCCCCTATCTTTTCGCCCTTTTCTCTTTCTGAACGCCATCATATTATATGTATAGGGAAGGGGGGCATCCCTTTAGAAAAAGAAAACAAATAACTTCAAAGCTTAGCTTGGAATTTGTTTTTTTATTTTTATTATTTTTTTTATTTTTTTTATTTTCCCCACTAGTTTATATACAGATCTAATAATACGTTTAGTTGTGGATTTGGCAAATTACAGGAGTTTCGTGGTAACTGGGGTTTATTCGAAACCGCAAAATGAGTTTGTGTGCATTCTCGGATGCCTCGGACTCTTAGACAGTCAGCGGAAGTGCTCCAACAGAGGCGATTCGTACATATCCATATACGTATCTCCATCTGACACTCCGGCACACACTAAACACCCTCGGAAGGCGCGAGCTATACATTTCGTCCACTTCGTATGCTAACGCGGGACGCGGAGTGGCGAAACCTTCCGGTCAATGTATACCGACGTTAAGCAACTAGCAGCAGTTGTACGTTTGGTAGATATTTCTTTTTCACAAGTACATCTAGTATCGATAATTGTCGTAGGTGCACGAGAGTTATTTTGCTTTTGCAAAATTAACGGTGATATGTCGACTTGATCTCACTAAGTTTAAGTTTCGTCGCATAAGTCGGCGCACGCACAAGTGTGTGCGTGCGTACACTCGTAGCTAGCTAGTCTCGTAGATTACTATAAATTATTTTGCGATGTGTGTGTGTGTGTGTGTGTGTGTGTGTGTGTGTGTGTGTGTAAAGAATTTTTATAATAAATATTTATAACTTTTTTCAAATTTCTAGTTTTCCAACGAAACTTTTTACTTAAATGTTGATTGGTTTTTGTTTTTTCTCGCTTGTTCATTTGTTTGTTTGTGTATTTGTTATACCACTCACTGAATTCTATTGCTTCTTTCTTATTTAGTGATTTTAATTTTTATACTCTTTTCTTTTTTTTGACTCTCCAATTAATTCTTTACACAATTTAGCTATTTTATCGACACATGTTGTCATACTTTAATGATTTCAATGTTAGTAGTAAAACAAAAGCAAAAGCAAAAACAACAACGAAACGGTATTTAACTTGATTTTAATTTGTTTGGCTGTTCTTTCCATTACCTCCGACAGTCGGTTAGTTAGTTAGTTAATGATGATGGCATGCATAGGAGTTGTTGTTATTATTGAAGCACTAATTGTTGTTTTATATACATGTATATATATATAATAAAGATATGTATATATACATATACTTTAAATGTTTAGTTATGCAAATAGTTTCGAGAATGGAATGAAAACGTGTAAATAAGTACAAGTGCTTATAATACACGCTAAGCATGAGTGTCTATGTTAAATCGTAGTTGTTATAAAATAAAATTTATAAAAGAAATTCTTTGAATGGTATCGGACACACTTTTATAGAGAAAGGCAGAAATAAATGCACACATATATATATATATATATTCAAAAATGTACATACATACGCACGATATATGCCATGCTTGACCTAATTTAGGGCTGATGGAATAATTTTTCTTTTTTATTGGCTTCTAATATAAAAGCAAAATGAGATTTTTTTTTTTTTTTTTTTTTTTTTTTTTGTTAGCAATGTAAGATAATATTTAGCGGTTCGCTAATGATAGGGAGCACCTTAAAAAGAGAAAGACAGAGGAAATGAACAAGTAAGATGACAAGCGTAATCGAATTGAATGAATTGTCACCAGTTTTTATATCATTTTAAGGAATTGATCTTTCCTGCCCCCCACCCAACCATCTACCTATTCTGAAACTGCCTCTTCATTGGACAGTCATCATGTCATGAGAAGTATTGCTAAACTTCGAAGCGTTTTAGTTGGTGTGTGTGTGTGTGCGTGTGCGTGTGTGTGTGTGTGTGTGTGTGTGCGTGTGCGTGTGTGTGTGTGTGTGTGTG